>JACATO010000918.1:600000-986148 GCA_018389105.1 Nautilus pompilius | reverse complement strand
AGAGCGGAGCGAAGAGAAAGCAGAGAGGGCGCGAGAGAAAGAGAGAGAGAGAGAGAGAGAGAGAGAGGAGAGAGAGAGGGAGCAGCGAAAGAGAGAGGAAGAGCGAGAGCAAGAGAGAGACGTTCCGAGAGAGGGCGAGAGAGGACGAGCGAGAGAGACGACGAGAGAGCAGAGAGAGCGAGAGAGCGAGCAGAGAGAAAGCGTAGACGCAGAGAAAGAGAGAGGAGAGAGAGAGAGTGGGAGCGAGAAAGAGAGAGAGAGAGAAGAAAGGTCGAGAGAGAGCGATAGCCGAGGAGATAGAGAGGAGAGCGAGAGAATCGCGACTAGACTGAGAGAGGGAGGATATCTATAGATATCAGATCGAGATATATTTATCTTCTATATTCTCTAATCTATATCTCGCTAGCTATCTCCTCTATCCTATCTCTCTTCCCCATCTCCATCTCTCTCTCTCTCTGTCTATCTCTCTCTTATGCAGCTTCTTTTCCGAGGTTTGTCCTGTTGAATCTAGCGAACCAATTACTTTCGGTTTTCTTGGACGACGAATATACCTAAATAAAACAAACTATCTTTTTAAGATAGACGTCATCGGTCTGTCAGTGTTCAACTACATCCACCCGGACGACAAAGACACGTTTCAAGGCCAGCTTAACTGCCACATGGCTGTCAAATGCGGTAAATACCAAACGTTTTCCAAATATGATTTTTCCAGGTAATGATGGTTCCTGATTACACGCAAATAAAACTCTGTCTTCATGTAAGAGAGGATGGAAAAGAATGGGGTTTTTCTTCAAATTAATCAAGGATTTTGTACACGTGGAGAGTAAAAAAAAATAACTGTTTTGGTTATTTACATTTGCCATTAGTAGAGGTTGTAATTACAAATCAGTTAGATTAGGGGTGTCCAAACGTTTTGGTCCGCGGGCCAAATAGATATATAGCAAGCCTGAACATTTACTACTTATAAACGTATAAGTAGATATATAGTACAACAGGTGCGTCTTTACTTTTTTCCGTAAGAACCGCATTTTCACCCACCAAACTCGAGATACAAATTGCCTTGCCTGGATTATCAAAGTGGACTTAATCAATAAGAGAACAATGCTTTTCATAGATGAAACTTTATTACTTTAAGAAAAAATTCGGCCGCTCAATCTCCAAACATAAGCCTCTGATTGCTGCTCACTGATTGTTCCCCTTGACAGACCTGCATGAAGGGGAGATAAAAAATACATATTTATCTATTAGGAAATAGGGCTAAATAATACATGCACGTGTAATATATTTCGAACTTACTTTTAACGGGAACTCAGCTGCGGTGAGTGGGAGCTGTGAAGTTGGGTTTTGGCGTGTAGGTCAGGCGTGAATTTTGAGGTAGCGATGCGAAGAACATTGCAGAGGTTTTCATCTGTCATTCTGCTTCGCAATCGGCTTTTTTTGAGCGTCATCTGTGAAAATGTTTGCTCACATATATATGTTGAGCCGAACAGACTCGTCATTCTTTTAGCACGACGTCTCAGCAGAGGAAACCTGGTTTCTTCCAATCTCCGGTAAAAATCAGGTAAAGAGAGAAGCTGATGTTGATTCTTCAGAAAATCATCGCACTGTATATCGATAATTTCTAACTGCATACTTTCTCCAGCTTCTTCTATGTTGATAGTGAATGGATTTGCGAGAAACTTGATTTTGTCCTCAATGGCTGAAAAATCTTGCAAGCGCTGAGAAAATTCTGTAATGAGTGACGTGATCACAGACACATATACCCCCTTTTTGTTCGAGATATCGGCCGTTGGTAACGTAGATTTAATTTCTGACAGGCTTGGGAAGTGCGCGGCATTGAAGATGCGTAGCTGTGCCTCAAAGAGTCGGAGCTTCATGAGGAATGCCTTTATGTGCGCGACGAGTTGATCTTTGCCTTGTAGGTTCTTGTTGAGTGTGTTGAGGTGATCAGTTATATCAACTAAGAATGCCAAGTCTGCTAGCCACAGAGGGTCACTGAGCTGGTGAAGAGGGCAGTCCTTTTCTTTCAAAAACTGGTCGATCTCTGATCTCAGGGAGTAAAACCTCCGAAGCACGGAGCCACGGCTAAGCCAGCGCACTTCTGAATGGTAGAGCAGGTCTCCATATTCAGCATCAACATCAGACAGGAAAGCTTGAAATTCTCTGTGTAAGAGTCCTCGTGATCGAATTGTGTTTACAGCTTTCACAACGGTATTCATCACATCGCCGAGCTGGACTGTCTTGGCACAGAGGGCTTCTTGGTGGATGATACAGTGCATCTTTATAGCCTCACCACCACTCTCCCGCACCTTTGTGCTCGCCTGTCATAGCGGGAGCCCCCCATCCGTTGTAACTCCGCATAACTTCTCCCATTTAAGTCCCGTATTGCCGACTGCATTCGATACAGCTTCAAAAATATTTTTTTCCCGTTGTTGTGGGCCTAAGACTGCTGAGATCGAGCAGCTCCTCTGTAATGCGGAAATCATCGTCGACGCCACGCAAAAAGATTAACAGCTGAGCGCTATCAGAGACGTCCGTGCTCTCATCACGTGCAATCGAGAAGAAATCGAGCGCATCCTTTTTTTCTGACAGTTGAGATCTTATGTTAGCTGAAAGGTCTCCAATTCGACGTACTACTGCGTTTCTCGATAGACTAATACTGTCGAGGTTTTGACTTTGCTCAGGGCACATTGTTCCGACGACTCTAGTAAGGCACCTCTTTTTTAACGAACTCCCCCCTCTGAGAAAGGCCTCCCATGTTCCGCGATGAGTTGAGCCACCTCATAGCTGGCAACTGTAGAAACTTCTTGCATTTTTTTTTAGTACGGCAGAAGAATTGCTGTTGAGCTCGCAAGCTGGATGTCAGCTGCTCTTATCTTCTTCTCCCGATCTTCACCAGTGTAGGATGTGTAAATCTGGTGCTTCGTATCTCGTCGGATGTTGTACTCTTTCACCGCCGCGACAGCCTCACGACAGATCGGGCATGCGCACTTTCCATTTACTTCGACGACTGGAACTTCCTGTTCTCACTTGCGCATTGCGTTTTCCTGTGTGCTGCATTCTGAATAACAGAATTGTATGGTCTGATATCGAAGAGAACCAAACAAAAAAAAAAAAAATAGCATTCGTCTGTTCGTTTTAACAACAGGAGAAACCGTCGTTAATGGCGGCTGATGGTAATGGCGTTAGTTCGTCTTAAAATTCTATTGGCAAGCGCTTCCCTTCCCTTCCCTCTCCCCCCCACCGGGAATTGCTCTATAAACCACGATGGCAATTTTCCTTGTAGTAACTGAACCAAGTCGCCGTGGGACTACGTCGGATCGCACCAGCCCTGCCCCCGAGTAGGGATGAAAGCCCTTTGTCAGAAGTGGGGGGGGGGGTTATGACCGACACCATCGCCGTCATTGAGACGACCAATTGAAATTCGCCGCGGGTTCGGAGCCCCACCTACCGGCCGAATCTAAACAACAACGACTCGCTTAGCAAATCGGCGAAGCTTTTTTAAATAACATCTGCCCTCTTATGTCGGTTTGCTGGATGTTTGTCATAGCAAATTTTCTCGTTTATAGCAGAAATGAAATGCTGATTATTATTACTTATTATTATTATTATTATTATTATTATTATTATTATTATTATTATTATTATTATTATTCTTATTATTATTATCCTTATTATTATTAACTTTTGTGTTTTTTCCTCTCTCTCTTTCTCTAGCAGTGATTTTTCGCGAACGTAAGGATTTTTCAGTTAGAATGCTAAACATGTTAAGCCAAAAAGCTATCCTCGACTTTGTTGTGCCTGTGCAGATCAAAGGCTTGACCAAGTCAGTGAGTCAGCAGCTTGTACCAGGTGAGTGGAAAGCGGGCACCTGATCCGTTCGCTCGTGCATTCATCTCTCGGGTGAGCGAGTTCCGTGGAGACTTCCGGACCTTGAAAATAACCCGTTTGTTGTTGTCGTTGCTGCCGTTTTTAAGGTTTTCGTTATCTTAGAATAAAAAGGTCCCTTTACTGCGTAAAAGGGTCAGATCAGGGCAAAATTTGTATAATTCCGCCGTAAGCCCCTTTCCCACGTTTATATGGTGATGGTCAAGACGGTGACCGAAGACGGGGCCCGTTCCCACGTGACACGCGAAACGCCTGGGGGGGGGGGTGCGCGCGAGTTTGTCTGTACTGCCGGAAGGAGGAGCCACCGCTGCCCAAGCGGCAGCCACACTGTTAAGGAGCGCAACCTAGTGTCGGAAAGTAGCCGAGAAGATCAGGTAACTCACCAACCAAACCGGCGTAACAGTTAATCTGCCTGGATTTTACAGGATGCATAAAAAGAGAAACTGGATGAATGTTATGACATTGAAGAAAAATATCCCGAGTTCCAATAATTTTAATATATTTTTAATATAAAATAATCAGTTTATACCATTTATTTCGTAAATCTGCCTTTTTTGGAAACGTGTTGAAGTGGTTACCCGGATGTTACTAGCCAATTACCAATGGTATTGTCTTAAACTTCCCACACTTTTATTTTAATAGTTTACAAAACTTACTTTTCTTTATCATTCTTCACACTTTGCTCTCATTCGGGTAGAGGCACCATATCTTCTGTTTCTTTGCCGTACCTCGCACCGCCCCGCAGTGGCTGAAGATCAAAGCAATTCAGACCGTCTTTCCTCAAGTCAATTCGTTTTCCTACATCGCGAGAAACAGCAATCGCCATCAGATGCTGTCTGCAGCGGAAACTCTTGATGTCTAAACCTTCCCACCATCATCATCATCATCACCATCAAGCACCGGCCCGGTGGGGGGCAGGTGGTAGCGGGTTAGTTCCGTAAGTGTATCGGGTTCGATCCCAGGTTGGGGTCGGAGGAGACTTGTCGCTGATGATCGCCATAGCGTGAAACAGTTGTACGGTATTTCCTCGGTGCCCGACTTGAGACAGACCTCCCGGGTCCTTGGGTGGGGGGCCCCCGGTGTCGGGTGGACCGGGCCGCTTGTCGGCTCGACGAACATCTCTCAGTAACGAGGAGGACTCGACAGAGAACAGGCCACTTGTCTTTACGGGATGCAATGCCATTGAAAGAGCCTCGTTCGGAAGTCCAAACTCGCTCTACAACAATCATCACCATCAGAAGAGGTATCCAGATCTTACCGATCTCAAAGAGACCTGGCATGTTGGGGCCCCCTGAGCCATGTGGATCGCGCTCGGATTAATAACCGATCATCGGTCCATTTTTTTTTTTGTGGTGATCACGTGACCATGGGGGGATAGGGCCTGAAAAAAGAGAAATCTCTGAACTCTAGCCGGAGGAACTGCACAGTGACTGGGTGTGTTAGATCTGACGTCAAGAACAAGAAGCTTTGTTTCATATCTTTGAATATTTCTTCTCAAAACAAACTGGTTTCTTCGCTGCAGGGATGATCGGAGAACAGTGGCTGTTTGGGTTGGCTAACCTGTTGGGAAAACCGCTTTGGGACGCTGAATGATGAGTGGATGAGAGAAGTAAGCGTTATTTATCTTTTGTCCTTTCGTAAAAATGATAAACATTCCATTAGATTTAGTAATGTTACACTTAAGAATCATTTCCGCGGTTGCCGTAATTTTGGGAGAGGGAGAGAGAGATGGAGATGGAGAGATGGAGAGGAGAAAGAGAGATGGAGAGAGAGAGACGGAGGGAGAGAGATGGAGAGGAGAGAGAGAGATGGAGAGGAGAGAGAGAAAGAGAGAGAGAGATGGAGAGAGAGATGGAGAGGCGAGAGAGATGGAGAGGAGAGAGAGAGAGAGATGGAGAGAGAGAGAGTTCCGCAGTGTCACACTGTTCAGTGTAGGGAGGGGCAATGCAAAGGCGGCAAGGAGAGAAGCTGACACGGAGCCTGACTCCCCGAGTGGTCGGATCCCCGAATGAGTCGCACTCCAGGCAAAAAGCACCCGAGAAGAGATATTTAGCTGACGCTCTCTGGGTCAGTTCTTCGCACTCACCGGGTCGGTAGCACATCGTCTTTACTATATCCAAGCTAACAGGTTACTGTCGTTTACAAATAGCCACAGGAAGTAAAGATTGTCCAGATTAACGCAAAGATCCGGGGGGGGCGGGTAGACTCGATTGGACAGTGTTCGGATACTTCCTGTCAGTGATGCAGTTTAATGCTCTTATGAACGGCACTGTCAGAAAGTGTCTTATACCCACGCACCTGCCTTATTCCATTTTTAGAATGTCAACTCTCATCGGTTCACGGCCTCAGAGAATATCAGGAACAGTAATTATTTTTGAAATCGCTCCTATGCGTATCAATACCGCATTTACTGATCACGTGAGGGGAAATCTAGAAGCTTTAAAATTATATTAATCAAAAGACAGATTAGAAGATTAGCCATTCCCTAAAACCATTTTGAAGTGAAGATGCGGAATACATCAAGATTTGCGATGCTATGGTTTGTAGTATGGTAGCATTACTACAGGCTAGAGAACTTAATGAGTAAGCATCGGTCAAATTATTAGGTGAATTGATTACCTCGTTATTATCGGTGAAAACAGTTGTCAACCGAAACATTTAGAAAACCTACGATTGTCTCCCTTTCGGCTCTTAACCGAAACATTTAGAAAACCTACGATTGTCTCCCTTTCGGCTCTTAACCGAAACATTTAGAAAACCTACGATTGTCTCCCTTTCGGCTCTTAACCGAAACATTTAGAAAACCTACGATTGTCTCCCTTTCGGCTCTTAACCGAAACATTTAGAAAACCTACGATTGTCTCCCTTTCGGCTCTTTTGCTTACATGGTAATTAAAGAGCTGTGGTGTCGTGCAGGAAGCGAGACAACACCCAGTCTGATGGTGTTCCATTAAGAGTTGATATTCTTCGAATCTCGAATTAGCTGCAAGAATGTGAACAAATTTTGGCTTTCGTGTTGAAACAGTTTTAGCGATATCCTAAGAGATGAGATGAAGCCGGTGGCAGTTAGAGAATCTTAAAGGGGAACGGTTCTGGCGCGTCAACGTAGCTTGTGTCATAAAAAGAAGAAGAAGAAGGAACCAAGAATTCAGAATCGATCGATGACAATCGTTTAAGAAGTTGGCAGAATCCACCGACGAGAAGCCGACTATTTTATTTCATCACTGCAGCAGGAATCGCAGGTGTGGCATTACCTTGGTTCAGCATTGCTTTCTTTCTCGCCTCTATTCTTTTGACTGCAAGCATCTTCGGGTGGGGGGGGGAACTTAAAGCTGTGCCGTCGCGTTATTTATCGTTAGTTTTTTTTTTCTTCTTCTTCTTCCGGTTTCTCACCCTGCAGACCGCGGTCCCGACTTCGAGGTCGAGGACGTCTCTCGCAGCAGCGAGACTTCCGTTCTTGCCCGGATCCGGTTTGGAGACTTTTGAGCCGTAGCCACACGTAACCCGGGTTAATCTCCTCCAGAACTCTCTAATCTTTTTTTTAAATGCAGGAGGAAGACTGTGGACCGGTGTTGGTGGTAGACCAAGAAGAAATCACATTGAACCGTCGCTGACTTGGGATTCGAACCCAATCATCTATCCAGGCCTGAGATCGACGGAGAAATATATTCCCAGAACGTCGGCTTATTAGTTAGTTAGTTGTATTACTACAGTAATAGAGGCGACCGAGAAAGCTGGAACTGACCAGACAATCATCGAACTTTATCACTATTATCTTTGTTTTTTAGTTTAGCTTAGTAAACTGTACTAAACGGATTATTCCAAACTTTAAATCAACTGACGGAACTTTACCCTACTAGTGAACTTTGTTGGAGGAAATACTGGATGAAGTTTTCGGGAGAATCTTGCAGGGCTTCCTTCCTCATCGTTTGTTTGCCTGTTTTGTTGTTGTTGTTTTTCCCCTTTGGCAGTGAAAATAAAGATATTTCAGGATCGAAGCTTTAGTTGCGTCTGTGTGATTGTGTGTTGAGTGGGTAGATGCACCCGGTCAATGGCTGACCAGGGATGCTGGATGTGTGTGTGTATATATACATGCGGGAATGGAGCATGGGGTGAATCGAGGGTGTTTCTGACCCCAGTATGAGCTGCGATCGGGCCGACTGTTTCGTCTCGCTCCGCAGGCTTGGCGTGCTTCCGGTTTTAATTTGGCAGTGGGGGGGGCGATATCGTCGATCCGCCTCCTCGGCTCAGACTGACATAATAAACTCTACCAGTCGGGTGGTACCCGTCTTATATAGTGTTAGGTGGGTGGGCGAGATTCTCGACGTCATAGCTGTTGCCGATTGGCTGAAGTTTGAGAAGGAAGAACGATAACTCCATGATGATTATTTACTACTGTTTATGGAGCGAGTTGTTGCTGTTGGAGTAAATAGAAATGAACGCAGTTTCTCGCCTTTTCCAGGTCTGCTTAAATTAAACTTCACTATAAAAAAACAGCTCCCGGCAGAAAAGGGCTGCCCCTTTTAGGCAGAGAAAATATTTATTTTAGAGGCTGGAGAAAAATCTGGATAGGGAAAAAAGTGATCAAACTCGAGTTTATACACCGAACATGGCCCTACCTTATAGATACACCAACACCGAACATGGCCCTACCTTATAGATACACCAGCACCGAACATGGCCCTATCTTATAGATACACCAGCACCGAACATGGCCCTACCTTATAGATACACCAGCACCGAACATGGCCCTACCTTATAGATACACCAGCACCGAACATGGCCCTACCTTATAGATACACCAGCACCGAACATGGCCCTACCTTATAGATACACCAGCACCGAACATGGCCCTACCTTATAGATACACCAGCACCGAACATGGCCCTACCTTATAGATACACCAGCACCGAACATGGCCCTACCTTATAGATACACCAGCACCGAACATGGCCCTACCTTATAGATACACCAGCACCGAACATGGCCCTACCTTATAGATACACCAGCACCGAACATGGCCCTACCTTATAGATACACCAGCACCGAACATGGCCCTATCTTATAGATACACCAGCACCGAACATGGCCCTATCTTATAGATACACCAGCACCGAACATGGCCCTACCTTATAGATACACCAGCACCGAACATGGCCCTACCTTATAGATACACCAACACCGAACATGGCCCTACCTTATAGATACACCAGCACCGAACATGGCCCTATCTTATAGATACACCAGCACCGAACATGGCCCTACCTTATAGATACACCAGCACCGAACATGGCCCTACCTTATAGATACACCAGCACCGAACATGGCCCTATCTTATAGATACACCAGCACCGAACATGGCCCTACCTTATAGATACACCAGCACCGAACATGGCCCTACCTTATAGATACACCAACACCGAACATGGCCCTACCTTATAGATACACCAGCACCGAACATGGCCCTACCTTATAGATACACCAACACCGAACATGGCCCTACCTTATAGATACACCAGCACCGAACATGGCCCTACCTTATAGATACACCAGCACCGAACATGGCCCTACCTTATAGATACACCAGCACCGAACATGGCCCTATCTTATAGATACACCATCACCGAACATGGCCCTACCTTATAGATACACCAGCACCGAACATGGCCCTACTTATAGATACACCAGCACCGAACATGGCCCTATCTTATAGATACATCAGCACCGAACATGGCCTACCTTATAGATACACCAGCACCGAACATGGCCCTATCTTATAGATACACCAGCACCGAACATGGCCCTATCTTATAGATACACCAGCACCGAACATGGCCCTATCTTATAGATACACCAGCACCGAACATGGCCCTACCTTATAGATACACCAACACCGAACATGGCCCTACCTTATAGATACACCAACACCGAACATGGCCCTACCTTATAGATACACCAACACCGAACATGGCCCTATCTTATAGATACACCAGCACCGAACATGGCCCTACCTTATAGATACACCAGCACCGAACATAGCCCTACCTTATGGTTTCACCAACATTGGATGAAAATCCGAGCGTTCAGATTAAACTTTAAATCGATAAAGTAAAATGGTTTGTGTTAAAACAAAATCAAATATTTATGGATTATTCCTATTTGTTTTTCTTCAAGCTTAATCACTTCACTAGTTCACAGGTGGACCATAACGAGGAATGTCTATCGGCCAGTCATCCCGACGCTCTGTCACGACACAATCGGCTTGGATGCTAGCTCAGATACACACGTAACCCTTGGCCGACCGGATGGTTTCCCCGAACGTCTACACTCCAGTACGGCTTGTATTCCCGAGTAATAACCTCGCCTTCCGCCGACCAGATACGATGTCACAACCCAGCTTCGATTCAGCGCCAAGTGTAAGACTCGGGCCCAATGTTCTCCCAACAAGCGATACCACAGCAATTATCAGCAAAAGATGCTGCTGCTGCGGACGACAACCTCCTCATCAATGCGTTTGGAAAGAAAAAACTTAATCACTGTGTCGAGACACTGCTGCAAAGGTCGGATGACTGACAGTCAGTCGGACGCCTAGAAGATGCACACACATTAGAAATATTTGGGAGGAAGATAAATAGCAAACGAGAAAATATTCAGCAGGAAACGAGCTCAGATTATTAAAAAAGCTTATCGTGTTTATAGCCGCTACAAACCTCCATATATTATCTTCGTCATACGCCATTGAGAAAACCTGCATAATCTCAGTAGTAACTATTGCTTAGTGATGATGAAGAAGATGATGATGATGATGACATGATAATAATACATCTTCATCAGAGTCATCTTTCTCGACTCAGGTCTGGAGTTTCCAGATATTTATTCCATTCGACTGGAATCTTCCCAGAGTATATATGTATATTAACAGCCTCATCAATCCTAGTTTCTCACCTTGGAAACTGACAAGAAGTCCTTTCCGACTTCTCTCCATCACTAATGCACACCTGAGAAAGTGCACTGCGGGGGCTAAGATTTCAAACAGTTCTCTTATGGGAGGACATCCCCCCCCCTACCTAGAAGCATACCGTGCCTTCAGTTTCAGTATCAGCTAGAAACCTCAAGCACCCACCTTGACGGGGCAAGAACAGCAAGAATATCATTACGGTTAAGCAAATCTGCATTTCGACGACCATTCTCTCTCTTTCCCATCCTCGGCTTGGCGCATTTCCTCGTCGCTCCCCCCTTACCATTTCCCTTCCACGTTTACAATAGCGAAGAGCTCCAAGCAGGGGACTTAAGCAGAGCGAGATCGCCACAAAGGGAGAGCACTTCTATTTTACTGTTTTAAATTTCTGTATTTTAAAAGATTTCCCCCCCCCCCTACCTTTTTTTGATTCTTTTTGATTTACGTTATCCTAACTGTTCCTTCTTTGTATCAACCCTTTCGAGTGCCCTAAAAAAAATTTAAAAAATAAAAAAAAACAGGGGGAAGAAAATTTCAGCAAGATATTTTAAAGATGAATGACAGATAACTCTCATGAAGATGATCAAATAATTTGTATTAATTATTAGTGGTAACAACAACAGCAACAACAACAACAACAAATGTACAGCCAGTACAGAACCTGTGGCTTCGTTCAGTCAAAGTATCGATCTGGCTTTGAGAATTCCCTGTCCGCGCACCATAGTTCTGCACTGTCAGGTAGAAACAGCTGGAAAGGTAATCGGCCAGTTTTTTTTTTTTTTTACTTTAATGAACCAGAGATGAACGCAGATAAAAGCGCCAGGTTGTCCCCACCCCCCAGTCTTCGTGTTGGTAAAGCAGAATCTTCTTGGGACAAGCATTTACATAGTTATAGCATCGGCTCCTATGCCATCCATAGCGAGATTATCTTGGATCTCCGGCAAGTCATGGTATATTTTATCCCTGTCGGCCACCACGTGCAAATAATCGTCTTCCCTGTGCAGTTCTGGAAAAAGCAACAGCATCCCTTCACTATACAGCAACAATTCCTCTCTCTCTCACACAAACACACATACATATATATATATATATATATATAGACTAGTCTTGGCTACCTACTTAATTGTTTTATAAGAAGCGGATTAATAATAATAATAATAATAATAATAATAATAATAATAATAATAATAATAATAATAATAATAAATTCGTTTTGTTTTGCTGATAAAGTTAATTATACAGAAACGAATACATCTACAGTTAGCTGAAATTCGCCTACATATTACATCACAATAAACTAATCCGTTAGATAGCGGAACTAAAATTGTAGATAGCCCTAGTGCGCAAAACACTGAGGCTGGGGGGAGTTGTTGTAGTTCCGCGGTAGTCCGCTAGGAAGAGTTGCCAAGGCTACGCCACGAGGGGCACGTCACTTCCGACTTCGCTACAACCTCCTCATTCTTCTCTCTCCCTGGGTTATTTACACAGCACGAAGCCAATCCACGTCGGACTCTTCCCCCATTGAGGATAAATCGCAGCGACCAGCGATCCCGACCGTCTTCCACCGAGGCAGAGCGGGATGAAAAAAAAATGTCCGACGCGAATCTTTTCCGATGAGGGAAAGAGAAAGGCCCCCTTTTCCGTTTGCTGCCCGAGCGGCGCGGTGGTCCGGTGGTTAGCCCACCCGACCCGACTCCCCGGCCTCGTTTCGGACGTACCTGTTTTGAGGGTTTCTGGTGGGACTTAGCACTTACTTTTAAATTTGAAGCAGGCGACAGAGATAGCGATAATCAGCAGGACGGACAGAACGCAGACCATAACTGACAGCGCTATCGTTATTGCACTTATCGACCTGAAAAAAAAAAAAAACAAAAACAACAACAACAACAACAAGCGTTGCCTTATTAGGGATGATGGCCGACGGGGCGTAGAGAAAAACCTCTTAAAGTTTCAATTTTTCTTTTCTATACTTAAGCTTTAAAATTCAAGTATTGAAGAAAGATTCCCATTGTGCCGGCTCGGCCTCGCTTTGGACGTCTCTCCTGAAGACTCAGAATGTGCAGAAAAGGTTTACAGTTGGCTGAGTTATATTTCTTTCCGTTAATAATATTTCAGAGAAAGCAATTGAAAAAAAAAATGAAAAAGGTGTTGATCTATGAGATAAACTCTGGTTGTTTAAATTTACAGTATAGGAAATAATTATGGAAACGGGAACAACGAGTAATTGAAACTGAGAGACTCATATAATACATACACAGAACTTCGCTTTATACAGTGCTGACCCCTAGTTTTCATGCTAACTTACAGGATATCATTGTATGACTGTGGAATGTTGTCAAAAAAAAATTCTGTAGCACTTCCCACAATTCATCCGAGGTGTCTGGCTGCTGTTTGACTTCCTCAGTAGCTGCATAATTCCGTATTTTAAATATTTACACCAGGACATTGTGCAGGCCAGGGCAACTCTGTGGATCAGTGTTCCGCCAGCCTTTTACCATATTTGCTGTATGTTTGGGGGTCGTTTTCATGTTGGAAAAATGAATCTCCGCCCCATGAGATGTCGTCTTAAGGGAATGGCAGGCAATGAGTATAGCTCCAACTTTATGAAAGTCTCCGGCACCCTTGGCTGATATGCACTCCCATGCTTCACCATAGCTGTTGTGCACTGACTACTCTATGTCGCTAACTGGTCGCCTTCCAACAAACTGCCATTGATTTTTGCAGATCAGTTTAAACTTAGGCTCATCTGTGGAGAGCAGCTTCTAGGTTCGAACATCTCACCGTATCATTTCTGCTGCCCATTTGGTTGCTTCTTGCCAGCAAAGATTTTCGGACGGTTACAACATCCGTTGAGACTGCCTGGAGGTAATGTGTACTACAACTGTGAGAAGTGTTAACACCCATACTTGCAGCTCGAACATCAGCAGATTTTCCACCTGCTCGTCGTCCATCACGTACGGAAACACACCCAGAATTTCTCACCTTTTGGAGAGTCTGGGCTGTCCTTCGTGACAGAACCAGTGTCGCGTAGAGTTTTCCATACAACTCCTGAAACATGAAGTCGGGCTGCCATGGAGTAGCCTTCACTTGCTAAGACTTTGGTTTCTGTACGATTCTCACGTGGTCTTTCTTTCCCAGGAGTCTCATAGTGTTCAGCACACTACAATGATATCACTACCTGTATTTTTATATTCCTTCTGCAGGTATGACACTTACTGATTGGTTGGATGACAACCGGTCACAGTGCACTATATCAACACGTCACTGAACTCACAAGATGCAATCTCATGACGTGTTACTTTCATGTTTCCATAATTGTTTCAAATACTACACGTTAAGTGTGAATAATGTTTAGTGAATCGATGACTTATTGATTTATGAAGAAAACTGTTTTTCAGAAATTGTCACTAGGTCTACAACTAAAAGATAAGTACGTTCGTTTCCCATCAGGTTGGTCGTGCGTCACACAGGGAACGGACATAAGCCGAGAGTGCGGAGAGCTTCCATTAGAACTTAGACAGAAAAACAACTCCAGCAAATTCAGGACTGCAAAACAAAATAGATAATAGGGGAACGTAACTCGCTGTTTCCTGTAGCGGAGAAACGTTTGTGGTTCTCAAAATGGCAAAGGGCTTACCCTTTCGGAGAGTTATCGAGCTTGTCTGGAAAGCACTGTTTACAGCGAAAATTGTTTGGACACTCAGAGGTTATCTTGCCTTTGGCGAACATCAGCTTGGACTCGTCCAACTCCAGCTGATCCCTGGCTGAGTCAAATTTCATGTAACCAACCTGAAAACAGAATAAGAGAGAGAGAAACAGAGAGAGAGAGAGAGATGGGAGAGAGAGAGAGAGAGAGAGAGAGAGAGAGAGAGAGAGAGAGAGAGAGATGGGAGAGGGAGAGAGAGAGATGGGAGAGGGAGAGAGAGAGAGAGAGATGGAGAGAGGGGAGAGATGGAGAGAGGAGAGAGAGAGAGAGAGGGGCTGCTGACTGTTGTATTCATCAATAAACACGATGGTCTTTACAGTTGAACGCTAATTTGGACGCTGCCATGTCGAGTAACTTTATCAAATTCTTTAAACCAAAAAACTTGCAGGAGATTAGTGCACACGATATTTTTACTGGCTACATGATTTGAGAGCGTGTAAAGGTGTTGCAACTTCAGCAGCTGCCGTAGCCGAATATTTCTATTCTTCAGTTTCTTTTATCCGGTTTGTCCGAGTTCCATCAGCATCCTCCCGCGTGTTTCTCTCTATAATGACACCGACAGAATTAGCTCGTTTACCTCGGCCCAGGTCTACTTCTGATGCTCCAGTAAGACAATGAAATTCCGTTATTCGGAAACCCTACCAACTCCCCATCTTCCCAACTCATCCGGATAAACTACGTTGGAGTGTATTGAAAGTGAAAAAGAAAGACATAGACAGTCAGTTTCCGTTCTATGGAAAATCGATTATCCGGGGGTAAATGGCGTTCGGATAAATGTAGGATAGTGTAAGTAGTAATCGCTATATTCGGGATCAGCCTGACATGGGTCTTTGACGGTCTCCCTGTCAGGAGCGGGGGACTCTACACCAGCATTACGTAACCGAGTAACAGTAAAAACTCGAAAGGTACCGCTAACGATGCCGTTAGGCTCAATCGTCTCGGTGCAGTGTTCCTCTGCTTATAGATCTACTCCGGATACTGATCACGTGATCTACACGTGGGCACACACGTGGTGGGCAAAGAACCAGGCTTTTCCAATCGCTAGAAGTCAATTACTACACTGACTGAAGAATATTATTGTAAATATAAATTATTTCCGATCCTGCAATAAGCTGCCGGTCTTTCGGGTTTAACTCAGGTGTGGGACAGAAGGAAAAGGTGTGGGGGGGACTTAACTTACTTTTACATAAGCAAGAGACTGAGATTCCTTGCGTTTATGTATGTTGTAAATGTGGAATTGTACAACCCCATCACCGTTTTTGTTGAACACTTTGTGTTTTCCAGCTCCGTACAGGTCCAGAGTCACGTTTCTCGTGATGCTTCTCACCCGCTGAACGTTCGACCGGAAGGACATGCAGAGTGAAGCATCTTCAATAGAAATGTTGGATAAATAGAGACAGAGGAGCAGCAGGTGCCCGGAAGCTTGACTAACAGAACACGAATAATGACGGCATCTTGTGTAGATCTGCCCCGATGTCGTTTTTAACAATTAACCAGCGTCCACTTTCGGGTCCACCAGAAATACGGTCATTGTAATGATTACAGATGGGGCAAAAAACAAAAGGGGAAATAGGAAGTAATTTGTTTCAGTGTGGGGGGGGTGTCGACAAGATGCGACGTGTGTCCGAACCAGTCTTACCTTTTCCGCAGAGTTCGGAAAGCGACTTGTTCATTCCCAGAACAGCTGCCTGAGTCGCCGCAATCGCAAAGGAGGCCCAGGGGTCTTGGAAATAAGACGTCTGAGAGGTAATGCTTATGTTTCGCGGACACACCTGTCCACTCGACTTGTTGAAACTCAGCGCGAAGTAGCAGTTGTACTTCGCTTTGAAATAGTCGTAAATCCACGGGTTATTCTTGTTATTTCTAACCGATATTTTACCGAGGTAATCGTCGAAACCCTTATTTACAGGTAAGGCCTGCAGAAGAGTAATGGCCCCCAGCGCCATCATTTCTGATTTCTCAATGACCGCTTCTCGGGTCCCCCACGACTCAGTTCCGATAAAGGTGAACTCACCAAGTTTCATCTGATCCTTCAGAGGCACCAAAAAAGTTCCGATTTGGTGAGACCTTAGAAACAAAATAATTCCCTTGGCCGAGGGCGTCTCCCTCAGCTTTTCCAAGATACTTACTGGGCTGTATCTGCTATTATCGGGTAAGTAAGGGATCTTGGACACCACGCATATTTTCTTCGTCTTGGCCAGCGAAATAAGCAGTTCCGACCCGTCTATCCCGTACGCTTCGTCAGCGTAAACGATGGAGATGTAGTTCCACTTTAGCTTTGACAAAATGGCCAACAGCGCTCTGATCTGCCATTCATCCGAGGTGCAGATCCTCATGAAATTCGGGTACTCGTCGCGGTCGCTGAGCTGCGCACTCGTCGACCCGTAGCTGATTTGCAGGACTCCAAAACTGTTTAGTATCCGCGAGACTCCTTTACTGATTTGAGAAGACAGTCCCCCAATGACCATCGAAATCTTTCCAGACAGGGTGCCCTTTAACAGGGCTAATAGTTTCTTCTGCAGCTGAAATTCGCTGTCACACGAGTTTATCAGCGCGAGACCAAGTCTCTTTCCAGGAAAGACATTTTGGAACAAACCAGTTTTCTTGTTCGCGTTTTCCACCACGTAAACGATGCCCTCCCCGATCTGAAGTCCAGATATTTTTCTGATAGGCCCACAGGTCAACGGACCGCTCCCTTTATCGTTCATAGGCACGATGCCAACCAGGTAGAAGTCGCCTTTGAGAGACAAATTCTTTCCCGGAAAATCGTCGCTTCTACATTCTGAGCAGTCTTCGCGCACTGGACACACAGCCCTAAAGGTATTGCTGCCACCATTTTCCAGGTGTAAAGAACCGTTTTTGAAATAAGCCATCTAAAGTAAAAAATATATATATATATATATTTATTTTAGAAACAAAGGGAAAAAAAGGGCATCGGTTAATTTACTTTGTTTTGATGAAAAAGTCAGGTCTTCAAATACGAATTTTTACTTTCTTACGAATCATAAGACAAACTCGTTACAAATCCAAGCCCCCTGAACTGAAGTGTAGTAGTCGTCTACCAGTCTCCCTGATTACAGAATAAGTATATCGTCGCATGGGCCTCCCCGATTTTTTTTTAGATTTTAATTTTTTTCCCCAAAGTTCAAAAAGGTGCATCTCTCCCAAACTTTGTCAAATTTGAGAGTGGTGATGGCACGTTCCGGCTAACGGCACAGATATTTTTTAGGGGGGTGGAGAGTTAAGATCCGGAGATAATATTAGTCAGCGAATACTCTGATAGTCTGTCTCATGCTCTGAAACTAGTTTCATGGAACACGTGCCCGTGTGTACAAAACAGTGTAAGTCGTGATTTCGTCGTGACAGTTTCCGGGGGTCTGTCTGCGTTATCGGTTGCCTCCGTGCCGCGGGAAACAGGCCTCTCTGTTTGCAGCACAGGGCGCGAGCTACACGTTCTTCTCCATGAATGGTTTTGTGTTCTCACGGGTATCCAACGTCCAAAGTTTGCAAGATTCTGCACTGTTGGACATCCGTTTTGTCCACGCCAATCGCCATCTATCCCTGTCCTGCAACACTACCATCTTTCCCTACATTTACCTACCGTGAAATACGTCCAGCTATCTTTAATATTAATCATGCTCAAAGAATTACGCTTCTTGTAAAATCTGACATACTCTCCCTTCTCCGTCCGTCTTAGTGACGAGTCAGAGTGGAAATATGTAACCGATGACCAAAATAACCCAGCTCAATTTGCTCCAGCAACACGTGGTAAATTCCATTTATCGGGTATCCCCACCTTTAGCCGGCCAGTGTATTTCTAAACTTATTTATAAGTGATGCGTAGAGTTTTCAACGGTATGATGCCTAAGGCCGGAGGTGAACAGCAATCGTAGCATCTCAGAACAGAAAGCCCAATCAACAGATATTGGCACATTTATTGGTGAACGTCATGTAATTGATGGATGCCACTGATCTCGTTGCGAGGCGACTTAGCTCGGCGGTAAGAGGCTCGCTGGCTGCTTCGACATATCTTCGCTCCGCGTAGCGTGTCGAGGGAACCAGGAAAATAATGGATCCCTTGAATCCAACAAATCCAGGGATCTGAGCTGAGTGGGCATTGGAACTGACCATAGTTGAGTTAGGGTTAATTTTTCCGTATTTTGTGCTCCAACAGCAATAATAATAATAATAATAATAATAATAATAATAATAATAATAATAATAATAATAATAATTTTACTTACTTGCACGAACTCAAAATCTGATTGATTCTTCGAGTAATTGTAAATTTGGTATACCGGTTCATCCGGTCCAATAACTACCTCCCCGTTCCGATTAAAGCTGACGTATAATTCACCTGTCGAGGAGTTCACGAGGGCATGCAGTACCTCTTGCAGCTTGAATTGAGTAGTTTGCATCTGTCTGATCAGATTTGATGGATCCATGCCCTTGAAAGCTTTGCAGATCCCCGGGCCATCACCGCACAACCGCTCGAGCTCGTCCTTAATCGCTCGAGCGATGGATGCTGTGGCGATGATCGCGTAAGGAACGTATTGGTCAATGTCGTCAGTCAGCCTCAGCTTCTCCAACAGTGGGTTTCCCGGCAGGAACTCGCTTCGCTTCGCCTTGTTCAGCACGATATCCGCCCAGTGCTCCTCGAAGGACGGGAAGCGGTGGAAGGTCGGTGACACGAGAATGGCGCCTCTCGAAAACCTATAGGTAGAAAGGACTTCCTTCCCGAGACCGATGGACTCCGAGAAAACGAATTGGAAATTTGCTTCCAAGATTTTGGATTTTCTGATTTCTTCAAGGAAGAGCTTGGTGGCGTTCTTCCGGGCGATGAACACGATCCCTTTAAGGGGGTTGGCTCGGCTGACCATTCTATTCAGGATCTCCATGTAGTTGGACGTTATAACCAAGCGCTCCGCGATGCAGATTTCCGCTTTCCGAGCGAGGGTCTGCAAGAGTTTCGCTCCCTCTCTCCCGTAGAGATCGTTTTCGTGCACAAGACCGATGTAGTTCCATCCCAACTCTTTCAGTAACTCGATCATTACCTGTGTGAGGAAACAGTTGGGTTCATTTAATGAATACACAAAAAAGTAGGTTGTTTCTCAGACAAATCATCGTCACATCAGCTTTAATCGCATACGAAAGAACCAACACAAAGAATTTATCAAATATTATCATCACCTTTTGTTGCAAAAACGAAACAATTTTTTTTTTTTTTTTTGGCAATCGTAAATAAAATGCGTACAATAAAAGAGTCGATTAGTGCAAGTTTGTTGCTTATTTAAATAATGGGGCGCGATGAGATCGTTTGACAGTCAGCGGGATACCATCGGCGTCACAAGAGTTACCATGATTCTGCTTAGATTACTAAGAGAAGATAACTCCGACCGACACGATTTTACATTTAACTCTTCTCCTGAATGGCCAGTTCGCTCTAAATCGATTTTTTTTTTTTTATGTGGCATGGAAACCACAGAAACATTTTAAGATTCTAATATATATATAAAATAAAATACGTGTTGTGCGCCGATGTTTCATCGCAGTAAACTGATTGTCATATAAACACATTTTCCAAACAGCACAAATACGAGAGGACAGTCGTAAAAAGGATTGACCGCAAAAATTAGAGGCACAGAAAGAATTTCCTTATTAAGAGAAGCGATTGTTCACCGTTGTTTGCAGGCTGTCAGGTGGTATAACGCGGAAAAAATTATTGTATTTTGTCCTGTCGGCCAGCCCGGAAACGGTCGTAGAATATCCAAGCTGGACTATCTGGTTTTTATCTTTCAGAGAACTTAAAAACGAAGACACCGACTGCATTTCTTCGCTGGTGGCCGGACCTATCAGAGCTGCAATTAGACCGAAAGGTAAATACGTAAAATGGACTAAACACAACGAGAATGGACAAAGAAGAGTTATTACCTTATATTTTAAAATGAGCTTTTCTCTGATGTTTATGATAATTTCAGACATTACAAGATAATCTGTTAAACGCAATGAAATTCTACTCCAATCAATCAGGGTATCAGCTTCCCAAATTCCGTGCCATCCAACTGCACCATCTTCTCTCAGCTATATTTTGTGATGTTATCAAAGAGAAGATGTGGCTACAAGACATTGGAGGTTATACCTGTTCAGGTTAAAAGAGCTCATCACCGACCAACGATCAGGTGGATAGCCACTCATTCTCGGGTCCAACAGCACTTGGCGGCGGTAGCCAAGACGAAGACGTATCCCCACGGTGGCTGGTCTCTCTCTCTCTCTCTCTCACCTGCCATCACAATACCCGATAGGATACCCGGACGGGGCTGGGTCTGACAGCCTGGTCTCCGTACTGGGGCCCCTGCTCTAGGACATAGTCAGGGGCACCGCTGCAGTCCTTAGGGCATCACGGCAGCGGAGCCACCAGTCGTGCCTCTCTTATTTGTTCACCTACTGGCCGTTTTTGGAACTTACTCGATAGGGATCAGGGTATCTATCCCCTGGCTATGGTCTTGACCTGGAAGTGACAAACTAACCCTGACTACTTACCACCGCTTCTCCGCCTACGCCAAACTGCAGGCATTCCTCGAACTCGCGTGACGTTGGCATTACTGTTCTGTTGTTACCGGTGCAGCTCAGAAACTCCGCCCGCTGACCCCAGACCTCCTCTTCGCACACCATCGTCTACTTCCTCTTGCTTCGTGTCGTTGCAAATGACAGGATTTCGACAAACAATTTTCTCGAGCGAGCAAAATAACACCCACCCCTCCCCTCGCCGTCCGATGTTCGGTTCGCCAAGGGGAGATAACTTAGACTGTGTCGCTGTCCGTACTGTATTCAACGAGGAGGAAAAAAGGGAGGTTACCCGCTACATTGACAACCAACACGCATGATTTTAATCTTTAAGATGTGGTTTGCGAGGTTAATAATATATCCTAATTTTTTTTTCCTTCTGCGCTTATTACCTGGATAGCCGTTTCAGTTGTTTCTTACCCATTAATCTTGTTGAGTTAGTGTCGTTCGGAGAGTCTTCTGGCGAAGGGAATTCCCTCATTAGTTCCACCGTCTTCGCTACAGCTCGGGTAGACTCGCTGCAGGTATCCTTGGTAACCAGTTCTACACAATAGTTAAACAGGTTAATAATAATAATAATATAATAATAATAATAATAATAATAATAATAATAATAATAATATTATTAAAAGGGAAAGTGTGGCTGTGAGAAACGTCGTCACAGGAAGTCTCTCGAGCCGCGCACGCGCAGTACCAGCCGACCTCAGTGAGGCGCATGAACTGGATGATGCTGAAAATTAAAACTAATTCTAAAAACCATTTCCCTTAATATTTCGGTGTTTCTAGTTAATTAACCACCACCACCACCCACGCATATGTATTCAGATGGAACTAAAGTTACCACCTTGAAACTTATTCTGTATTCCGCCCGTAAACAAAACTAGAGTATGCGTATGTACTGTGTTTAAATCTATGATTCTATGCGTGTACACCTTTAAAATAACTAAACATTAATTAAATATTCTAGATTGGTTTTTAAATATAAATAGTTTGATTTATTAAGTTTTCCACATATTTACATATTCAAACAGCTATAAATCTGTTATTATTCTTGAGCTGTACGCCTGCAATGTCAACCAAAATGAAGCTTTGAATCAAGGAGAGTGTTTGGAGAAGTTCTTCAAATCTGCTGGCAAGAAACGGATGAGAAATGCAAAATCAGCATCCTCTGAAGACTCGGAAGAATGCGGAAAAGCAGACCGGCAGGATGAACCTTATCGACAAGAGGGCAGAACGTATGAAGCTGGAGGTTTCGATCTGAAAATCTCCCAGTACTGCGTTGTTGCGCATAATTTATGATTTTATTGTATTCTTCCTGGAAGAATTCGAGAAATGTGTATTTTAGTCGTATTTTACGGCTTTGATGTGAACAAAGCAAAACGACTTCATGGACAGGACAGATGAGATGGACTGAAGGTTTAAAATTTACATTCTAGGGCCGTGTTTCGTATGGTTTCAAACTTTTGTGTAAATTACAATACAACAACATCCCAGGTTACTGCGGTTAATTATTCGTGCGGCAAAAACGCCGCAGCAATCGATACAAATAAAGAAGGAAACGAATGAATTGGGCGCAGTATTGTGTTTCGCTAGTTTATTGACTTGCATCAGCATATGTGCGCAAAAGAAATAAATGTTTTTATTGTTTACGAAAATATTGTAAAGGGATGTTTGCCCTGATGATGCTTTCTTCTCTTTGTACGTGACCCTATAACAACTGAGTGCATTTTCAACTTGTCTTCTGACTTGCATCGCTCTTTCTACATTCGGATCTGCGTCCATCATCATCTGCTTTCCCTCTGCAGAAGTTCTAGAAATAGCATCGAGTTCTTTAATTGAGAGTTCTTTCGTTTGCGAATCAGTTTCATCTGTTCCATCTTGGCTATCGTCCTCATCGTATGCACATTGCTGCTCTAAATTTAAAAGGTCTTCGTCATTAAGATCCACATCATGCGAGTAAGGCAATTCTCTGACATTGCCATCGTCTATTTCAGGCATTCCCATGTTTAAACCAAGTTGAGTAGTTTCTGTTACGGTCCCTGTAATGTTAATTTTTCTTCCAGTCCAATAACTTCTCTTTGTTGTACTTTCACCACTTTTACTCGCGGTACTCACTCGTTTAGAACTCATGATGATAAACTGGGGTTTTGAAAACGATGTGTGAACGTATGTGAAATAATAGTGAAACACTGTGCACTGTATGAAGGTGACAGATACTGAAGCGCTGATCGAGTGCATGTGTGCTGATATTGTATATGGACGGACGACAAATGGTACCGCACTAAATTGAATTCTTTACACAGTATTTGGATTTTTGGTGTCAAATTGCCAACTGCACTAAATCGAAAAGTGCAGTGATCGTGGTGTTTCTGTATTCTATATCTGTCTAAATAAACCAACATTTCTCTATTTTCCTTCATCCAAGTCATTTAAAGGCAGGGCATTTCATGATAAACGATAAAAGATATCTGGAGATGGAATTCGGGCCTCCTAGCACGATTAATTTCTGAGTTCTAATAGATTTTTAAGGTAAATAGTTAACCTCTTAACGCTGACGGACATCTCGAATTAGGTGACCTCTCAAAACTAGATGGGGCGAGTTGGGGCAAAGTCTGTTCTTAAGTGCGAAACTGAATTATCGTGAGGAATCTTAAATCGTTTATGATTCTTGATCGATAACTCTGGACAACAATGATTCTGCCACCAGAACACTATCACGCTCACTTTGTAGTATTTCGCGCTCTGATTTCAAATCCGAAAACCGTTTTGCTCTAGGATGTCACGTTTTTTAGTTATGGCATGTGACTGATGAATGGAGGTTATTCATAGACTGTAGCAAACTAAGCCTTAAAGCTGTGCTGTTACATCATGGTAACCAAAATCCTTCGGTTCCTATAGCTCGTGCAGTTGGCTTGGAAGAGACATACGAGTCGATGGAACTTCTTTTGAAAGTGACGAGTTATTCGGATCATAAATGGAAA
Source organism: Nautilus pompilius (assembly GCA_018389105.1). NCBI lineage: Eukaryota > Metazoa > Mollusca > Cephalopoda > Nautilida > Nautilidae > Nautilus > Nautilus pompilius. The sequence continues at coordinate 962,051 of JACATO010000918.1, read as the reverse complement.
ATTTGTGAAGATCTCATAGTTATTTCTCTCCTCAGATTGCAGCTAGGGTACACAAAACACATGTGTTTATTGTGTCTTTGGAACAGCCGTGATGATGCCAACCATTACACTCGAAAAGACTGGCCCATGCGACAGGAACCTATAGTTGGCAGGTACAATGCACAACATATACCATTGGTAGACTCTCAGAATGTCTACTTTCCGCCACTTCATATCAAACTCGGCCTTATGATAAACTTTGTCAAAGCCATGGATAAAGACGGTGATGGCTTCAAGTACCTAAGAGAGAAGTTTGGTGCTGACAAAAGTGAAGCTAAACTCAAAGAATTTTTGTGGGGCCCGGAATTTGAGAACCCATGCGTGATGAAGGGTCAAAAATAAGCTGAACCCTCTGGAGTCCGCAAGATGGGAAGCATTTATTTTAGTTGTACAGAACTTTCTTGGAAAATATAAAGCTGATCACTAGGCTGAGTATATGGAAAACATGCTAATGGTTTTATCAGTGAATGGGGGCCAGGATATCTCTAAAGATGCACTTTCTGCATTCGCATCTTGATTTTTCTCCAACCAATCTAGGGGATGTCAGTGAAGAGCATGGTGAAAGGTTCCACCAAGACATAAAGGTGATGCAAAGTAGATATCAGGACAAATTCAATCCAAACATGATGGGTGATTACTGTTGGTTCCTCCGAAGGGAGACTGATACCTCACATAACAGCAAGAACAGGTGTCTGAAACATTTTCAAACATTTGGAATATACCTACTATGTAAGTTAAGTGCGTTCCATATCTTCCGTACTGCTTTTATCAGTCTTTCTCACGCATCTGTTGTCTGATCATGGCAAATATGTTTCACATTAAACATTAGAATACCAAATATTGTTGTTCAAGCTTTACATAGTTTATATAACATAAGCCATAATATAGCGTTGGTGGTGAAATTCCTCCTTATGCATATCTCAAAAACCTGACATCCTGGCCAAATTCCGACTTCAGATTTGAAATCAGCACCAGAGATTTAGCTAAGATCACCCACGTTCTGTTCGGTGGCAGACAAAACGTTTCATTTTGTTGTCCAGTGTGATCTGCTAGCACCGTATTTTCAGATCAATAGCCGACATATTGGAACGGACGCAGGAACAGAAGCAAAAAGTGTTTGCGATTAACGTCTCGACATTAATTAAGGCCCCTGACGAAAACGAACAATATGACGGAAGTATAAAAAAAAAAAAAAGGGGGGGGGGAGAGACAAAATGAAGGTGAAAGTTAAAAAAAAAAAACAAATTGCTGGCTTAAGTGGATACGCTTTTCGATTCAGAGATTGGACCCGATGACTGAAGCGGCAGATCATCTGAAACCTTAACACGGGGTTCTAAATTGGGGTGCATATCCTTCGCGTCACAGGCTGTACTCCCTAACAGAAAGTCATAAACATTCAGAGAATAATCAGGAAGTGAGGCGTGCTGTTGAGATCGCAGCTCATATTATCTGAACTCCAAGAAGTCATTGACAACTGCGAAGGTCTCATTTCCAGTAGTATACAGTGTCACACGAAGACGTTAGTGGGTGGACTTCACAGCGCGCACTGGACCCGACAACGGTTTGCGCGGACTTCGGGTACTTACTCAGGTTCACCCCGGGAATGTAACTGACGTTGTTGAGATGATTGATAATCCAGTTAACAGCCTCCACTTGCTGGACAGCGTCGGCTGCTATTTCATGGCATCCGGGCGAGTGTAACCCGACGAGAAGGCCGATCGTCACTGGGTGCGTCGCGGACACCTGCCGCAGAAAAGCTGAAATCATCAACACGGAGAGCAGGTAAGCGCCCCTGTGTCCGTCGGACGCCATTATGGCTGTGGACGGATCTCTTTCGGAGTCCGGGATGAGGCGTCGTCGGGGTCTTCACCTGAAACGTAAAAAAAAAAGGGGTAAGATGCAGCGCTGGTAGAAGAGAGAGAGAGAGAGAGGAATTTGAAGGCACCGTTGCGCGGACACCGAACGGAATTCTTAGAGCGATGGTGGACGCCACACACCTGACGTTACCTAATTAATTAAAAAAAAAAAAAGTTCCAACAATGCAACGCCACGGAAGCGGAAGCACCCACCCGTCTTCGGGGAGAACTTTCCCCGAAGATTTATCGGCCAAAAAAAACCTCGCCAGACTTCGCAGCTCAAGCAGGCATCATCGCATCAGCCGAAATAACATCATTAAAAGAGAAGGAATTTCTGAACGGTAGAAGTTGCCGTGCCCTTGTTTAGGTTGTTGTTCAAGGTGTATGCATGGCACTCAGCACTGCATTCTGGGAACGTCCTCTTGATTATTGTGATTTACACTTAACCGTGACGTCGCCCAAATATGGCCGTCGACGCCCCCCGCTCTTTGTTATGGCCGCCTATCTTTCAAAGACCACCAAGTAAAGAGTTAACACTTGCTTGCTTTAGCCGACTTGGACCGGCTCGGCCCGGTCAGGCGATGGCTTTCGGCTTTTGCGTGTCAGTTTTTCCTTCGCTGCGCTGATACCGTTCCGCATCACCTAGCTCGGATGTAACCCCCTTCTCTCTCTCTCTCTCTCTCTCTCTCTCTCTCTCTCTTTCCGTAATGATGCCATGTCTGTCTATTTAAAGACGTCATCGTCATCTCTCTCTCTCTCTCTCTCTCTGTAAGACGTCATCTCTCTCTCTCTCTCTCCCCTCTCTCCCTCCCTCTCTCTGTACTGACGTCATCTCTTCTCCTCTCTCTCTTCTCTCTCTCCCTCTCTCTGTACTGACATCATCTCTCTCCTCTCTCCATCTCTCTCTCTCATCTCTCATTCTCTCTCTCTCTCGCTCTCTCTCGCTCTCTCTCTCTCTCTCTCTCTCTCTCTCTCTCCTCTCTCTCTCTATCTCTCTCTCTCTCTGTCTCTCTCTCCCTCTCTCTCTCTCTCTCGTAATGACGCCATGTCTGTCTATTCTCATCCGCCATTTCCCTCTCTCTCTCTCTCTCTCTCTCTCTCTCTCTCTCTCTCTCTCTCTCCCTTTTCATCTCGAATCAAGGCGATGAGCCTCGGTCTCTGGAAAGTAAGCATGGCTCCCTCCCCCCTATGTTCTCAAAAGTTCCATCGGCAAGGGGAAGTAAGTACTAAACTGTTAACTCTCTGGATACCACTCCCGACTCTCCACAAGTTGAGATATAAACTAGTTCATTAGCATAACACCCCGTGTACCCCTCTCCCACCCACGTGTTTCGCATTACGAGTGTCCTGACTAAATATACGGGTCGGTCTAACACAAATGCCAAGGGCCAGGTGTGTATAAACAGGGTAAAAGCTGACGTGGAATACGGAGGCCCTATTATGGAGGAGTTCTCCATGTTCCATATATTCCACTCGACTCCTTAACCGCACACGGTGCGCTGTGTGCGTATTCAATCGGTCTGAGCCGAATCAAGTGTTAAGAACCATCTATGTCGTCCGCCAGGAGTCTCTCTCCACGCTCCGCTGCAGGAGATAACCAAGTGTGTTGATATCACTCATAGCAAACAGTCTCCAGCCTTGTAATCAACTATTACCATCCGGACTGGTAATTAACGTAGTGCATTCTGGAGATTTTTGTCTCTCCCCCCCAAAAGGTCAGTTGGTAGGGATCACCTGAGGTACAACACATTTTACAATCCGTCGACCAACAACAATTTCTGGACGGGTTTCAGTTTACGTTGATACGACAGACGTCTGTTACAATTCCCTTTATTATCCGACAAGGATGTCTGATATGCACAGGTGGAAGGGAAGGTTCCGCACATATGGAGCCGGTGTGGGAAGAGAGGGCTTGTAGTGAATAGTTTCTTTTAATAAAAATAAAAAAAAAAAAAAAGCAAAGAAAGAAGAGGTTGACGTGGAGGTTTTAAATGGCGACTTCTGATGGGTTCTTTAAAAAGGCTGGCAATTATAACAACCGAACACTTGTGTCTGACTCGGCTTGCGTGAATAACTAACGGGCAAGAGGCGGAACGAGTGACTGGGGATGGCTCGCATGGCTACCCTAGAGAATCAGTGCAGCGACAGGTGAGGGGGGAGGGAAAGCGGTTTGTGCCGGCCCCGATCAGGGGAGGAAGTCAGGACAAACGAGAACCCGGACGGAAAATTAGACTAAATATCAGCGCCTTGTCCATTCCATTCGAAAGCCTGGCCACCGGTTTTCGAGGGAGGTCTTCTGCCAGCTCATAACCAGACGCTGATTAAGAAGCCACTCTCTCTCTCCCATATCTCCTCCTCTCTCGCCTCTCTCTCTCTCTCTCTCTCTCTTTCTCCATCTCCATCTCTCCTCTCTCTCCTCTCTCTCCTCTCTCCCTCTCTTTCTCCATCTCCATCTCTCTCTCTTCTCTCTCTCTCTCTCTCTCTCTCTCTCTTCTCTCTCTCTCTCTCTCCCATCTCTCTCTCTCCCCCCATCTCTCCCCATCTCCCCTCTCTCTGCAAAAGTGCGAATCTAGTTAGAGTAAAGGTAAAACCGACTCACATTTACTTGCCTCAATAACATCCGCTGTTCATCAAACCACCCTTCCACCCAAAGTAGACAGCGATATCCCGATATCCCCCCACATCCGTCTCCTTTTGTCAAGACTTTGCTGAAAGAAATAAATGAGGAAGTTTGAATTTATTTTTAACTAACCCTGTACTATTTTTCTTTTCATCTAAATTCTTTTTTCTTTTTTGGTCTGCGCCAAAGAAATAAGGGACACATGAGTGAATATGAAAGACAGATCACGAAGCTCGGAGCAATGCAAACAATACCTGTTTACTTATTAATGCCTTTACTTCTGCACACACACACACCACACACACAACACACACACCACACACACACACACACACACACACCTACTGTGCAAAAGTGTTAGGCGACCTTGCAAAGCCACCAATGATTGCACTGTGCAACACAAAATGTTCCGCATAAACAAAAATAAGTGATTTTGATCAAATCATAGGTGGCGCTGAGTCCAAGAATGCACCGTAAAACGTTGTATCACATCTAGATTTTCTGTTATTGTGATATGTATATAGGCGTCCGAGTTCAAACAGCTGTAGAAATTAAAGGAGTGGATCGATGGAGCTGATATTTGGTGAACTGATGGCAGGATGAATTCTCAGTCGAGTGCTATATCTGTTTCAGGATGAACTGGTCCAGCTCTGGACTATTCGACCTGGACATCGAATGTAAGGGACTCAGATGTAAGGGACCAATTTTCCAGGTCCAATCAACGCAAAATATGTTGATATCAAATCGGATGTAAAGGGCTTGTCAAATGAATGTGTATTTTCAACATATAGTCAGCACCCACCACATGACAGATTCTTTGCCCCTTACCATGGCTTCCAGACGAGTTTGTGCGAATAATCCAAATAGTTTTTCTTATGTTTGCGGCAATTTTACCAAAAAATCACAGCAGAGAAGAATTACAGATCTGGTCAAAGTTGCATACCATTCTTCAAGCTTGGAGAGCAGGACAAAAGTTGGGCGCCTCGTATAAATTGCTATTCTGGTCTCACAAAATGGATGAAAGGCACTGGAAAAATGCCCTTTGCAATTCCAGTGGTTTGGAGAGAACCTAAGGATCACTCAACAGACTGTTACTTTTGTATGACAAAGATGTCTGGGTATTCAACAAAGAACAAGCACAAAATAGAATACCCTGACATCCGCTCTGCTATAAAGCCTGTTCCTCACAGTGATGAGCTACCCGTTCCATTACCACCTCCTAACTATGAAGATCTACTTGAAGTTGGCAGTAATTCAGAACAAGAAAACAAGAAGTGGTCATCTGGCAGTGATTACAACCCTGATAAGGAGAATGACCCACATTGATAACACAATCTGAACTCAATGGGTTGATTCGTGATCTAAAACTAACCAAGGATAATTCAGAATTGCTTGGTTCAAGGCTGCGGCAATGGAAATATTAATCCATCTGTCCCAGTGGCCCATGTAACTGGAATGAAAGAGTCATACAAATCCATGGAAACTATACTCAATGCCATCAAATACAGTGAACACAATTGGAACATATGTGGGGATTTAAAAGTGACTGGCTTACTTACTGGAATGCAAAGTGGTTTTACAAAGTATTGCTGCTTCCTTTGTCTGTGGGTTAGCAGAGCCACTCAGCAGCATTACCAAAAGAAAGAATGGCCAAGAACAGAAAGGTATGTACCTGGTGAAAGCAGTGTAATGCACCAACCATTGCTAGCTCCTGAAAAAATTCTTCTACCACCACTGCACATCAAATTAGGTCTAATGAAGAATTTGTGAAGGCTATGAACAAGGAAGGTGATGGGTTTACGTACCTCAACAAAATTTCCAAAACTGAGTGATGCCAAAATGAAAGAAGGGATTTTCATTGGGCCTCAAATCAGAAAAAAACTCTTAATGATCCAGAGTTTGAGAAGCAGTTGACTGAATTGGAACTTAATGCTTAGCAATCCGTCAAAGCAGTTGTCAGTGGTTTCTTAGGCAATAAGATGAGAGAAAACTATATAGAGCTGGTCACCAAACTTATCGAAGATTACCATGTGATGAGTTGCCGTATGTCACTTAAAATGCATTTTTTTATATTCACACTTGGACTTCTTTCCCCAGAATATGGGAAGCGTTAGTGATGAACACAGAGAACGTTTTCATCAAGAAATTTCCTACATGGAGCAGCGATATCAGGGTAGATGTAATTCAGCTATGGTACAGATGCAAACGAACTGGTACAGTAGACAGGAGGTAATATATGGACATGAGATCAAAACTGATAAACCGTCATATCGCTCTCTCTCTCTCTCTTACTCCCCATCTCTCTCTCTCTCTATCTCTCACACACAGTCTCCATCTCTCTCTCTCTTTCTCTCACACACAGTCCCCATCTCTCTCTCTCTCTCTCTCTATCTCTCACACACAGTCTCCATCTCTCTCTCTCTCTCTCTCTCTTTTAACATTTGTTTAAAAAGCAATTTCATTTATTTATCTTTGCTTCCTATAATTCACTTCACAATTGTGTATCTCACATGTGTTTTTTTAAAAAAAAACCCTTCAAACGCTCAATTTCGTTCTTCGGCAAAAAAAATATTTTAAAAAGTCAGTGACTAATCTTTTCCATATTTTCGGATAACTACCCCAGACCCTGAGGTTTGAGCCTCTTACTGTCGGGGCTCTGTTTAACCCTTTAAATGGTCGTCTAAAAGTACACACGCCCTAATGGCTGAATTGTCAGAGAAACCAGCCATCTTTCACTTACACCAGAAAGTTTACTTATTCATTTATTTTTTGAAAGAGAAATCAAAAACAAAAGCCGAAAGAAAGGCAAATGGGACGGGTTTTACGCCCAGTCACCCTAGCAGTTAGGACAAATGGTTTTCTGGGATAAGAAATATCGAAAGATACGGAATAAGATGGCATTTCATATAATGGAGACACTGGTTAGAGGTTTCTAATAAGGGGAGATAAACTATTTAAAAATAGTTTTATAGTACGTGATTATTTACACAAAACAACTTGCCACAGAAATAAGAATTAATCGTAAAACAATTTAAAATCTCTAGTTTTACCGAAGTAATAAGGAGCTGAGACCGAAAACCGTGAGTACAGCAGGAGGAATGGTAATGGACAGAAAAGCCCAACCAGGTAAGTGATTGTGACGTCACTTCAAAGGTTAATAATGTGGCGGGTTTACGTTTAAAATAAAAATAATAAAAAAAAATTAAAAAAAACACAGCAGAATTTCCAAACGTATAATTTTCCAAATAGATTACAGTGTACTGAGAGGGCGCCACTTGGACTGTCCTCGTATGGGTGGCGTGCATGCTAATTTTTGCTATGCAGTAACAATGCCAACTCAAAATATATACATTAAAACACTTACCTCCTCAGTCTACTTGTGACGTCATCGGATACCCCGCCACGAAATCTGTGAAAATTGCTTCAATGTTTGCATCTTTGTAAAACAAATCTACCTGTTCCCTCTGCTTTAGAATCAAGATTATCATTGCACCCCTTTGTTGGCTTTTGTTATTAATCTTATCGGATCTTTAAAAAACGTTTTAGAAAGACTAAAAATTTGCTGAAGGCCTGAGATTAGAAATTTTCTACCTGTATCGTTAACGTCATGTAAACCGGCGAAAGTAATTGCAACTCACGACTGGAGTCGATCAGGTGACTAAAGCAGAAAAATTCATCGATAGATATTTCCTTTTGCCCATGGGGTTTTGTTTGAGTCAGTGATTTTCTCTTTCTTTATATAAAGGGAAGTTAAGCTAAACTCATGTACTCATTACGCGGTCTTTATTGTAACAAGCTTTCGATGGTCGGTCATGCGAACGGCCGTGAGACGAGCGTGAGAACTGTGATAACTTGTGAACAATCAAAGCTTTAATAGAATGTGTATGCAGGGTTTTAACCTGTTCTTGGAATGTCATGAGTTCTGCGACCCGTTTGTTAGCCCTTCACTTATTTTATCATCAAAATATAAGACATCAATCTAACTATTCTTGCTACTTATCGCATGATTCATCTTGGTTTTAGAAATATCTACGGTAACTTTCCACCGTCTTGGTTTTAGAAATTTCTACGGTAACTTTCTACCATCTTGGTTTTAGAAATATCTATGGTAACTTTCTCTACCATCTTGGTTTTAGAAATATCTACGGTAACTTTCTACCATCTTGGTTTTAGAAATATCTACGGTAACTTTCTACCATCTTGGTTTTAGAAATATCTACGGTAACTTTCTACCATCTTGGTTTTAGAAATATCTATGGTAACTTTCTCTACCATCTTGGTTTTAGAAATATCTACGGTAACTTTCTACCGTCTTGGTTTTAGAAATATCTACGGTAACTTTCTACCATCTTGGTTTTAGAAATATCTACGGTAACTGTCTACCATCTTGGTTTTAGAAATATCTACGGTAACTTTCTACCATCTTGGTTTTAGAAATATCTATGGTAACTTTCTCTACCGTCTTGGTTTTAGAAATATCTACGGTAACTTTCTACCGTCTTGGTTTTAGAAATATCTACGGTAACTTTCTACCATCTTGGTTTTAGAAATATCTACGGTAACTGTCTACCATCTTGGTTTTAGAAATATCTACGGTAACTTTCTACCATCTTGGTTTTAGAAATATCTACGGTAACTTTCTCTACCGTCTTGGTTTTAGAAATATCTACGGTAACTGTCTACCATCTTGGTTTTAGAAATATCTACGGTAACTTTCCACCGTCTTGGTTTTAGAAATATCTACGGTAACTTTCTACCATCTTGGTTTTAGAAATATCTACGGTAACTTTCTACCATCTTGGTTTTAGAAATATCTACGGTAACTTTCTACCATCTTGGTTTTAGAAATATCTACGGTAACTGTCTACCATCTTGGTTTTAGAAATATCTACGGTAACTTTCTACCGTCTTGGTTTTAGAAATATCTACGGTAACTTTCTACCATCTTGGTTTTAGAAATATCTACGGTAACTTTCTACCATCTTGGTTTTAGAAATATCTACGGTAACTTTCTACCATCTTGGTTTTAGAAATATCTACGGTAACTTTCTACCATCTTGGTTTTAGAAATATCTACGGTAACTTTCTACCATCTTGGTTTTAGAAATATCTACGGTAACTTTCTACCATCTTGGTTTTAGAAATATCTACGGTAACTTTCTACCATCTTGGTTTTAGAAATATCTACGGTAACTTTCTCTACCGTCTTGGTTTTAGAAATATCTACGGTAACTTTCTACCATCTTGGTTTTAGAAATATCTACGGTAACTTTCTACCATCTTGGTTTTAGAAATATCTACGGTAACTTTCCACCGTCTTGGTTTTAGAAATTTCTACGGTAACTTTCTACCATCTTGGTTTTAGAAATTTCTACGGTAACTTTCTACCATCTTGGTTTTAGAAATATCTACGGTAACTTTCTACCATCTTGGTTTTAGAAATATCTACGGTAACTTTCTACCATCTTGGTTTTAGAAATATCTACGGTAACTTTCTACCATCTTGGTTTTAGAAATATCTACGGTAACTTTCTACCATCTTGGTTTTAGAAATATCTACGGTAACTTCTCTACCATCTTGGTTTTAGAAATATCTACGGTAACTTTCTACCATCTTGGTTTTAGAAATATCTACGGTAACTTTCTCTACCGTCTTGGTTTTAGAAATATCTACGGTAACTGTCTACCATCTTGGTTTAGAAATATCTACGGTAACTTTCTACCATCTTGGTTTTAGAAATATCTACGGTAACTTTCCACCGTCTTGGTTTTAGAAATTTCTACGGTAACTTTCTACCATCTTGGTTTTAGAAATATCTATGGTAACTTTCTACCATCTTGGTTTTAGAAATATCTACGGTAACTTTCTACCATCTTGGTTTTAGAAATATCTACGGTAACTTTCTACCATCTTGGTTTTAGAAATATCTACGGTAACTTTCTACCATCTTGGTTTTAGAAATATCTACGGTAACTTTCTCTACCGTCTTGGTTTTAGAAATATCTACGGTAACTTTCTACCATCTTGGTTTTAGAAATATCTACGGTAACTTTCTACCATCTTGGTTTTAGAAATATCTACGGTAACTTTCCACCGTCTTGGTTTTAGAAATTTCTACGGTAACTTTCTACCATCTTGTTTTAGAAATTTCTACGGTAACTTTCTACCATCTTGGTTTTAGAAATATCTACGGTAACTTTCTACCATCTTGGTTTTAGAAATATCTACGGTAACTTTCTACCATCTTGGTTTTAGAAATATCTACGGTAACTTTCTACCATCTTGGTTTTAGAAATATCTACGGTAACTTTCTACCATCTTGGTTTTAGAAATATCTACGGTAACTTTCTCTACCGTCTTGGTTTTAGAAAATCTACGGTAACTGTCTACCATCTTGGTTTTAGAAATATCTACGGTAACTTTCTACCATCTTGGTTTTAGAAATATCTACGGTAACTTTCCACCGTCTTGGTTTTAGAAATTTCTACGGTAACTTTCTACGGCTGCAGAAAATAGACAAAACATCCCTTATTAGTAAGTGGGGCAGGTGGGTTCGACTCCCTCATGGGTCCATAAGGGGGGCAGCCCCCTCATTATTCTTAGAATATGAAATGAAAAATAAATGAAAAAATCAAATTTTGGCAACATAGTCAATGGTCGGCTGCTTTCTACGGGCCATTTCAAATGAGTTTATCATCTGCTAATTATATTTAGCATTGGTTTGCTGCAGAAAATCTGCTAGTATATCCGATACTTTTGAGCACATTGGACTTTTAAAGAACTTAGAGCTAAAACAGTTGACTTAGTATTTTAAAACACACAGTATTTTTTTTTTAATTTTCAAAAATACGAAGTTTTATTATTTTAAAAGTTACAGTATTTTTTATGCTGAACAATGGAGAAAATTAGTTTTGAGCTTGTAATTTGCCATTGTATCTGCTGGTTCGACGTTGCAAATTGAGCAGTTCTTGCATGATAAACTGTAAGAAATTATTAATTCTTATAATTCCAAGACTTTAAATGTTAAAAAGTATTGTTATATAATAATATGAACTGGTGAACACTACCAGTCACACTTACAAATGTTTTCATATTCATTTTTGCACATTTAATTTGTAATTCCTACTCCTATTACAAGAGGTATCTAAAATAATATTTGTTAGATATGATTGTAGATGTTTTTATGCTACTACCTTCTGATTATGAAAATTATTCTCGTAATTACCATTGAAGAAAAACACTATATTTTACATTGCGCAGTGAAAATATCGTAGCAGTCCTAGTACCTAGTGAAGCAATTTTTTACATTTCAGACTTCAGCCCTTAAAATGAAGCGGCAACAAAATATACTAGAGTTCATGCAAAAAATCCCAAGAACTGAAAGTTCAAAGGAAGAGGCCAGTGAGGACGTAACAGTAACACAGCCATCTTTGATGAATGATACTGATGAAACTTCTGCTTCTGATACTGTGCCACCTACAGATGAGGCAGATGCCGCATCATCTCTTCCAGACTGCTGGAGTATGAAGCAATATGAGGAGTTCCAAAAAAAATATGATGGATTGATTGTTCGTAGCAAGAAACTTGGTTGTGATCACTGTGCCAGATTTGATTCCTTAAACATGAAGGGAATTCCCGTGTCAATTGGTTGGGGAAGCTGCAGTGTTGAAGCCTCAGGGAAGGATAAAACCATCCAGCAAGCATCTCTCAGGAAAAAAATGAAAGAGTATTTTTCATCAAAGGCACATAGTGTTTGTGTAAAGCAACTACAGGATCGTGCAGATGGTGCAATTACAAAATGCATTGATAAAACGAACCAGAAACATTTTGCCTCTACATGCAGAGTTTTCAATACAGTCTACAGTTTAGCAAAAAGAAGCAGGCCATTTTCTGATGCTGAAGATGAGATTGAGCTTCAAATAAAAAATGGAGTTGACATGGTTGTTGGACTTCATTCTCGCAAAACTGCTGTGAAAATAGTTGATCACATTGCAAAGGAGATAAAAAATGAAATATTTACCAAAATTATTGAACAAAATTTAAAAATCTGTGTCATCGTGGATGAAGCTTCAACCATATCTAGTAAGCATGTGGTTATAATTTTTTTGAAGATTGTGATCTATCACCAACAATTTTTTTTTTTTTAATTTGGTCGAATTGGAAGGACAGGGAGCAGAAACAATATACGCATCTTTGTTGAAGAGTTTGCACGATGGTGGATTTGATAATGAATATTTGAGAAATAAGTTGATTGCTTTCTGTTCAGATGGAGCAAGTGTAATGCTTGGCCACAATTCTTGGGTAGGTATTAGACTTTAAAATGATTTTCCTAACATTGTCATTTGGCATTGTTTAAATCATCGTTTGCAACTTGTTTTGGACGATTCTGTCAATGATATAAAACAAGTGAATCACTTGAAAATATTCATGGATAAAATCTAAACAATCTTTCACCAATCAAACAAAAACCAAATGCAACTCCAGAATTTCAGAAGAACTTGGACAACAAATTCTGAAGATGGGTAGAGTTCTGGGACCAAGATGGGCTGCTTGCAGTCTAAGATCTGCACTTGCTGTGTGGCGTGCTTATCCAGCATTGTACAAATATTTCTCTAGTGAGACAAAACATTCAGGGATAGGTGCCCGTCTTTGCAACAAGCATTTCTTGGATGATTTGGCACTGATGATAGACATACTGCAAGAAATTTCCTTACTTTCTAATGCCCTTCAAGCTAGAAGTTTAACTTTGCCAAGAGCTGAAAAACTAATAAAAAGGTCCATTAAGGCATTTGAAATGCTCAAAGAAAGCAAGGGAACCTTTGAAAAGGAAATTGATGTCAGAGTTGCTTCAGATGCCTTTAAGGATATTCAGTTCGTTGAAAACAACAAAGTTGTTAGCCTTCCTCGTCAAAAGCTACTGGAGGCAGTGATAGAAAATATGAAAAACAGGTTGATGGACTGTGATCATTTAACATCAAAGAACAATGAACAAGAAAATGACAACAAAATTCATGAACTGATAAACTTGCTTGAGCCAATTCGTGGTGGAACATTGAGGAAGGTGTTCTACCCTGGAAAGCTGCAGAAGAAAAACTGAGTGAATTCAGTGAAGTTTTCCATCATGAAATCAGCATTAATGATTTCCGTGACTATGTGGAAAATGTCCTACAAAATTCCCACAACCCTGCGATTCCTCAAAGTGTACAAAAGGTTAAAAATATTGTCAGTACTATTGCTGTCAGTTCTACAGAGGCAGAAAGTAGGTTTTTCAAGAATGAATATTTTATATTCAGATAAAAGAAGCCGCCTCACAGGTGAGAATGTAGCAAACCTGATGACAATTAATCTGATTGGCCTCCCATTGGACTTATGGGATGCCACTCCTTCGGTCAAAACATGGCTTAGAAAAAACCACTCTGCTGATGACAACAACAGGGTCAAACAAAAGAAAGCTAAAGACATTGATGACAATCAAGTGGCTATTTGTAAAATTTTAAAGTGAAAGATTACAGATGTTAAAATAATAAAAGACTCAGGTAAAGAATTTTTGTTATTATTATTTTTTTGCCAAAAATGGTAACATTCAATGGAAATGCAGCAAACATTATAGTAAAGTAATTTTATTTTTACCTAGCTCAGAAAACTGAAGAATACATAAAATCAAAATAATTAATAACAATAGTAATAATAATTCAAAAAGCAGAAACAATCAAACATGTATATACATAGATATATCTTCGTATTACTTAGTTCATTAACTATATAGTCTAATATAGAGTCTCTTCGATGTTATTATAGTGATGCTCTAACCATTGTTTAGACATTTTTTTAATTTGGGAAATAATTATAATTAATAATTTGATTTGCTAAACTGTAGAAGGCGGCAGGCCAAAGACCAGCCTTTGGACCTATATGGGGCCAAACCGACAACATGCTTTTTGTGAGAGAACCAATTGTTAAAATATTTGAATCCCACCACTGGATGTATGTATACATTGCAAACACATGTGGAATACATTGGTTTGGCGGGCTGACTCGCTTCAGTGACTTTATTGTTGACATACATCCACTACACTGGTGACAAGGTAGTTTAGAACTCCAGAGCCCCATTTCTTCTCACTCAAAGCCTGGAGACCACCTTTAATTTCGGATAAAAATCCCCTCGTCCGGTTTACTTGGCGTGGCGCCGCGTGACGGTCTTTTAATCAATTTATCCCATTTCTAACCATTTCTTCTTTCGATTTTCGTTCTCGTAGCTCTCCTCCATCTGAAACATGGGGTCCTGTAAGTTTCCCGTTTTATCTACTTCGTCCTTTGTCGCATTTCCAGTGGGGTTAACGTAGTTAGTTACAGATTCTGATTATCTCCCCTCTTTGCTTCTCGTGACCGTCCAGCTCCAGTAGGAATTCTCTCACTAATGAGTTTGACATTTTGAGGGTAAAAGCTGGGTGGGGCTGTAAATTTTTGACGGTTGATGCAAGCAGCGGTAAAGTATCTGTTCGTTTGTTTTTTTGTTTTGTTTCGATCTCGTTTGAGAAAACAACAACAACAACAAAACCAATCACTTTCCGATCTGTAGCCAGAGCCAGCCTCACGGAAGAGCTGCCCCAATTGGGAGGAGGAGGATATTCCTGGAAATCCGCAATAGAACAGGTAGGGCTGACATCCCGTATTTTCCTTTATGAAAAGCAATATGCGCCGATGTATGTATGGGGGGGGGTCGATCTGGTCGTCTCCTTGTTTTGTTGGCAGGTGAGTGGAAAACGATGTAAAATCTAAGCCGAAAACAGTTTGCGACACCGACAGCCATTGATGACCGTCCCAGTTTCCTTGTCTCTCTCGAAATTCATTATCTCGCCTTGTTACAACGTGTAATCCAATATTTAGAGGGATATGTACATATATATATATATATATGAAATTTAATTTTCCTAATAAGTAAAATGGAGCAGATTTCAACTGTCACCTTCCTGTTATTGGGCTCACTCAGGAAGCGAAAGTACTTAATTGAGCAACTGACATAGTTCGCATGCCCTCCGAATGACGACAGGAAAGGAGAAGACGAGATGGCAACTTTAACAAATAGCGGATAATAACGTGTCTGAATGATGAGAAAAGGGGGGGTTTGGAACCCAGCAAAACGAAAATTGGTCTTATGCAATATAATATATAACATACAATAAGCAAGACTTGGTGCGGGGAGAAGCCTGCTGTCTTCGTGCATTTTCCCTTCCTGCCAGGAAAGTCACTTCACTTTACTTTTAACGAGAAGAGTTTTCTCATTTCTGTTTTCCCTGTATTATTATTATTATTATTATTATATTATTATTATTATTATTATTATTATTATTATTATTATATTATTATTATTATTATTATTATTATTATTATCCAGGCACCATAGTCTAGGCATGCATAATTACTTCCCACCGTATTTGAATTGATTGGTTTTGTCTTTATTCTTTCTTGCATGCTTAAGGCTGACTAATACTTACTACTGACAACTCTCCATCGACCAGTGATCGATCCAGTTCATAGAATATCATTTATTAATTACCTAGTCGCGGCCTACTCGGGTTCGCCGGCCCTGCCATCTGATACCTGGCAGGCACTGGCCGCCGAAAAACTTCGCTACATCTGATGATACGAACGGAGGATTGATGAAAGTGGTTGATTTGTTGAGGGGAAAACTTATAGCTTCACATCAGACTCCGGGAAGTCCTTCTATATACAGCTATGGCCGACCGACCAGCACTGGTAGGGACTCTGGCTCATTACTGAGTGAATTCGAGGCCGGTAGAGACCGTGACGGTATATCTTTGTTTCTGTTTTGTCTTCTCTGTCATGCAAAAACTATCCGAGAAAAGTCGGGAAATTTCCTAAAATGCTGTAGCAGTCCGTTTCCTGCCGTTCTGCCTGGACAGGCATCCCACACAAGGGACCCTTCGGGGCCCACCGGAAGCGGGACCTTTCGCGAGATGTTTTCGACAGAAAACGGGGCCAGAAAAGCCGACTGGCTGCTGGTACAGGAGAGCGACGGGGGAAAGCCCCGTGGTTAGGTCGGTATACCGTGACGAGCGGAGATTAATGCCCAAGGGATAAAGCTACGAGTTGTAATGAAATTAATGAAGTGTTTGCCCAGCGAGGACATATTGACTAGACAACGGAGTGAAGCCGTCCACCCCACAAATGCTATTCGGCAGCGAATATCACAAGTCGGATATTAAGAGAGTGAATTATTAATTTGCGTAATATAAAATACGGGTGAGACTATATATTTTGAGCATCTCCGATTTGTGATGCTGCAGACAGCTTAATGCTGGAGGCTGGGGTCTGAACCAGAAATGTGGGCCGGTGTGCTGAAGTTCGAGACGCGCAAGGGCCTTCGGAACTGATTGCCGTTGTCGTAAACTTCTCTGCTGAATGCGGTGTTACGAAGATCGATCTCCTCTTCTTGGTTCCTCTTCCTGCCGTCAGGTGTCGACCTGCCAAGGCGTAGCGTTCGTCTTATCGTCGTCCGCTGTGTGGCTACAGATTTCCTTCCCCTTCCCGAAAATCTTAATTTGAGAGCAGCCATCTCTAGAGTTTTTACCGGCGCCATCTGTCCCGAAGGGAAGATCGAAAAAAAACAAACAGTACCCGTGCGAAAGCATAAAAGTGTGGTTGGGCGGAAGTAACACCAAGAAGACCGATCCAAAGAACCGGATGTTTGTCACCTGTATCTGTTTCGTGCAAACAACGTAAAAACCGAGAGCGCCACCTACCTCGTATCTATCCTGCCAGTCATTAAATCGATTAAAGATGACTTGTCTCCGGCAGGCAGTGTTGACAACAAGGCTTCCCATCCCAGCCTTTTTAGCATGGGTTCGTAGAGAGGGTCTGGCACCCCTCACCCACATCAAGAAGGGTACTTTTAAGTTTTATTTTAAAAAAAAAAAAAGGAAGAAAACGAACAAATATTTTTTGTCGGATAAACAAGTGGGCATTTTTAAGAGACTGCTTGGTGTGGTGGGAATAGAGAATGACTTGGCTCGTGGAGGAGCGTATTCTCACAGAACCTCGAGTGTGGAGACAACAACAGCTTAGAACATAAAGGCAGTCAGATCAGGGTTTGTCCTCAGCAGCACGAGAATACTGGGAAAATCTCACTGCTTCTGTAGTACACAGTAGCATCTTTTTTTTTTCCCTCGTTATAGTAAATTTACTGCCATTGTTCAATTTCTAGTCAACTCCGCAAATTTTACGTAATGGTTGAATATATAGTCGTATCATTAAGACCACCGGAGGAATTATATTTTTGGTTATTATGTATGATTTATTTAGAATTGATTATGGTTTTACTTTTAAAATAGGTTTCGTTATAAAAAGGTTCTTATCTGAAAAAAATAATTTTCTAGAGTTTCTTTGGCGCAGGTTTGCGGTCGTAATTAAAATTCCGATTAGCGCTCCCACTAGTGGAAAGACCACTGACAAAGGGAGACAATTTAGGAAAAAAAAAACAACAACAACAACAACAAAAAATGTTTATACTATAAAAAGTTAAGCTTATTATTTTTTTTTAAAAAAATAAAAATTGCCCTCTATTTTATAATTAGTATCTCGTGTTTGGTACCGACTGTTTCAGATGGCAAACCTAGAAGGAAAATACTTATCCGTTGATCTTAAGAAGGAAATCGAGAAGTACGTTTGGCGAAAGTTCTTGAGCGCAAGGCATCTGCTAACGAGGCCGTTCTACCGACGGAATCGCTACAAGATCGAAATCCGCTGGGCCTATTTCGAGTTCGAAGACAAAGAAGACGTTAAAAACATTTTAGAAAAACCCACAAAGAAGACGAAGAAAGTTCTCACCACAAATTATGAGAATAATTCAGAACAGAGGCAGGAGTATACTTTCAATGCGCAAGGACAGAAGATGGACAACATGAGAGTCAGCTTAAAACAGGACTATACAATTGGTGGAAATATAAACTTGGATCTAAGATGCATTGCGGAGCTTTCTGCCGGAATGAAAGCAGAAACCAAGGTAGGTAACTCTTTTTTTTTTTTTTTACGATTCCTATAAGATCTGGGGTAAATTCGACATTTCGGGGGAAAAAAAAAAAATCTAATTTATATTTAATTCTTTTGTCAGCTAAAAAACTGACTGCCAACGGGGGAAAATCTGTCATGAATGTTTCTACGTCTATATTCAGATGCTCAGGATTTCTAACAATTCTGACGTCATTCTGGCATGCACCACTGGCATTTAAAGGGTTAAAATCGACTCGATGTCATCGCCGAGCGACGACGTCCATACAAAATTACGACTCTCTCTCTCTCTCCATAAAATGACTGTTCGTCGCCTCTGCGTTTTCTAGGCAGCAGTATTAATTGTTTTTCATAAAACTCGGTGATTGGACATGATCAATGATATGAGTAAAATTTAAAGTACAACTGTAAGCTTTGATATGAAGACAAACATTCGACAACGTAAAGGGAAATCGTGTATCACTCCTACAATCGGTTATCGCTTTCTTTAGGGTTAACATCGAGATTCAGAATTTCTCATCAGGAATTCAAAGCCGTTAAAATCGTCTCTAATGCTCACCGGGCTTCTCTCTACATTCATAGTTGCTTTCAACTCAGCAAAATGTTTCTTTGTAAGTCTGGAATTTGCGGAAGAACTCCCAACTATGGAATATATCTTACTGTACTCCATTTCGAACGGTTGCGAGGTAGAAAGCTCTTGCTAAGCGAGCTTAGTAATCAGGATCCGATCGTATTGTGGTCGGAGCCGGAGAGCAGATTTCAGATATGTGGTACTAAGTGACAACAGTACATTAGAAGAAAGGCAGGGGAGGAGTAAATGGAGAACTGTATTTTCCCTATAATTAATAATGGTGGCGGCGGAAATATGAAAGTATGATGTTATTTTATACAAAAGTGAGATATCACCACATTCTGCAGTGCTATCCAATTTAGTCAGAGCATCGTGTGATAAGTGACGGGGAACGGGAAAACATCTTTAAATCTATGGGGGTTGCTTCCCCTTTGCTCGCCAAATCTGAACCTCCCATTGAACTTGCTCGATGAACAAGATCAAAGAGGCAAGATAGGAAAATTCTAGCCAGTGCCAGTCAGCTTTAAAACTACTTTCAAGAAGAACAGAGGTTCCAAGACAATATATATAATTTCTTTAAGTTGTTGGAAAGAATTTCCAAAATATGTGCTGCATTTATTCAGGTGCGAAGTGGCTGTTTTGATGCGGTGGTTGAAGTGATAACTTCATCCCCATTAATGGTTTGCCTTGGATGTTTCATTTGGGGAGGTTGTATTTGATTTAAATGAATTTAATTTAGTTAAAAAATGCCCCCCTTTTGTTATTTTTTTTGCTCTCCTCTTAAAAGGTCTCTACTTATTTTTCTTTTTTTTAAAAATATATTTATTTAATTATCTATATATTTCAGATAACACATTCAAATTTCAATGAATTTAACAATTCTCTGGCATGGTCCACGTCTACTAAGTTCGACCTGGAAGGGAAGAAGAGAGCGAAAGCGTCGATTCAGCTCGAGGAAAGCTTAAGGAATGTAGACTTCGTCTTGCACACGACCGTGTCGATCAAGCCGATAGCCCTAGGAAGGGGAGCCCCGGTGACGGTCTATCATCGGGGCACCAACACCCAGGTCTACTACCACGAAATCGTCGACCTCCACAAAGTGTTCGGTAAGTACGAAAATACCGACCTCGTCTCCTTCGGCACCAAGACGGTAGAGTTCAAGAAGTCTGACGAGGAGGAGGAGAGCGTCGAGAGGCAGACGTACAACGCCATCACGATCACGACTTTCGGGACAGCGAGGGTTCTGACGGTCGCCAGCGAGAAGGTTGTCATCGACGTCGAAGGCCTGGCTGAGGAGGGGCAGGAGCCGGACCAGACCGAGGCCGGAGACTAGCGGGGGGAAAACGAACGAACTACAGCCTGGAAACCCCGGGACTGAGTTGCCACGGGTCCGCTTCAAGTTTGAATCTCTATTTTTTTTCTCTACGAAAGATCCGTGTACTTACCTTTCTCGTGTATTTATTCTCTGAAACATCGGCGTTGTTAAATATTTGTTTGGCTTTGTTTTCCTTTCTCCGTCTTTGCGAACCTCCCCACCGGGTGTTGAGGGTATCTCACGGCGGGTGGTGGTGGCGTAGGGATATCGTCAACCTCAGGCGGATGGTGCGAGCCGGTCAGGATGCCAGCTACCCGCGGACAAATACCCAAACCCCCACCTACCAGAACTCGTCCATGGGAGGAAAGCGGAAAACACCGAGCGAGGAGGAGCCGACCAGACTTCGAACCGGGATCTTTTTTTTTTTTAGTCGTGGCAGCCTGGCCACCAGGTGGCCATGTATTGAAGCTCTCTTCCAGAAACCCCGCCCGCTCATTGCTATTATTGTTGTTTTCCTTCTTTATCGACTGCCCGGATGGATTGGCTACTGACACATTTACTTACCAAGCATGAGAAATCATATACCCTGTCCTCCACCCCCCCCCCTTACTCGTGCAGTTCAAATCAAAGGTTGATGACACAATCCATTGTTTGGCGAAACCGGGAATTGTGGAGTTCCCTTCATGGAGTGGTCCAGTCCATGTGATGAAGCCAAACAGTCTGCAAGGATCATAAACTGATGGTACATCCAGCTGAGCAACATACTGTATAATAGGGGCGCTCGAGTAAAACCTGGGGGGGGGTAGGGGAGATAATAAGACACCGACTGGTTTCATTCCAACTCCCCTAGTGTATAACTCGTGAAAGTATCTGATGCACCAATACTTAAAGTTAATTCCCTCTTATTAACCCCGTCCTGAAGATCAGAAACTCTCAATCTTTTACCAGCATTTTCCTTTTGTTCGACATCTTTAAAAAAAAAAGAAAGAAAGCAAAACAAAATGAATTTGAACTCAGAACTCATGTACAGTGAGTTTAACCCAATCACCCTCTGAGATGGGGAAGAAGTCATTGGGATCGGCACACTGCCGAGACCAGGAGAAATGATTTAATTCAGCAGGTTACAGCTATCTTTGCAAACTGTTTGCCAGGGTATTCTGCAGTTTGGAAGATGTACATCCACCATGAAGGCTGTGGAAGTAGTCATAACTCCAGAATCTACTGAGGAGTGAAGCTTCCTTCCAGGGAGTCTGTTTTAGTATTTCGAAATTCCCTGAAAAGAAGTTGCAATCCTCAGCAGTGCCGAATTTAGACCTGGTGAGGCCCTAAGCTATATAAAGCTCGGAGGCCCTCCTGTTAAGAAATTACACCAGAAGGTCTCACAAAAATTGAAAACATATATGCCTTTTAATCATTTAATAGCAAGGAATTTAAAGTGAAAAATACAAATTATTTTCAAATGAATGCATTTACTGATTACATATTTATCATTTGTTTGGCTTGATCTCTATCACAGATTATAATATAGTATACCCTGGAGACAATACTTTCTCCTGAACAATTTGTTACCATCAGACATAAGAATAATATTGCTTCCACATTTGGGAAAACTCAATGAATCTTGTCCTGAAGTTGAGTTGATTTGATACAGATCTCTGTGGCAAATTTGTTCTTTTCCTGGATAATTCTGCTTGACATAAGCATGGAAGTGCCTTAATTCACCTGTAACATCATTTGGATACTCTTTCATCAAAGTTTCTACTGCTCCACTTAGCTGTGCCTCTGAAGCTTCTAAATCAACTGAAAATGAAAAATTTGTTTGCAGCATAATTGTAGACTGCTGCTCTTCTGCTCAAGTTTGCTTCAAGGACATCTATTATAGGAATGAAGGATTTCACTCGAAATTTGTCTCTTGGAGAAAGCTCTTCATCAGCATCAGGTGCAGCTCTATCGTTGGCTTGTTGTTTTTTTCTTTCTAACCCTCCTTTTCTCTGCACACTTGTATTCTACATCAGGGAGTTTGGATTTAGCTTCTTGTTCAATATCATCAAAATTTTCTCGAATATTTTTCACAAAGTGGGGAAAGTGATATGTACAGATTTGTACATGTTGTAAGTGCAATGTGTGGATCCCAGACAGCCTTAGTGGTTTTGTGAAACTCCTCCAGCAAACGAGTCCATAAATATAGCATAAAAACAAACTCCAGTTCCTCCATTTTTCCCCCAGAAGAGTACCAGCTTGTATTCTTGTATCGCCCTTTTCATTCTCGTTAGTATGGAGACGACTTAGAGCATCTATGATTGACCTGTAACTCTCATTATTTATAGCAGACACAGCTCTGGCATGTGCTTCCCACCTGGTGTCGGACTGATACTTTGGTACTCCGCAGTCTGCATCCAAGAATGATAACACAGCCCACCTTTTTGTAGAAGATGAAAAGAAAGTGTATATTTCTTGCACAATAGCAAAAACGTGTAGTGCATCTAAACAGCAACATACTGCAGCACGGCCCGTGCTTGTTTATCTCCAGAATTTTTTTTTGCTGCATTCCGTTGCATTCGCCAGCCATATCTGCTGCATTATAATATGACTGTCTTCGATACTTACTGAAATCAACTTTGCAGTCTTTACTTAGATTGTCCACCACCATATCCGCCACACTTCCAACACTGTGATTTTCCAACTCTAGGAAAGTTAGAAAGCGTTCAACAGGTAAACCATCATCGGGTGACACGTATCTTACTATAACAGTTAGATTATCTACATGGGAAAGATCCGGTGTAGAATCCACAGACAAGCTGAAGTAGCCTGCTTTTCTGAAATCATCCAAAATTGATTCTCTTCCTCTGTTGGCCATAAGCTGAATAAGTTCATCACATATTACCTGAGACAAATATGAAGGAGACCCAGATCCTCTGTTTCCATATTGTTTTATGCGGTTGGAAAGAAATGGATCAAACTTAGCAGTTAATTCTAACAGGCCCAGGGCGTTGCCATTATTTTGGTGATCCAAAAGTTTCATTGTCTCCCCTAAAAGCTAGCCCACGTTCTGCTAATGTGCATATCGCTGCAGCAACAAGTTTAAGCACATGCCTCCAGTACTGTTGTTCTGTTTTTATTTGTCCTGCTAGTCTTGAGTCTAGGGTTGAAGCACACTTTCTTGTCAAGTATATCAGCAAAGCTGTTCTATGTTCTCCAGGGTTTTCGTGATTTTTGCCCAGTCAGAAAACCCACCAGAAGCCAGTGCTGCAGTTGATGTTGGAAAAAGCTTGCAGACAAAGCAGTAAACACAAGCCAGTTGTTGGAGAGAACACTAGCCATTCCCGATTGTATATTTCACCATTAACTTTCCTGGATTGAAAAAGACCTTTTGAACAATATCTACCTTGATTTTCAAATGGACCGTTCCAGTGCTGACACTCTGAAGGACCTTTAAGGATCCAGTATGAGAGTTCATCCTCGGCTAATCACCCCATTGACCAAGATCATTGAGTTTCGTGAATTTTGTTGTTTCAACTGTGGATGTCGGCTCTGCAACGCCCACATTTGCATCACTTCCGGCGTTTCCCTCAGCTGAGAGAGACCCCCCTACTCTGTTGTCCCGGTAGCAGAGGTGGTTGTTTTGGACTTCGCTGATCATCTTGAGCTTGTGGATCCTTTTATCTGTTGCTGGAGTAAAATATCTGCCAAGTGTTGGTACTTTTTTTTTTTTTAGTTCCTCTTCGAGCTGCTACTTTCTTTTTTTCTTTCCTGATATCCGCTCTCAAACGTTCTCTTCATTGTAAGCCTGAAAAACATAGAAAATCTATGCTTGAAACATTACTTCAATTAATTACATATAAAGACATTTTAAAACTACACATACATATTTGCCACACAAGCCATCTAAAAACTATATATATATACACAGTATGTAAAAAAAATACACCCCCCGGCTTTTGAAATTTTCGAAAATCCTAAAGATGAAGAACTCTTAAATATGAAAATTGTACAGGCACATACAACAGCTATTAATAAATATAAACAAGTTTTTGTGCTACCTATTGTGATACATATAAATATATATTTTATGAAGTTTTAAAAATGAATGCTAAAAAAACAAAAAGAAACACCCGGATTTTTTAATTAATATTTAGGGTGCCCGTCGTCTTTGGCCCTTAAAAAACGTAAAATCCTTTCCGACATTGACATAGCATGTTTCAGACAGATTTCCAATGGCGTTTCATACCATAATCTTTTTACTTCTTCAAATAACTCTTTCTTGTTATTTTGCATGAAATCCTCTTAATTGCCTTTTAATATAAGCCCAAAATGTGCTCGATTTGGTTTAAATCAGGAGACTGAGATGGCCATTCAAGGACTTTGATATTTTTTTTCTGGTGAAAAACTCTGTTGCATGGGCAGACTTGTGCTTCGGGTCATTGTCCTGTTGAAACAAAAACGTACTTTTCAGCAGAATGTTGCAAACTATTCCTTATTATGTTTACATAAGAATATTTATCCATATTTCCTTCAATCAGAACTAGATCACCCATGCCTCTATAGCTAAAGCAGCCCCATACATTAATTTTCCCTCCACCGTATTTTACTGAACACCTCATATGGTCTTTACTATACCTGGGCACCATTAATTCTTCTCCCATCCTGAAACATCCCAATGATCTTTCCTCTGATCTCATCCGGTAGTTGCTTCTTCATTGGGGATTTTATATCTAGGTTTTATTAACATTTTGGAGGGAATTAAAAAATCCGGGGGGTGGGTGGCAGGCCTTTTTCAAATCCTTAAAAATGTATTTAAACACCCAAGCTTTTGAAAACGACATATATTATATAAGAATACCATGACTATGTAATGGTCTTAGCTGAATCCAGAAGATGCATTTTTTAAAATTATAAAAATCCGGGATTTTTTTTTACATACAGTATAGATTAATATATATATATATATTGATTAATATATTGATTTTAGGTGGTAGACGGTCAGGCAACCCCAAGGTTACTTTTGGAAACTCCAGGAAGTGCCACCGCCTTGCGTTGGGAAGGCTTAACCCTTTCATGGAAAAATTATATTTACACTTTTGTTTCGGTAAATGCTATTTGTAAGGACTCAAGGAACAAGTCTATTATGAAACTTTATTTATTTTTACAGAAGTAAACGGGAAACAAATGGTGTTCCCGAATTGGAACACTGATCACTAAATGCAAAATACATCTTCATCACTTCATCAGACAGTGTTCCAATTTGGGAAAAATAGATGAATAAAAAAACATCATAAGACAATTAAACATAATTATACATTATCATTAAACTATGCGATGATTGAATTAACTGAACAAAATTATAGTATAGAATATAGCCCATAGGTGTACGAGTTTATTTATTTCTATGCTAAACATAGAAACAGTTCCTTCAGTGTACCTTTTAAATAAGTAAATGAAATATAATAAAACATATCAAGAGTGAAAAGTCTACCCTCCCAAAATTCATGTAAAATATCCTACATGGCAACGCTATTATGACAGTGTTCCATCTTGGGAACACCATAACTCTAATAAAACGTTGATATTTTAGATTTTCTTGCTATCTATTCAAATAGCATTATAGAAGGAAGCTAAACACTAAATTTAAACTATTTAACTTAATTAGTAAAATAAATATATGGAAATAAACTTACGTTGCTGTTTTCACGGCCGCAGCGAAATGTATACTATTATGTACAACAATACAAAGATAGAGAAGGTTCACGCTCTCATTATTTCTATACATCTCTGCCAGACGTACAATGCATGGTGTCCCCGATCTGCTCGCACCGACAATTAAATTACATTAAAAAAATATAGATGTTTCTGAAATGGAACACCGCCGCAGGAAGGGTTAATGGCGATTTTTCGTCACGGTGTTTCCCGCACCAAGGTAGCAGTTCTTTAGGCCTCATTCACACATTTCTACACGACTTCTCCCATTCTTTTGAGGCCCCTAAGCTGTAGCTTGTTTAGCTTATGCCTCAATCCGGCACTGGCCACAGGTGGGTCCTGGAGTTGTATTGTAAGGTTATCTTCATCAATACACATTGTGCCCAGTAATGCAGAATGACAGCGAATGGACCCCTTACTGGTTCCAGATTTAAGCTTCTCGTGCTACGAAGCAGGCACCGTGACTGTACCTACTGATTTGTCTGCAGTTTTTTTAATCCCCCACCCTCCTCTGTATATCCCAATGAATGCTACCTCTTGTTTTAAAGGTACTTGCTATGATATGACAGGAGGCAGGCATGTGTAACCAGAACGCCCGCATCAAGGTTTTCTGTGGTATGCCGTGCGCCGCCTCCTACTACTACTATATCCCTTTACTACCCTTAAGGAGCTGCTGCCATTGTCTACCTCACACGCGGCAAATTTACAATAGGTTTTTTGTTCGATTGTTTAATCCGCTAAAGGTGTGAACAGTAAGCCGCTTCTATCTCTCCACTCACAAGTGGTGGTGCTGGAATCCATCCTAGGGCTTTCTTTATATTTGCGATAAAGGAAGTGAATGCTTTTGTTACTAAATAATATATTCGCAGAAGTAAAAATACTTGTTATACTCGTCAGAATATATTAACTAATAATACAATGACATCTCTCTCTCTCTGTGTGTGTGTGTGTGTGTGTGAGTTAGGCCTTTAACCTCAAAGAGAGGCTGACTGGGTTGGGGCCGCTGACATAGTTTTCAGCGCAATAAAAAGAAGAAGGCAGAACAATAATGTGTCCCGCCGACCCGGCCGCTGTTTTTAATGGCCACCGCATAAATTTTTCTTTTTTTAAAAAAAAAAAAAAGCGAAACAAAACCAAACAGAAAGCAATTCTATGCAGGCCGACCAGCGAGGAGGGCCGCTTACATCAATGTCAGCAATGGCGGCTGCGGGGCGGAAACTTTCCTGGCTCGCCGGCTAGGGATGTTGGGCGGGGTCGCAGGACCTCTGTGGGTGTTCTGGACAAGCTCTCTTTGGAAGGTGGACCTGTCCTGAAGTCACCTTGGCGGGGCGGCGACAGCTGGGATGAGGTGAGCAGTTTTCAAGCGGACGGCTGGTGGACACGAGCCCCCCCCCTCTCACTGTTTTGTCTGACTTTCGGCGAAGGTTCGTCAGTTGCCCCCCTCCCCCGGACGGGGTCTTATTATTATTATTATTATTATTATTCCTCCTTCCAGATTTTAGGGGGGGATCCGTCCGGTGCCGGTTAGTTCTAGCAGCTTTCCTTCTGCGGTGGGGGATGGGGGGGGGGTGTATTCTCCTCGGATTGTCAACTCCAGCCGTCCCAACGGGACCTGTTGCTTGCATACAGTAGTTAGTTAGAGAGAGAGAGAGGGGGGGGGGGTTAGTTAGGTAGTAAAGGTTTCACCACCACGCATCTGTTTGCCAGTGACCCAGAATCCGAAATAAGTTGGGAGCCGGAAGAGTAGGCGATTTGTAAGCAGGAGAGATGGAGTATATATATATATATATATATATATATATATAATCACTGCAGGGCACCGACGGTCAGGTACGGAGCATATCTGTATGTGCGAGATCCCATCGTTGGAGATTTGAATCCCGTCTAATGTGTGGTGTGGAAAAGGTTCGAAGATCTAGCAGCAGTATACGTAACAGGCAGTCAAGAAGAAAGGAGCTTGTTGCTCAGTTCGACTAACAGACTTTCTCGTGTTGATGTGATTGGAATTTTTCACATTTTTCAAGGTACATGGAAATAGCCACACGTATCTTTCGAACCCCGGTGATATATAAAAACTCTTGATTAGTCATTAGGATTTAAAAAAAAATAAAATGTGATCATGATTGAAAGTGCCGCGGTCGTTGTATACATTGTGCAAGGTAGCTTAAATACCGACTCACTCACAGTAAGGAACTATCTACAACAAGGGTTTTTTGTTGTTTTTTTTAAGCACAGAACGGTGTATAAATGGCACTCTTTCTTTCGGGTTATTACACTTTTTCTGTAATGTACAGTGACATTTGACTTGAGAGAACAGAAAGAATTAGCCATCCTCTGTTCTAACTGATTAACTTACCATTTTATAGTTCATTTGGTGCGATATATGCAAATAAAAACATTGGACTTTGTGATATACTTCAAAATAAAATTTTAATTTTCATATTACAACACTTATTATGCTTTTGCACCAGGTATAAAACCTTTAATAATAATAATAATAATAATAATAATAATAATAAAAAACCTGCTACAACCACTAGTTAATTATCTTGGTTGTAGGTATTGTTTCCTACTGTGAGCAAATATTCATGCTGCATTGCACAATGTCATTGTATAAATGCTAGCAAAAGTGGCTTTATAAATTTTTAAAAATTTGTGTTCTATGTCTATATTTACAGTATATAAAATCTTGAGGGTGTAAGATGTCTATACAGTTGATTACATCCTGAGAACGCATAGTGAGACTAAATCAGAATAGACAAGTGTGAAGTGTCATGACCTATATCCTTGAAATACTCATCACATTTCTGGAATCATTTACTGATTTTTACTTCAATTATTTTACTGGACAAATTATTCCATGTATTTACAGCACAGAAGCTAAACACATCTTTTGAAGGTATGTTGTCTTGTTTTGTACACAATACCAGAATTGATGAAAAAAGACACTCTAAGATTCATGCAATCAGAGGATTATATTGAAAAGACTCCAAGTTTTCTTTATAAAGAGTTTATACCAGTAGGAAAATGTTCTCCCACTTTGTTCATATTTTCAAAAATAAAGTATAAAACTAAGATTTTTGCAAATAAATTTTACTAATTTTCATTTGTGTGTGTGTGTGTGCGCGTGCTGGTAGCCATAATTGTTGGCTTCCTAATGAGCCATCTTAAACTTCATATATATTCAATGTATTACTGCATATGTATATAAGCCTATAAATTAGAAAAATCTGTACTTGTTTTAAAAAGAGAAAAAAATTATTTTTAAGTTTTGTTTGAAAACTTTGTCAAAATATCCTGCTTTATGAATTATTTTAATGGTGAGCACACACACACACACTATTACATACAGTTGGGATATAAATAGGAACACACCAGAGTATACAATCCAAATAAAAATAAAATAATTTTTGGATAAGTATATTGTTAATGGCAAGGATGAAGTCTTGTGTTGACAGTAGAAAGGAAGAAGAGAATGGAAATAAAAATGCCTGAAAATGATAAGCAATACTTAGAGATCCTGGATATTAATGTTTTTTGACAACATGCTTATAGTTAGTTTTAAACAGGTGATCATTAGTTATTGTTAATGTTTTTTTTTTTTATTTCTTTTATTGGACATCATAGAAACACTAACATTAGTTGATTTCTGCATATGTTATCTTGTTGGTATACAACAAATCTCATGTCAGAAAGGAGTTAAGGGACAAGGAAGCTTAGGCAGTTGGCAAATGAACATCAGGAAAGTACAAGGACTGATTTAGTTTAAGGTTGGTTCACTTGAGGCTAAGTGAATGTGATCTTGAATGATTCCCTCTTCATAGCAGCAGCCCATCTATCAGACAATGGATGTGTTATTTACCATTGATTCAAAATTTATATGTAAGTGTAAACAGTTTGTATACACAAGATGAAAGATATTTTAATCATTGCATAGCATCAACAGTCAAGTTTGGAGGTAGATCTCTTCAAGTTTGGGTTTCATTGAGGAAAAATGGGGTTGGAAAATCTAGTCAGAATTTAAAATGAACTTATTGCCAAATATCACCAGCAAATTCTTATCAGGTATGTCATTCCATTTGTAGCAAGATTAATGGGCAAAAATTTTGTTTTCCAACAAGATATAGACGCATTAAAGCCGGCCGCCTGCGTGTCTGTTTATTAAATATTTGAAAATTTAAAAAAAAAAAAACAAAAGAAGAATTTCTTGTCAGATTTACAACGAGAAAAGGAACCATTAATGATTTACAAAATACTGGTTCTTATAAAAAAAAAAAAGGCTTTAGCAACCAGACATGGAAGCTCCCAAAATTAAGAAATAAACACCATAGCAGACATTCTCAAAAATCATTTATATTACTTGGGGAGTTTTTTGGTGTGCAAAATTTAAATTCAAATTCACTTTTTAGTATTGTATATTGCAGGTTGCTTGGAGATTTTATGTAGAAATATGTTATAAAATTTTAGCAGAGTTATCTCTTGTTTGGGGCTCTTCATTATACAAGGTGCCATAATGTAAAACTATTAAGCATTTTAGAGGGCTGGATAATGTGAAAGTGTTGCTGGACAAAACTCTGATTTGATGCACACAGTACTTTAGGATATGCTTTATGTAAGTAAATTTAAAGATTTCAACTCGCTCTCTCACACTTAGTCTATCATCCATTTTCTCGTTCACATTCACATTTTCTCTCAGTAACCATGGCCATGTTTTTCACTCAGTAAGTACCAAAACTACCCTTAGAAAGATGTAGGGATCAGAAATGTGTAAGCCTTCTTGGAACAGTAACAATAAATTTGAATTGTCAGTATTTTTCAAACATTGGTGAAGTTAGAGTTGGGTTCTGACATTACTACTATCTAAACTCTTATTTCAAAAGAGCTTTGAAGCTGATGTCTCCAAGGAGTTAATATGAGAATATTTAAGTGTTAAAATATATCTGTCTTGTGAATTATTAGAGTGTGTTTTTACCATGTATGAAGGTTCTCCTGTGTTTTATAAATGTATTTAAGCAGATTAAAAAAAAAATTTAATGTTGTATGATGAAGCATTCTGATTAATAATTGTTGTTTATCTGTGCTTCAGTTCTCTGTTAGGGATGGATTTTAATACAAAGACGACTTTAAAAGATTTTTTTTTTCTTTCAAGGTTGTGTGTCTGGAAGATTGGCCATGGGGAACAAGAAGAGTATCCCTAGGGCTAACAAATACCTTGTTACTTTGCCTCTGTATACAAAGGCATGGGACCTTCTCTACTCAGGAGACATTGAAGACTGGTCAGAAGCAGCAGGTAATTTGTAATATGGGAATTTGAATTAAAATCTCACAAATAGCAAACACCTGAATATCATTTACCTATAAGCGAGTACCTGAATAATGATTATCTGTGTGGAATTTACCTTCAGAAGTTGGATACCTGTAAACAGCCAATAGGCATGGCTTTACTAATTTTTCTTTTTACTATTCAATTGCAATAGTTCCTTATTGGTACAGTAAACAGTAGTAGTTGTGATTAAAGACACACACAAGTTACCAGGGGTTACCTTTAATTTAAAAAAAAATTCAGTTATTTTTTACTTTTAATTGATAGTTAATTTCTTATTTGGTTTAAAAGAAGAAGAAAATTATTTGCATTCCTGCTTTATTACACTATTGAAGAAATAGGAGAGAGTAATTTGCAATGGATGAGAGAAAACTTTATTATTTACAATGTTGATAAAAGGATTTCATTTAGATTGGTTTATTCTATTGATTAAGGTTCACTGTAGACAGCTGAGAGTATAAACAAGTATTTTTAGTCATAACTTATTCATATTCCTTTTTATTCTTATATAATTGAATATATCTTTCACCAAAGAAGCTCAATTGCAGGCAGCAGTAATGATAAAATAGCTTTTATTAATATTATTATTGTGTTTAGCAGCTATAACAAAGCCATTGTGACTTATGCAACTTCCCAGTGAAAGCAAATTTTAAAATACTACCACGTTTTCTAATATCAGGCGATACCAGAATTTCAACTCTTATGACCAACCTTTA
The DNA here is from genome assembly GCA_018389105.1 of Nautilus pompilius. Taxonomy (NCBI): domain Eukaryota; kingdom Metazoa; phylum Mollusca; class Cephalopoda; order Nautilida; family Nautilidae; genus Nautilus; species Nautilus pompilius. The sequence continues at coordinate 929,888 of JACATO010000918.1, read as the reverse complement.
GTATTAGTAACTAGATAGCTGAAAAAATGTGGCTTTATTTTCATAGCTTTTCTTGTGTCCCAAGTAAATGTGGAAAGTCCAAACTAGGAACTGAATTTAAACAGTGTAATTTGCATTTTTTTGGAAAAGCTGGCATCTGAAATGCATTTACAAGTCTGTAAAGTGTGTTACCCTATGTTTTTCATGTTATTGTTGCTCCTTGCAACCAAAGATGATGTTGCTGATGATGATTTTCCATCGGCAGAACTAACAAATGAACTGTTTATAGTGGTGGCGGCTTACATTGGTCTGTGCTCACACTCTGGCTGCATCCCTGAGCTTCATGCACAGGACAACTGGCAGGGATTAAGGTGCAGAAAGGTTCTGCATATTTAATTTGGGAGAAAACCTGTTATGATTAACTCTGAGAAAACCAGGAGAATAGTCTTTTTAAAAGAGCACGTAATGGAGAAATGGCAAACTCTTCTTTATTCTTCACATGGTATAATAACTGTCTGGAGAAAACCTTTAGGGGTGTGTAATGTCAGCTTCTAGGAACAGTAATCAGAAGACTGGGGTTGCATGGCCCCCCCCCCCCCAAAAGTCATTCATTTGTTGAAACTGACAAAAGGAATCACAGACAGATATGTATCCAAGGTCATAATGGAAAGGAGAAAACATTATCACCAGCGAGGAAACTTTTGGGATGTGGTTATGTTCTCCAGCAAGATGGTGACTCCAAACCTTAAACTGATGGTGGAGATTTTCCTAAAGAAAATGGGTGAAGACACCGCATGGTCTGCGCAGTCTCCAGACCTGAATTTACTAGAAACACTAGGAATATGTGAACCAAAGAAAACCCAAATCAAGGGCTCTGTTAAGAATGGTTGTTGTGGAAGAATAGAAAATCAACCATTACTGAATATTGTATAAGTTTAATTCCTGCCATGCCAGATTGTTTGAAAATTATTATTAAGACTAAGGTTGGTTGCACTAAATATTGGCAATATGAAGGTGCGATTATATGAATGTGTATTTGTTATTGAGTGGGAATTTTCATGCTGCAATAGATGATACGTAATTAGAATATCAAAGAGGGGATGTTCTGGAAAACATCAGGTAACACAATTTATAGGCATTTGAACACATCTGGGAACCAGTTTTGTCAGAAGACTACTGATTAGTCAGTGGCTGAAATACCTGTATTTTAGGAGGAGGTTCAACATATTTTAAATGTTTAAAACCAGGAAATATTTTGGGGAATCTGTTCTGAGCTCTCACTATAACTTTGTATTCTTTCTTAAATAAAGTCTCCATGCTGTACATATTTGTTACATGTTTGATATTGTCATTAATTAGTGAAAACATCTTTGTTAGCAGATGAAATGAATTTTTCTCTACATTTTAGATTACTGTTGATGCTAATACCCAATCTTTTCCTGAAACTATATTACTCATTTTAGTATTTCCCGTATAATAATTTATCCTTTTTTTAAAAGTCTTATTAAATGTTTCACTTATCTAATAAATTCTTTTTTTTTTTTTTTTTTTTGCTATTAACCCTGGAATAAATGTTACTGTTAGTTGCTGACTTAGTGTTGTCTACCACACTATCAGTAGAATGTTTTGTGTAGATCAAGAATAAGATGTATGGAAGCAGATCAGCAGGAAAGTTGACGATACTCCATCTAAAACCGTTTTTGTTTCTAGGTGGTTCTTTAAACTTTTTCTGTTAGTCTTCAATCACAGTAACACGTGAGATTTCTGTTTTATCATCATGTAATTCTTCTAGATTTATTAGATAAGATCTTTTAGCCTGGAGCACCTGCTGAGGATACCATGTTTAAGTAGTTGATTTAAAACTGTTTAATAAAGAATTCCAAAACACTGGTTACTGTTGAAATTAAGTTAACTGGTCTATAGCTACAAGGTTCTCTTCTGTTGATGTGTATGAGATACTAAAAGTGAATAAATAAAGGGATTGTTTGTTTGTTTTAGTGGTTTCTCTTCATATAGGAGTTAAATATTTAAGGTAATTTTTGAATTAGTAAAAATAAAGCAGTTTTCAGTTTCTCTATTTCGTCAGATTGTTGTAGTTCAGAATACAGTGTTAGTTACAGACTATTTTGGGTGTCTAGAAGTTTGTCGTCTCACTTGTTGCATAATCTTTAAATTGAATTAGACTTTAACTTAATGACTATAGGCGAGAGAAACCACAATATAATTCACCTGAAATGACTGGTGCTATCACCAGAAAGTTTGGTTGGTTAGTGATGCTGTAAGGGGCACGGGATTGGTAGCAGGATTTTTTTAATGGAAATCTACCCGTCTGTGTTCCTGACCACCAGCGGGGAAACCTTTAGAAATTATTCATGCTTGCTTATGTTTGTTTGAAAACTAAGAAGTTTAAAGTCAGTCACGCACTAAGATTAAGCAAAATGCAAAAAAAAAAACAACAACAATCAGTGTTTGTTATAAGTCACGGTTGATGTATTGCTGGGAGAGGCTGCTTGCTACGTCCATCAATACTTTGTGCAGAAGTTGCTGAAGTGAATTTGTATTGAATCTTTCAGGCACCTACGGTTTGGGGAAGTTTGCCTACAAGTGCCGGGAGCCCGACTGTGATCGGGGGTCGGTCTGTCTGCAGTACATCAGGGCAACGCTGCACAAGTGTGCCAGCAACAGATACGTTCAGATAGAAAGGTGGAAGTAGCCCCTTTTATTTCTCCTCCTCCTCCTCATGTAGCATGATATTTAAACTGCTCCATCACAAAAGAACGTTATAGATATTTTGCTGGTGGCCCCCCCCTTTTTTTTTTAAATCTTCAACATTCGTGAAATTCTCTATTTGAACAGACTTTTCCGAAGTAAGAGCGATTGCATTGTTGTGTGTCCTGTGTTTCAGCAGTGGTCTGAAAGTACGGAGAGAAGACCTGGTGTTTTATTTAGTAACGTAGTAGCGAGCTGTGCTGTGTTACTGCCAGAAAATTCTTCTCGGACTGCAGAAGTTTGCACTAATAAGACAGACAGACAGAACGTGTGCTTTAACTCTTAGGAACCTATTTCCGTCTTGTTAATGTAAATACTGCTTTTTTTAAAAAAAAAAATTCTGAGAGAGAGAGAGAACCTTTAACTAACTTTGTTTTTTTCTTGTCTGCCTAATTCAGATACTGTTGTAGCAACGTACAGATTCCTTATGGCCACGATGAGAAGTTTCTAGAACTGATCAATGCGGACTATGAGCTCAACAAAGTGGCTGCTGCTTGGAGGAACTCCCTGGTGTTGCTGACCCTCCAGAAACGGCAAGGCTTCACCAACCAGGCGTCCTTCCCTGTCGTCGACCTGCACACACGGCGAGTGCTGGGAATCCTGATGGCACCACAGAAAAACATGACCGTCATCCACAGCAGCTTCACCCCTGACTGCTCCAGGACAGCCATACTGCTGTTCTCCTTCTCTGACGAGAAGAAGACATCCTGCTATGACCTGTACTTGTATTCAAATGAGACATTCCAAGTGCTAAGCACGGTGACGCTGAACCACGAAGTGCAGCCATATGTAGCATTTGACCCACGATCAAAGTGGTCGCGCGTAGCCGTGGCCAACTACAAATCAACCGGAATCTCCAACGAACTGGTTGTGTTTTCCTTACAAGAGCAGAAAATACTGGTGCGCAGCAACCTGTCACTGCCAATTCTTTTTGGCAGCAGCCGGTTTAACTTATCATACAGCAAGGATGGGAATCTCCTGATTCTTCAAAAGCTCACCGACAACAGGTTTGGCGTCACGGCGTTCTCGGACATCTACATATTCAACTCGGACCACATACGGCTGATAAAATATCTCACTGCGAACTTACCGGGACTCGTTCACATCTGTAAAGTGAACTACGAGCCGGTCTTTTCTCGCTGTGGCAGCTACATGCGAGTTCTTGACCATAAAAGCAATGGTGAAGATGCCGAGGTGAATGTGAAAATCTACCAGGTGCCGAGACTGCTCAATCTGCAGAGCCAGTGTCGCATCATAATACTTCAGCATATTACCCGCCTTTCTGATGTCAATGCTCTTCCTTTACCACCTACTCTGAAGCAGTTTCTTCAGTTCCAGCCAATTCTTCAATAATATATATATATATATTCAAAATTAAGTTAATTTTTGGCCACAAAAAAAGAAAATGAAGGTGATAATTTAGATTTTTAAGTAGTAAATTAGAGTTTTATTTTTATTATAAATTTTAGATCTCTATGAAAGGAATAGATTAGTTTGTATGTATGCACGAGCTGCCATGAATCGGTAGTACACTAATATACTAAGGACATTCAAAGGCTTCGTTTTAAACATCCCTAATTAAACTTACTATTGGATTCAGTATTTACTTTGCATTGCCCTTTTTAGTATTTCCAAGGCAGTTTTGTTGTATTTTAAAATAAGGAAATCAAAAACACACCCAACAATGATGTTTCTTTGTGCCGTTTATTATTATTATGGGGCTGACCATGAACACACGCACGCACAGGGGACCCATCTGTTTGGACAAATCTGGGGGGTTATGCTGACTTATCAGCAAGTTACTTTTTTTTGTCTCCTCTTTTTGCCTGAAAAAAGGGGGCGGGGAGAGAGGTAGGTAAAATCGTTGTTCGTTCACTGACGACATGGTCTTTCGACTATTTTAGAAACTCAGCTGTGTTACTTTTTAAATCCGCTGTAACCTGCTGGAGGTTCGATATAAATCTTTGGATGTGAGTATCGAAAGTGCTGCTCTGAGATCTGTTGTGAAGACATTTTAGAAAATTATAATTAATTATTTATTGGTCTAAAGGAAAAAAACAACAAAATTTTCGATTTATTAAGTGTATTTAAAAAAAAAAAGGACACTGACTATTGACTGCCATCACCGACAGCAAAAAGTTCCATTTAGTGCCGCACCTCCTGAATCTTTCTTGTTTGCACAATTCTATCAATTTCTTTTTAAAAATTACAAGAAAATTCCACCCCAGAAGGGGAGGTTTGGCCCACAGATACAAGTTCTTCCTGTGCAACTAGAAAATAGATGCAGGCAAGGAAGAAGTTTAGTGACAAAACTGCTAAGGATGGAATTTCACTAATTCATTTGAATAACTGGGTAAAAAAAAATTCTTTTTTCTATTTTTGACAGTAGATAGGTTCCCCTGTAGCTTTGTTAGAAAAGAAAATGGTAATAAAAAGCGAAAGGTGGTGTGTTGGGTTATCTGAAAGGTGCTGTCTGTGACGGATGGTTTTGGCAGCATAATTAAATCAAGAAAATGCAATGGCGGGGAAAAGAAATGTTTTCTTTTACAGTTATCTCCCTTTATCTCCAGTATATTTATTTACATTAAAAAAAGCAAACTGTTAAGTGATAAATATGAAACACAGTTGTGCGGAGTGTAATAGAGTGCAATGCTTGATTTTTACCACTCCTGTCCTTTGCATATGCAGCATCTATAATCATTAAGTTCAAAATCTGTACCTGTCCTGCTTAAAAAAACAGGCTGCTCTACTGTTTGAAGCAGCATATTCTCCATTTCATTGATGCCACTTAATTTACCTATGATTCTTTGGAACAAAGTTTAATTGATTGAGATGTTAATAAGAGAAGCACTCTCTACATTTTCTTCAGTGTCAGCATTTATCTTCTTTTTTTTCCCTAAGAAAACAGTCTTTTGTCTGTTAATGCTGTGCATCTCCAAATGCATTTTGTCAGGAATGGTAATATTACTACCTGCCGCTGAATTAGATGTTTACCTGGGATAGCAGACATCGCAGTGGCTTTTTTGTTGTTGTTGTTGTTGTTGCCGGTGGTCGTATGATATTTTTGCCAAATGGGCGCTTGCCAAAAAGAACTTTGCTGCACTGGTTAGCCTTAAATCAGCTGTGTGTAAGAGATGTATGTTATCCATGAAGAGCAGAGAATCTTACACAACCAACAAGTAGTGGAAAAAAAACAAAAAAAAGGGGGCAATGCAAGATTTTTGGTTAAAAAAAACCCCCACCTGTCTGAAACACTTTATTCATTAGTTATCTGCTGAAAGACAGGAGTTGGAGCTTTAAAGCAAATTCTTGTTTTTGTCTTGCTAATTACTAAAGGCTGTCTCTCTCCATTCCTGCAACGCGTCCGTCTCCCTCTGGACCGTTCTCCATAATACAGTGCTTCCTGTTCAGAAGAGGTTTGATTAACAACAACAAATAAAAAGTAAATCGGTTTTTTCTAATCGAAAATAGCTGGCAAATCACAACCTTACGTAATATTATGAATCCAGTTTGAAGCCGACAACAGCCCATTTATTTTGAATTCTCTAAGAAGTAAGTATCCAGAAACATCACCTATTTCAAATTGGGCGGGCCAAGCTTTGATAAAAAAAAAAAAACTGATCCCTGGGACCACAAAAATGAATGTCCAAATAGTGTGAAAGCCGAATGAATTTATCAAACACCTGGCAATTTTTTATTTGATTCATAATTTTAAAAAAAATATATACTAAGTGTCTCCTGTTATGACATTTCATGTCATTTAATGACTAACCTTATTGCTGCTTTATTCCATTTGCCTACTCCACAGCCTAATTTTGCATGTGGGTCTCATCCACAGTATATGACGCTGATGTTGCTCCAAGAGACATCTAATAATAGATGTCCACCACTGGACATTACATCTGACCTTTAAAAAAACAATGTAAATTCCACAATACAGGCAACAAAGAAAGTCTATTTAAAGTTTTCTATCACAAGGAAATCATGAGGAGTTCTAACTAAATAAAATTCCTGAAGTATTGTTTCATGTGATTAGATTTTTTTCGTAACTCTGCTACTTTTGATTCTTTCTAGTCATTGACTTCGGCAGCACTAGTAGTGAGCTTTTAAGTCTTGGAAGATGAAGAATTCTTTATAGCGATTAATGGACCTTTGGATTGGATTAACTGGAATGGAAAGTTTGTCATTTTTTTTTTTGTTTGTTTCACTAAAACTTTCACCAACCTTTTTATTGCATCAACAAACTTTTTCCTTTCATTTATCAGATGTTCCAATCCTTTAGCCTTTACATAATACTTGGAAACGTAATTTGCACGCTTCTACCGAAGAGCTGTTGTGGCCCTATACCTAACATACTAAGTTGTAAAGTTCCTGGCACCAGATTTGACATTCTGCTTTGGCTACCTTAATCAGTCTACCAATGGTTTGTATAAACCTTTCTACTTTTCATTAGCCTGGGATGATATCTTCCAATGCTTAAATCCCATCTATTCTGCAAAATTTGTAAAGAAGAAAAACAAAAGACCCTTTACAGGCAGGCACCATTGTCTGTTTTAACCGAATCTGTAAATTCAAACAGAGCAAAAGCATCATCAAGGTAGAAGATTTTGCATTGATGACTCTATCTCCACCACTAGATATCGGATGACCATTAAAATGACTTATGATTGTAACATTTCACAAAAAATTTATGTGTGCATTCGTGATCTGACTAGAAACTCAGTTATAAGCAGTGATTCTCATATAAATATGGCTTCAATTGGTTTGTCAATGCCAGAAAATCATACTACTAGCATAAATGTTTTTATACGATACTCAGGTGACTATGAACTGACTGTATTAGTTTGTATTTTTTGGCTTTTTAACAAATTTGTTCTGAGGCAGTGCATTACCATTTTCCATAAGAACAATGGTCAGTTCATTTTTGATCCTCGAGAATGCTTCCAGTGTTATCACACACAAGTAATTTTCTGCAATCTTCAATATTTGTGTCATTTATAACATCTTGTAAATTAGTGTCATTGTTTTGCAGCCAAACAAATCTTGTCCATTGCCATGGCTTTTAGTACATTTTATTCCCAAATAAGTATAGATGAAGGCGTTCACAACCCCACACTATAGCAAGTGCCTTTGTGTTTTGTTGTGAATAACGTTTTTCAATATTTGTAAGTGTTCTACTGGCATTTTCAATTCTCTTTCCATCATGGATCAGTATACCACCTGATCCATTTGGACTTGCTTTGACCACAAGTTGTGTATCCTTTATGGAATTAAAATATGCCATTACAGTTTCACTAGTTAGAGTATACTGAACCGTATCAAACTGTTTTTGTTGACATTGTTTTGTTAGAGCATGCAAAACCACTCTGTTATTGTTAAGTAGTTCACAGTGAATTGCCCAACATAGTTTGTCATCCCAAGGAAACTTTCATTTCTGTTACATTCGTAGGTATACAGCATTCTTTATAGCTTTAACTGATATAGTATACATTGTGATTTGTGAATTAAACTTATCTTTCAACCAAGATTTGTTCCATTCTTCACTGGTATTATGGAAAGCTATAGTATGCAGGTACTCACTTACAAATACCTAGCAACAAGGTTTTTTTTTAAAATTCTGCATTCCACTTTTTGGTAACAAATAATAAATTTTAAAAATTCTGCATTGTTTGTCTTGGTTTTGAAAAGCAGTGATGCTTTGCATTAATGCAACAGAATGTAAAGATTGTTTTGCAAACTTTGAAATTACCTAACAAAGTTCAGAACACATTCCACGGTACAGCAGATGCAGTTCCTCAAAGATCCCTTTTTCTTTTTAATTGATGTTATGAAAAAAATTATTATGCCTGTTTGCAAGAAGCAGGGATAATATTTAGAGTTTACTTTTTAGCACAAACTTGGTTACTAAAATGCAGTGCCAGAATTTAGAATTGCCAAGGTTTTGGTTTTTCTCTCTATCAGAGAACCAAAGGAAGAGAAGATAGTTCAAGGACTTGAGTGTGTACAGGTTTCACCACTGCTACTAATTAAACTTCACTGATGACCTTATCTACTAGATTCAAACATGTCGCAGATGAGAATTTCTTTTCATAATCTACCAGACTGTAAATTCCACACCTCCCGTTAATTGTAATCACCTTCATCCATCCTTCCCTTTTTTTTTGATGAACATGGAGACAAATGCACCTTCTGGAATCTAGAGAACTTTGTGTGTGTGTGTGTGTAAATAACACCAATTTAAACTTGGTTCTGTCAGACATGGGACAGCACCATTGCTGAACATCATCCTCTCTTAACTAGAGGAGACCCTTTTTACCAATCCTGTTCGCTGGCATATTGAAGTTCGTGGGTGTTTTGTCCATGTTACCAATGCAAGTCAAACTGTAAGCATTCCGTCAAATATCAACAGTTTTCTAATTTTAGCACATTTGTTCTTCAGCAGCATCTCTAGCTTTCTGGAAAAACCTTTCTCCAATTTCCTATCACCTCTGATAAATTAAACTCTCTTGTAGCATTTTCGGAAAAAAAACTAATAACTTACAGTTTGAACTACGCAGTGCATTTGTTATTCTTCCTTGAAGGGATTTTGACAGATTATATGGTCCTGAATTTCAGGATTATCTGTGCTAGTACATAAACTGAATTGTTAAGATAAGTGTAGCTAATAATTCTGATTTTTCAGTTGATAAACTATAGGTGCTGCTGCCATCTAACCAGAAAGTAGTGCTCAACTTCAAGAGTCATTAAAATTGACCCAAGAATTTGACAACTTAGCATCATAAAACATCCTTAGCACTGTATTTGGGTTCTGAAAGTGTTAGGCTACTATCCCTGAAAAACTAACATTGACTTTTAGTGCCATGCCATACTAATTTGGTCACTCCCATAAATGAATGGTTCTGACCAAAATTTCCATATTTCAAGTTTGTTGTACAATGGGAAGATAACCCAGGACCATTGCTGAAAACACATCCTGTGATATTTCTCTGTTGTTCTAGGCTGTTCAGTAAGGTTTGTGAATGTGTGGTGTTAAGCAATCTGGAAGGTTGTCAACATTGACACCAAGACAAGAATGTGCCATTACTCTCATCACATCATCGAGATTATCTTACTAAGAGTGCTCATGCAACAGAAATGAACCAAAGTGATCTAATGTCAAGTTAGAAACTCCTGCCTAGTAGGAATCAAATATTCAAAAAGGGTCCAGTCAGTAGACATATTCGTCAAAACACCCAAGTAATGGTAGCATGTACTCTTGTCCGATGAGTTGGTTTCAATAATTCACATCCAGAGGTTGCATCTGGGTTTGGAGAACCTTGAAAAGGAATGTCTTCTGCCCATTGTTTGGTATGGTGGCAGGAGTGTCATGATATGAGTTTCATTCATTCTGGCTTGTGGGAGAAACAGGATCGATGTTTTACTGGGTATATTACTGTCTCATATGACCACTGTCTAGAAGAGAAATGAAGGCATTTGATGTCTTTCCTGAGTACCCTAAAGCTAGCATTGTGGAATCAGAGATAATGAGAGAACCTGAACTAGATCTTGATACGAAAAGGTGGAGGCTATTTGTGCTATAAAAGCCTGATCAACCAAATGCTAACAAAGAATTTCCCTCTAGCTATTATTTGCGAGTTTCTACAACAAACAAACAAACATTGTACTAACAAGTAGCCAAATTATTATAGCAGGGCACTACAATGATACATAAATGACCATTTTTTTTAATTCTTCATCCAATGACTAAACTAAGCTCTGTATGTTTTACCTTTTTTTTGGAATGTCATGACTTTGAAAAAGTTGCAATCCATGCCCTGGGCAGACACTAGAATTAATTAGCTTTTCTGTTTCCATTCTGGAAGGGAAAGCACGACAACTTCTGATCTGACTGACTGCTCATGCACAACTTGGGCTCTGGTAAAGTCCATCATGGCTGTGTCCGGCTAGATGAAGAAATATGGAAATAAAACACAGGACTAAACAAAGCAACACAGTTTTATTTGAATATCTTATCCACACAAAAAACAATGGATATTGTAATTCTTTTTTTTTGCTGGACAATGAACTAAATTGCAAGCTGAAATATTTGAGGTTTAAAAACAACATTAATTACAGTGCCAACCAAAATCCTGGTCTTATCTGTTTCTTGTGCTGACCATATGAAGTCAGCATTTGTTGTACTAACTGTTGTCAGGGGATGATCAGGTTACAGCAAATGGCTATTACAGGATTTTGGTGTCAAAAAAGAGAAAAGGCTAAAAATTTTTCTCACTGGAGCATTAGAATTAGTGGAATGACACCCATCGAAAGGAAAAAAAATCTGAAGTCAAGATCCATTTCAAGCTAAATTGTTATAGTGCGAGGAAAACCTATTAACGTTAATTAGTAGTTACAAGAGACTAACCAACCTAAGTAACCTCGGAGGTTTCCTCACTTCCACCTGTCCAATCTACCGATGCTTCCACTTATTTATTTTCTGTCAGAATTCAATGTTTGCCGGTATTTCTAACTTCACTGATACCTGAAGTAAAATTTGTAATATTTTTTCATTAAAAAAAAGAAATGAGAAGGAAAATGAGGTACAAAGCATGGAACTGCATATAACTTTAAGGTTTGGAATTTACAAAATTCTGTAAAACACCAACAAGGTACCAGTGAGTACAAATGCCGTCTTGGTGGCCCGCACGTGTGTCACGCCCATGCAGCCATTGTTTTTCGATAAATATACAGCAAAGAAATCCACAAAGGCTGATTGGAGATCCTCGCTGCAGTTAACAAGTTGGTCTGTCAGACATCTCTTGTGTTTGAAGCTGTAAAACGAACAAAGGAAATAATTCAACTGAAGGAAACTGATGTTTGCCTTACTGCTGCCAAATTGTTTTCACCTGTTCAGTGTATACGTAACATCATAGCTTTGTAACAAAGATCAGAAACTAGTTTTCAGACAGAGGGAATGGAAAAACCAGGCGGTAACAAACAGTACGCAAAAAAAAGTCAGGACCACAAACAACAGATCTCAGTCAGTATATAATTTCCTTTTTAATCCAACATTTACCAAAAATTTTGATTTTTGGAAAATAGTTTGTGACATATATCCAGCAGTCACCACTTAAGACATAGTTTACATCTTCAGACAGTTTTCTCAGCCAAAGTATGAAGCTCTGCTATTTTGAGAGACTAAGTATCTGGAACAAATTTCCAAGAACTCGAACTCCACTGATGATATAATTTTTCTTATTCTCATTTCTCTAAAACAAGCAAAACTAATTCCATTACTAGAAACTGGTCAGGTTTCATCTGCAAAATAAAAAGGTGAAGATTGGCCAACTATTCCTGCACTGCTTCGTTGAATGAAATATCTGACCAGTTTCCAAAAGCAAATTATTTGAGTATTATGTTTATTTATTACTTGGTGCTAGGTTTCCTTGCAGGCTAAATCCCTACACACACACACACACACACACAATGTAATATTAGGAGGGCTTCGTTTCTACCTGTTATGCATAAACCAAAATATCTGGAAACAAAGGGCAATAACCACAAATGTACTAGCATGTCACCAATGGTGCATATCCACTAAAATATGATAGCTAAGAGTTTACCAGTGTCTCATGCTATTCACCTGTTTTGTTTACTTTAAAACTATGTCCGTCTATAGAATTTCAATTTTTAAAGTCTTTTGTCTTCTTGGCCTGTATCATCACCATATGAATCTATACAGTAGAATATGCATTTTTGAAGTAAAGAATGTTGTGTGTGTGTGTGTGTGCATGTCTCTGTGAGTGGGTGTGCATACAGTTCAAAAGCTAGCTTAGCTCAGGTTAAACTCACCTGAAAACGCCTATTCTATAACAATTTATAATCCCAGAACATTACATATTTCTAAATAACCAGTCTCAATTATTTTTAGACGACTGATCACAGATCCTCAAACTTAAAAGCAGAATCTTTGAACACCATTTTACTTTGGTTTTTTAAGAGTTCCCTGAGTTGATGAATTCCATGTCCAATGCAAACCAATTTAAATAAAAAGGTTTTGGTTTTAAGAGAATTAAATTTTTAACTTTTCTGATGTAACAACACCATACAAAGGATGTTCTCTGACCCCTACTCTCCCCCATTTTTAACTTTTCTGATGTAACAACACCATACAAAGGATGTTCTCTGACCCCTACTCTCCCCCTAGGGGAATAAGCCACCACAGTCCCAGCTGAACTATGCTATTTTTAAGTTTTCAGATGTGTTGTCTCCTCCCTCACAAGATTCCACATACATCCAAGATGGAGGCGAAAGGCCATTGCTCCTCCAAAGTGTTCTTGTTTACAGTAAAATCTTTGAGCAAAAAAGGGAAAATTCTAAATATCCGGTGCAACAACAATGATGCCTAAACATCACAAATAGCCTACTAGTTTATTAGCAAACATTAACATTCCTTTCTAAGCTAAAAGAAAAAAGTTATATTCAAACATCAAATCACAACATGAATTTACTTGTTTGTTTTTTTTAAGATGAAGAATATTTTCAGTGTTTAAAAAGTTCCCCCTGGATAGCTTAACCTCTTTTAAGAGACTTTCACCAGGTAGAATTGCAACTCTAATGCCTCCAGAGGAAGTCTGTTATTTTAATTTACTCTTGTATGTATATTAGGATAAAAACAAAAGTTGAAATTACCGTCTTCCTTCTATCTTAAGATAAGGCAGAGCTGTTGTTTTAAAAGAAAGCAAAATTTAAATAACTACATTTCAAAACTGTGGCCGCCCAGTCATAACGTTAAACGAGGCCATGCTCGACATTTAAAGCTGCCGGGACTCCTTTCTGATCTGATCTCGGCCTGCTGAACGATAAAGAAAAGTTTCAGTTGCTTTAAAAAGAAATGTTAAGAAAAAAAAACCAGTTTTTACGTGATGTTGTTTATATCCAGCCCTTCTCGGAACACGTTTTTGTGACAGATGTCAAAATCTCGAGCATTCACACACTTTCCGCTGACCGGTAGAGCTAAAGATAAAGGAAACAAAAAAATAATAATAAGGAACTAAGATTATCCGAGATCATCAGTTCACACAAAAGCACTAACTGCAGAAAAGAATTAACTAACTCACACAAGTAAAATAAGTTAGATTTTTGGGGTTAGCGGGGCGTAGATGGGTTGGTTGGTTTGTTTGTTTGTAGACCAAGGATCCGAAGAACGGCTGAGCAGTTACTAAGCGACAGATAGCATGGTTAAACAAAGGAGAATCTGCAGAAGGGGCTCACCGTGTGAAGAAACAGATTCCTAATTACTTGTGACTCAAGAGAAATGTCCAAAAAACTAGCAAAATGTGCAACAAACATGTCTCGTGTGAATAAGCAGCACCTGGTTTACACGAGAATTATGTCACCAGGGTACATGGCATCCACCCTCTCGCTCCCAGTGTTTGTAGTTTATGTAATCTTGGCTCTAGAACCAATCAAAGCGTCCTACTGAATGAAGAAGAGACGGTATAATGTGTGTAGGTATATTGTGGAAGTTCAATTCCTATTAACAGAGTGTTTTTTTTGGGGGGGAAAAGCTAGTTTGTTATCAAAAGGAAAAGGAAATTCATTTTCACACTACTTCTTAGCCTATGAAAATAGAGAAATTTCACAATTTTTACATTTTGGAGTACATGTAGGGAAAAGTTCTTTTATCATCAATTTCCAACAATAAATATCTGTTTCAAACCAACCCTTGATATTACAAATTTAAGGAGAAAGATAGAATTTTTTCTTATTTCTCATCTCGCACATCATCCCAGATGAACATTTTGCATGCATCATGTGCAGCCCTGTCAAGTGACCCATTTTTAACCCCCTCCGAGAACAGCATTCTACAGGTGCCCTTTTGTCCTGATTTTGTTTTTCTAACTACCATTATTGATTTTACTAATCTCTCATCAGATTGAGGTTTCCCCAGTGTCCACCTGCTGAATGTGTGACTGTAGTGAGTGTTTACTTGTCCCAGGGGTGCTACTGATAATTGTAACACGAATCCCTTTGCTAATTAACAACATATTGTTTGTCAGTCAGAAGTCATCTCCGTACCACGATAGGTGGTTGTTTGTTTTTTCCGCAATTACTCTAGAAAGCTTACCTCAAGTTGTGAAAACTATGACAGAAAAAGGGGGAGAAAAATGGCTTGAATTCATTTAATGCAATAAAAACCAATGATTCTCCAGCCAAAACAAACTGAGCATTACTGCAAGTGTATAATTTCTATGTATATAATATATATATATAATTGTTAATTATAATACTGACCATTTTTTTCTTGTTGTTGTTGCTCCTTACAGATTGAGTGTGTAATTTTATCCTCGTGATTCTTCAGTCTCTACCGGTTTCTTCAGAATTAACAGTACTTGACTGATAAGGGGAATTATCTAAAATATCGATGTCTGTGCATAACAAAATAAACACAAATCGGAATTGTTTAAATTTGTCAATGCCACCATTGTCCAAAGACCTGACCTTTATGTCAGTTTATTTAATGACCTCAAGCTATTCTGTCCTATCTAAAACTATTGAAAAGGTATAAAAATATAACAATGATAAATGAAACAAAATGAATAAATGGTAATTGTAATTAAAACCCAAGTATTTACTTAGCTAATGTAATATGATATTTATTATGTGTATTTTGGTGGAAGTTGAGTATGAATAAGATGTGCTAACTTACAATAAGGTGGCGCAAACATTAACAGTTTGAATTTACAGTTTATATCTTCATTTTTTCCTGCAACAACCAACATGGAATTTCTCTAATTGTCTAAGAAATAAAAATGTCCTGTTATCAAGCCAAAGGAGGAAATTGCATTAGTCAACTAACATTAACATGCATTTGTGCTAAATAAGATCATTAATATAAAAATAAATTCATTCCTGTTGCAAGCAGAGCCATATAGTAAATGAAATTTGTTGTCCACACCGTGTCCCCCAACCCTGATTTTGCAAACTGGAAGGCTGGCGAGTCTGGAGGCGATCGGAACACAAACTCCCTTTCTTTAATTGAAGTAAAGTTCAAATACCTTATCACTAATCCTGTTCCAGAATTAAGATGCCCTAAGTTTAAATTTAACTGTGTCAGAAAGAAGTATCAGCTGTCCAGATGCCATGGTTGGCTGATTAATAAAATTCCACATGTACACTTGTTGCCATACTTCACGCTCCGAATGGCAGAACCCGCCCATAAACCAGCGACAGTGGCGATATGACTTCACACTCTCAGCCACCTGCTCCAGCGACAGAAGCCAGGGAGCAGTAACACACGCCAAAAATCTTCATTAGAACTTTCTCCATTCTCAGACACGAGGAGAACAACCCTGCATGGCTGACAAACGAGGGCAAGCTCATCCATGGCAACAGCTGCCCAAATTTTCAAATTTATAGAACTGCCAAATCCTTAGCATACATTTCATAATTATAGCCTGTGCCCTTTTGCAGTAACAGTGGCATTAAATAACAATTTTAAAAAGTAACAAAAATCAAAAAAGGAACTTTTTTTACCCAAAAGTCTTTTGCACAATTTCTGACTAGCTGCAGCGTGTCCAAGGTACTTCTTCCTGTCAAACTCCATGTTGACGTTTATGGATGCCAGGCATACCGACACAATGTTGAAGTTAACTTTCCTGGATATGGTGGAAGAAATAAAGTTACATAAAAGTCCAAATGATTGGAATTACTCTACAACAAAGGTTCGCTTAGTTCCTCCACTTAAATGTAGGTGCTGTACACAACGGCAGATACACCACTTCCATCTACATGTAGGTCAGAACTTTTACTGTCAAATGTAAAGATTAAATAAATCCTTATAAGTAACATGGTGCATCAGATTCTTATACCTCCAAATGTACTTCAGTATAGTTTCTAAAAGTGTTGTTCTTCCCTAAATTTAGGAAGTTTTTTCACTAAAACATGGAACGAATGATTAAAGAACAATAATAATATTATACAAATGCAAGAAACAATTCAGACTTATATGCTTCTGGGATAAGAAAAATATCCATAGGGAATTTTAAAATAAAACTATTTGATGCTAAAGATATTACCTAATAGCATTGCTTATTCTAGTCAGTTATCTTTGTGGAAGCTTAATAAAGCCCATCAGCGATGTGCATGCATATACCCTTGGTTAAAAAGATAATAACTAGAAGTGTGATTGCTTCAAAAATGTTGCAGCCATCAGCAGGCATCTTTTTTGTTCATCCCTTTTGGAGATTGGCCTCCAATCCAGAGATTTTTAGATTACAGTGAATGTACTATTTCTTCACCACCTTCTCCCATGACAGTTGTACCGAACCATATCTGCGAAGAATCGTCTGTGATCTACAAGAGAGTCTATGGCTTACAAGGGGATAGGGTGCACTATCATCCTACTGATGGCATCCAGATGCATCCACACATTTGCCAACATAAACGATGGCCAGATAATGAGAGCAACACTTGATTTCTGCAGCATTTGGTCAAAAGGCAACTGCCACCTTTCTTGCACTCTCATTTTGAAGAGTTCTTTCAAGACAGTACTAACAATAACTAACTGAATGACATTGTGCAGGGGAAGCTAGCATGGAAAAACATTTAAATTAGCATCATTCACAAGGAAGGAGGAAACCCATGTATCAGGCACTGGAAATCTATCTATACCAGCAAGGGATATAGACAGACCAACAACAGGCTCCCTTCGACTTAATGTTATCTGAAGTATATTACATTGATTACAGAACTAGCAGAGAAACTCCCCAAAAAAAGAATGGAGATCTCACTTATTCCTCCAGATGAGGCAGCAAATCTTTGATGACTAAATGTGACAAGTACTTCTCCCTATGGAAGAGAATTAACTGTTGAGTTATAATTTTAACCAAGCTCTAGATGGAACATCACTCTAAGAGAAGGGGGCAGTTGAGGAAAGTATTACTATCAGGCTTATGTGAATGTAGTTTTGCACCTATTACAATGCCTGTCTTACAATTAGATCAACGAGCCAACATTTTACTAATCTTTCTTTGGCCAATGGAATACACACATCCTTTTCCTTTGATTATTCGTGTTGTAATTATCTAAGTTATACCAGTATATTGTATTTATAACTTTAAAAAAACAATTTAAATTATTTAATCTTAAAAAAAAATTTTTTTTAGTATATCAGAATAAAATTCTGTGCTGTAGAGATGTAACATCTGCCTCTTAAATGAGTAATTTTACTGTCTTTTTCTGCAGCTTATTAATGTATTTATTTATTTCAACTGTTGATATCTAATTTCTGGTCACCCCTACAGCTTTAGGAATCTCCTTCCTTTAAATTAGCGATCTAACCTTGACTTTTGGGTAATTTATACCCCAAACAGATTCACATTTTGGCTAGTAAAGAGAAAGTCAAAAGCAGTTTGTAATTTTAAGTCTGAGAGTTAACAAAAATTGTAATGTATGAATAGCCAACGAAGAAAGTTCTGCTGTAACATATTAATAAAACACACTGTCAAATATCTTCTGACATATTGAGGGTTGAGCTTTTATAAAATCCTCATTAAGTAATTTTAGTATGTTTGGATTATCCAGCCCTACATACATTGGCTTCCATCTCTGGATAATCAACAAATCCATTCCTTTCTGTGTGGCAGCACTTACCTACACACAGCCATGTACCTGTCAATTAGCGTGCCTTTTTCTTGAAAAATGTTGACTTTAGGATAGCAGTGGATGTCTGGAGTAAACACTGGAAAAAAACTTGAAAAGAAAATGTATATATTTATATATATTTTAATTTGGAAATCTGATAAGAGGTTTTTCTGGCAGAGTTTATTGCCTTGTAGAAGTAGTACTATCCTGGGGGCTTTAATATTGCATTCGCCTTATGCCTAGCCAAGTTGCCTTTTGTTTGATCCAAATCCCTGCAGGATCAGTTGCGGGAAATCTCTGTACCGTCAAAACTCCAGCATTATTTAATCAGTTTAAGGATGATAAACCAAAAGCAGAAGAACTCATAGGGATAAAGTAACATTTTTAACATCCTTGATGAGGTGGAAAGATCTGGAGGGGGGGGGTTTAAAAAAAGAAAGTTTGTCCATGTTCTGTGTTGTGGAGATAAAATTTTATTTGGATCCATACCACTTGCTGCCAATGTTGATGGAATGAAAAAGTCAGTTATAAACTGTGATATGCAGGTGCAGTCTGTTAGGAAAACAAAAACAAGCGCAGACACCTACCTGTACTCTGAGGCAATTACTTTGCATTTTGGATTTAAGTACATATCAGCGTAGTGTGCATACACGATAGCCAGATTTAGTTTGCAGCTACCAAAATTTTTGAAGTTGCAAAAATCCTCACTCAAAGCAGCCCTGTAAGTCACAAAGAAATATCATTTTTTCCCCTTAAAATTTTGTTTGAGAGAAAAAAAAAAAAAGAGAAACCAAAAACACAAAAATATTAAATAAAGTCAGTGTAAGGTGAGAGAAACTGCTAATAGAGACAGGGTCTAAATGAAGAGTACAGCAGAGAATGGGGGAGATAACTGTTAAGTAAATAAACAAGATTGTTGCGGTGCCGGAATCAAAACTTCTGCATTTCCTTCAGGTTTCCCCTCATCCTGAAGTTTTGTGAAGCAATCCGTCAGTTCTAAGTAATCTAAAGCTTTTGGAGCATGGATATTATAAGAAGAAGAAGAAGAAAAAAGAGAGACACATCTAAGATAATGTTCAAAACAAGTAATTTCAACCATCAATTTTTCCAGTTTTAACCACAAGACAAACCTTGTGATACCATCAGTGCACATTAACAGAATACGCTAATTCCCATACTGGTAGTGTAATGCCCCAATTATTACTCCAGTCGCTTTTTTTTTTGGTGTGTTTCATGGAGTATTTAAAAAAAAAAAACAAGGGATGGAGTAATGTTTTATACTCTTTCTCCATAACCTCACAAACTTTGTTCCAAGGAGTAAAGTCATGAACAGTACTCTAGACCGACAGCCAGCAAGCCAAACACCACATCAGAAGTCTGACAGAAAACTAGTGTGACACTCAACTAAAATAAATCCTAAATAAATGTTTTTGCCACCATATGGCCATTCTGGTTGTGTTGCATATTACAGCCATGTCTGAGTCCGCCAAGACTGATTAAGTGTGCCCAATGAAACAATACTGGAAATTCCCCAATGATCTGATTAACCGGTGAACGAGTGAACTCTAGAAGCCATATCGAGATTACAAAACAATAAAAAGAACTGATATAATATCAAATACTGAATAATAACTGAACTTCTTCAGTACACCAAAACCAAATGCAGCTCCAGTGAAATCAGATACTTTTTCCCCTTTGTGTTGACTTTAATTTTCCTTACATTTCCATCTATATCCTTTACTAACAAAATGGCTGACTTATCATGAAGAACACTTCCTTTAAAATTATGCAGTTAAAATTAAAATGTCTAATTCAACAAACCAGTGTTTTTGTTTGTTTTTTTTTAAGATCCAAGTCCAGATAATTTTAGATATCGTCCCCTTATATTTGATATTTACCTCTGCATTAAAAAAACACAATTATTAATGTGTCCTTTATGTTAATTATAAACAGAAAAAATCTAATGCTTTGCTTCATTTGACACGTTTTCAAGGGGGGGAATAACTTTCGCTGATTTGTCTCAATAAATAAGTGACCATTCACTTTTAGAAGAATGTGCAACAGCAAATTAAACAATGAGAAATTAAAAGCACAAGAGAGAGAGAGAGAGAGAGCTATAATCTCTTTTTTGCATGAAAAATGTTACTGAAGCTAGAAAGTTTCTAACTGTGGTGTATGTGATGTAGCTAGATCAGTTCCATCTTCAGTTGACATAGCTGTTTACAGGTGGGGAGTTATCTAACACCTGTGAAAGTTTGCGAGAAACCAGAAGTACCCAGCCACCCCAACTCCTTTCCAAAGGCAGAAGAGACTCAGTTTATCCAAATGATTGTATCAGAAGAGTTTTCTCTCTCTCTATGTCCATATGAGATGTTAGAGAAAATCAGTTTTAGTTGACAAAGAAAAGTGAGCTATGTTGACCTGTAACCTTACCCTATGTTGTTTACAATGAATGCACAGCTGTCACTTGGTGCAATAGTGATTTTCACTCCACTTTTGAATTCACTGTCTGAAGTCAAATGAGGTGCATAAAAGCACATCTAAAGTGCAGAATTAACTCTTTGCTTTGTAGGACTTAAAATCTGGTTAATTAATTGTGTTAAAAAATTTCTGCCCATCAATTGCACTAGAGTTCATGACAACATAATTTTTGTACAAGAAAACTCTTACACATCTTCTGAATATTAATTCATTTGGAATGGATTTGCTGTCCTCTGAAGCTCTGTAGCTACTCCATGCTATCTGCTATGCAGGGAAGGTCAGGGAATTCGAGAGACAAGAGGTGAGCGAACCCAAAAACTGGCCGATATAAATTATGTCTGTGCTGACAACTTTTTAATACCTTGGATCAAAACTTGTACAAGGTCTCATAGGTCTCTATGCTGTGGACAGCTAAAGATATTGTGGATGACCATGTTTTTCAGTCTCACACATATGAGACATCTGGCGAAGGCTAACAGTTTCTATTCATGTTTATTTTCCCTTGCAGGGAGAACAAGTGAATAATTTTCCAGTGAATGTCAGAGGTATATCTGTCTAAGTGACAGTTTTTTTGAGTTGTTCCAAAGTGTCTCCCATAGAATTGGTGCTGAGTTAAAGCAAAATTCCCATACCCTTCTTTAGCCCAGTTCAGAAACTGAGACTGGTGCTAGGTGAAGGTACATGTCATGTGATACCAAGGGTACAGGTTTGTCTGTGCTGTCTGTTTTAATGGTATTTCCTGAAATGGTTATTTTGTCCTTGCTCCATATTTCTAAGCTAGTTTTGTGAAATCTGCTGAGGTTATTACTAAGCTTTTGATGGATTCTAGCTTTTCTGCTTAGGTGGATACCCCTCCTCTTCTTATCCATATTATAGGCTTTCGCTACTAGATGGAAGAAAAGTATTTGTTATTTATCATACTAGAGCTATGATATCTAGTACATTTTTAATCTGCCAAGCACCTATTTTGTTCTCTATGTTTACAATTTTTGAAGGTGGATTACCTGTTTATTCACCAGGTATCGGCACTATTGCCACAAGAACTCAACCAGTTCAGTATTAATGCCACTCTGTCCAGCTTGAGTCTGTCAAAAATAGTAGAATACTCTTCATGTTCCATAGGATGATCAAAGCTACGATCAGGTGACTTCGTCTTGCACGAAATATAAAAACGGGCAAAAGCTGTTTTGTTGACTGCCTTTCTGTACTCCAACAAGAAAGGCAAATTCCCAACTGGATCAGCATTTGTTGGATCATCTAAGCCTGTAAAACATCGCAGACCAACAGAAACTGATCATCACTGAAGACACCTGAGCTTTCCCAGTGGACTGGGTGAGGGAGAAGGGACACTGTATTTGTTCTGAGGGATGAAGAGAAGAGATTGGTGGGCTTTCAGAGCTGTGTGAAACAGTGATGGCAAAGCCAACAGGAGTAGGATATGCCATTTTCAAATTTTACAAAATGATTTGCTTGTCTTCATAAGTTTTCTTTGTTGGAAAAAGTCCTCATCTTTAACGGTATAAGGAAGATCAACTACAACTTTGAAATCAAAAACCAAGTGAATTCGGAACAAGCAATAATAGCAAATAAAATGAAGAACCTTACCAGCAAACTTTGCTTTTTTCATTAAGTGGGTTATCTATTTCATCCTCAAAGTTCCTCTTACAGGGCCTTAATTTTCCAGCACACTCCCTGCTGCTCTCGTTGAATTCTGAAAACAGACCCACAATTACATCAGACCAGATGAAGACAGGACAGTAAAACGTTTTTTTTTAAAAACCTGGTCATTTGCTGTTATAAATTATTGTGAATACAATGGGACTATTTTTTTTCTTTTTAAATTACAAAATTATGACTCAGATTTTATAATGTTTCCATAATGCAAGGTCAGCTACACAAACTTTATTGGAGCATTTTTTATTATCTGTGAATGGCCAACTACTAATGGATATTAAAGGTCTGAGGCTGAAAGATCACACGGAGGTTTTCAAAAAAACCAACGTTTATGTGGACAGTAAGAGGACCATCACTGTAAATGAGATAAAGCTCTACAACAGTCTAATTTAGAAAAAAAGAAAATTGTAAAAGGGATAGAAGTTACAGTGATAAACATTTATTCTGTGAAAGCCTTAGCTAAAACTATGCTTAAGCTGAATTTGTTCTGAAAGTTTAAACAGAAGACCAAATTTAGAGAGAATAACATTAAATATCACAGGACAGATTTAGAATTTATGAAAGAAGAATTGTTTATAAAAAGTTTCGTCTTACTTTTTTTTTTTTACAATGCATTGTGGGAATACTTGGCTTTCGGAGAACAAACTTGAAAACCATTTAGTAACTGGTTTGTTTTAATGACAAACCTTATCCAATGCCAGCAATAAAAAGAATGAACAAAAAACAGAAATGCTAAATTATTTGATAAATCCACAGAAATGCCACAAAAAGCTGACCTCTACCTTGCTGGATCAAGATGCCAATGTCAAAGATTAATTACCCTGTCTCTCTATTTTTGCCAGAAACAAAACAAAAAAAAAACTACAGTACTGTGCAAAAGTCTTAAGTTTTTTTTTATTTTATATATATATATAAAAACACTTGAGTTTTGATTCCTTTCAAAATAATAACTGAATGAAAATGGCAAAGATGTCAAATGATAATAGACAAAATAATATTTCTTCAAGAACAAATGTAAAACTGAATGCAAAATTGGTAGTATAATCAGAATTTCAAGATGTGCCATTTAATAAATTTAAAGATATTGGTTCAGTTTTTGATAAGAAAGTTTTCCGGGTCATGCACACCCTCTCTGAAAAAAAGAAGATATTAACAGTACCTGAAGATAAAACGAGATCTGGCAGAATCCTCAGAGGTTCAGGCTCATGATTCTAAATTACAAAGATCTTTCGGACAAAGTAGACCTAAAGAATGGCTGGCGGTCAAGAAATAATTTTTACGTAGAGAGAACAAAAGAAAGTGACTAAAATATGCCACCCAAGACCAGAACTGGGCTCAGGAACCATGGAACATACCCCTTTGGTCAGATTGATCAAATTTTTAAATGTTTGGGTCTAAGAGAAGGTAAGATGTAAGGAGAAAATTTGAAGAGAAATGGGTTTGAAGCCTAAAGTAAAGTTTGAAGGTTATATTCAGATTTGGGGGTGTATACTGGCTATGGATGATGGAGACTTAGTAAGAATAGAAAGAAACATGAATGCAGTCAGATACAAGCAGAATCTTATTTATTCATCACCCTATTCCTCCAGTATTCAGTTATATTCATATTTAAACATCAACATGACAATGACACAAAACATACTTATAATGCCAACAAAAAAAAAAAAAAAAAGAGAGTGGATAGCTAGATTTATTACAGCGGCCTCCACAAAATGCCGGTCTTAATATTATTAGTGAAGACATTCAGGGTTATTTGGAAAGAATAAAAAAAATTAACAAAACAGCCAAAAACCAATGATGAACACTGGGCAGTATTTCTAGATACATGGAACAACATTTCAGCAGATATTATTTCAAAATTAAAAGAACGCCTCCCAAGACATTTTCAGGCAGTCACAAAAGAAAAGGGTTAACATACTAAAGATTACTACACATAATCTTTATTTCAACTTGTCTACTGCACAATATTCTTTTATTAATTATATTCAATTAGTTTGTTATTCCTTTCTACAAATGAACTTATGAATAAAAAGGTAGATTACTTAAGACTTTTGCACAGCACTGTATATCTGCAATAAGCCTTTAACTTTAAAAGTCTTAGTTTCTCAAACAGTCTACAACTATCAGATTATGGTAATTACATTCTACCTTTTGCATACTTGCAAATATAATTAACAGCAGGTTTCCATTTTCCTAGTTGCTTTATAGTCTTAATCTTGACATCTGCAGCATGAGATGAGTTCCCAATAGATCCTTTGACACAATCAATATATTTGCTGTACTCACTGAAAAACAGGAAATAAAGTGGTCATTAGAAGAAGTTAACAGTTTAGAACCTTAAGCGTGTTGCAGACTTCATCTGTTAATAAAACTTTCTAAGCTACTTTCGCTGGTTGCTATATAAAACAACTGATGTGACTGTGGAAATTCAGATTTCAGGTGCTCTAAGGTCACATCAAAATAAAACTGAAGCATTAATAAATTATCTTACTTTGATGAAAAATCGAAAATTATGGTCATTTTAAGTTGAATGGAAAAGCTGCGAGTAGAACAGAAGTTAATTGGTGTATCTGACAGTGCACAATGTCCATTAATACAATTTTATTAAAGGATATGGGTGAACATACAATATTGGTTAAATAACTAATCTTTGCATAGTTTTTATTCTCCTCTGCTTTTATTGTCTTATTTCCAAACAACTACTAGATTCCAGGTGTGAAAGAGTTAACAGAAAAAAAAACATGGAATATTAGGAGAGATGAGCAAGATATTTATTTATTTATTTTTTCAATTCTTGCAAATAAAAACTAAGCAAATGAAATATCCCCCATCGTTAGATAGTATGGGTTAGAATAGCTGCTACATTCCAGCACCTGATGGATCTGGATCATTTCTGGTGCCAAGCCAAAAATCCGGGATTTTGTTACCAGCTTGTTCTGCATGAGTTAACACCGGATACACAGATTCCATCAGCAACATTCTTTTTTCTTCTTCCTTTCTTATAAAGGGTTTTACTGCCAAACCCACATACTTCTGAGATGCACTGTAAAGTCTCATGACGACTGGCTGCAGCTGCTGTGATGGTCACATAATAATAATAATAATAATAATAATAATAATAATAATAATAATAATAATAATAATAATACATGCATAAAGTGATCAAAACTTGATACTGTATCCAGGTTACTTATTCGTTATCACAAACAACAAAATACTCATTCAAGAAAGAAAAAGGGTAATTCTGATAAGGACATTTCCTGACGTCCCAAACGAAAGAAATGAAATAGTCTTGGTACAATTAGTAAAATGTTCACCATGTGGCGAGTAACGGATGCTGTAAAAACCACAAAAACCAACACGTTAACCTTGCCTTGCTTTTTTTTCCTTTCAAATTAAGATTAAAAGTTAAAATAGTGTCGTCAACAAATGCATCCTTCTTCTTCTCATAGCATTTAATAATGGATTCTGTTTTGTTCCGTTATGCGTGGATGGGTCATCCATACTTACGGAGTGCAGACTGTGTTCTTCAAGTAGCCGTAATAGTTTCCTGATTTGACTTTCTGCTGCGATCTGGAACACAGCGCGACCATGGATCCGTTGTCATTGCTGTTTCGCCAATCTGTCCAACTTAAAGTGGCCATGGATGGCCTAGACCTAAGATAAACAGTAAGTGATGAGGAAACAGTAAGTCCAAAGAGCACAAGCCATTAACAAATGTAACTTATTTCAGTAATGACTTAATCTGTGAAAACTGTTAACGCAAATGTCAGCAAATTTAAACCCTCTGTGCTTTTCAAGCACCTGACTTCTCCTATAAAGACTACAAGCAACTTCATCTGCATCAGAGTCGTGCAAGGTGATACACTGTATAGAACTATTAGTTTTTCTACTGTGTTAAAAAGAAAAACTGCTTACGGTGCAGACTAACCCAGGATAGTTTATTTTTCAGTGTATGTTAATATTTTTCAAAAACTGAAGGTCTGTGTATTTCAGGATGCTGTAAATAGTATTTACCATTTCCAAACCTTTGAGTCAGTAATAAATGGCCTATATTACTTTTCTTATTGTCAGCAATATTTTAATAAGGCCAAAATTATAGACACACACACACACAAAGACAAGGAGACCTATTCATTTATGTCTACTTTTATATGGTAAGTGGTGACAGATAATAACAAACTACAACTATGTTTTTGTTATGCTGTGTACAAACAACTATCAAAGAAGGTAAATAAACTACTAACAGGCTTCTGTCTGTTGTGGCAGATATTGAAAACAATTACCAACTTTGTTGCATCAGACCATTTAAATGTCTGTTGTTAATTAACATGTGTAATATGTATCTGTAGACATTTTTGTTTTTGAAAAATCACATTTTTCTTTCTTTTTTCAAGTGCAAAGTTTCCCCCTCTTCTTTTTTGAGATGTTGTCATAAGGAGAAGCCATTTGCAATAATAAACCGTCAGACAGGCTATGCACATATGAAGTGGTAATTTTTACTATCTTCAAATAAGAAACAGGAGTGATGGAAGCTGGTCACTTCAAAAGTGCATCAATATATTGCATTTGGAATTGAAGCTGACCTAGTGTGACAAAGGTGGTTTCTAAATCTTGTTTCTAAATATCCCATTGCAAACACTGGAGGTTTCCCAGATTACCAGTCCAGGCTCGTGGCTTCTAATCATGAAGAAATCCTGAACAGAAAAAGTTGCAAAACCTCAGAAAATCTGTCCTAGTAGCTGAATACATCTTCCTACATCTACAAACTCCACACGTTCATTCCTCATAATAAATTACAGTTAAATAGCTGGCTCTAGGTTTGTTGCTGTTAAACTTCTTGCTTTTACTTTCTATAACTTGTAAGAGAAAAAAAAAAAAAATCACCAAAATTTTTATTTGTCTATTCTCAGGTAA
Organism: Nautilus pompilius; assembly: GCA_018389105.1. NCBI lineage: Eukaryota > Metazoa > Mollusca > Cephalopoda > Nautilida > Nautilidae > Nautilus > Nautilus pompilius. The sequence continues at coordinate 902,441 of JACATO010000918.1, read as the reverse complement.
CCACATTGTTTTTACCCAGGTATAGTCTACATACACATTAATATATCCTTCATGTGGAGCCATGACTTACGGAACAAGTGTTTTTTCGTAAGACGGCCATATGTCAAATCGTTTTTTGCAAATATCTGGAAGGATTCCACCAAGATAGTCCTTCATAATAACAGTTAATTCACTGCTGCAATTGTTGGACTTTGTAAAGCAGGACATTTTTTTCACTTCAATTCTGTTAAAAAAAAAAAAAATACAAGACAACACATTATTTATAGTGACAGTAAGTTAAAATAATATCAAATAAATCAGACACATTTGGAATTCTCTCCACAGATGAGAAAACACACTACCATTCATATTTAGCCATTCTGTTACTTGGGTCTCTATCTAAGAGAATTCTCCAAACAAGTAAAGTACATCAATCCATCCCTGCAAAACAAACATTCTAACGGAACCAAAACTGATATGAGCTGCAAGTTATTTTTATCTATTTCTTTATACCAAAGCTGATTTGCATGTTATTTTTACTGGAATACATTTACATATTTCTTTAATGAGAACTGTTTTACATGAAGAGAAGTTTGTGTCAAACATTTAACGAATAATACTGTAACCATTTTGGAAATATTTTTTTTTTTATTTGTTGTTTTTAGTTTGACTTTTGGAAACCAGTGTACAGTCCAACCTCAAGAATCTGGCATGCTTGGCACTCAAACAATAAAAAACAAAGCAATATTAATGTAATATGGTTGATTTACTTACCAAATAATCTTGACTGTCTCTTCTGAAGTAGAAAATTACTTTGTATGGGTGTCAGAAGTGACATTTGGGACTGTGAAGATAACCCTTTCTAATGTCATAGTGGAATAAACAGTGCCATAAACTGTACACAGACCTTTTACAGTCACTCCGTATGTATTTTCTTTTGTTTTTCCACCTTTTCTATTATTGTAAGCTTTACATACTTGTGTTTTGATGCTCTTCCTTCCTGTGGTGAGTCACTAGTGGAAGATTTTCTCTTAGAAGCCATTAGAAGGGTTAGATAAATGCAAGGTAGCAACAATTACCTCATATGTGACGTATCGCTGCTGAATGTTTACCAGCTAATGCACCCAGAAACACTAGCGGCCAGTTCGTAAACTAAACCAATCTCTGTGATTCTCTCACTCAAATTCTGAACTTCTGGTGATTTTTTTGATTTCTGATTATACTAGAATTGGTGCCAAATTTGCTGGATAACTGATTGCCAGATTCTCAAGGTTAGACTGTAGTAACAAATGCCATTTTTTCATGGTTTAAAAAATTTATGGTATCTTGGACTGCGGCAGTTGGTTTTAACATCAAAGTGCAAAGTACTAATCTTTATGCTTTTATTATTTATATTTTGTTTTTATATCTAAGTTCATACAGATAAACTTCTCCATTTTCTCAGAATTGGAACTTTCAGCTCATGCTTCACAAAAACGTAATCTGAAGGGAAAACTCAGTAATCATTTTTCAAAACTGCTTTTTAAAAATAACTCTACCATTTAAAACAAATAAAATAATAATAGATTTAGCTTTTAATCAGAGTCTTTAGAAAACCTGTTATTCTAAATAACACTTCCTAATAACCAAGATGTGACTTGCTGGACCACCAGACCTTTTGCACAATCTTTAGCAAGGTACAGTAAGCATTCTTTGTTTGCTTGTTAATGAGCCGAGAATTCAACCAGAGTCCCTCTAAACATGAAAAAAGTCAAAACTTGAGGCCCTCTGCTTTCAAGTCCTAAATACCAAAAAAACAAACACTTTAGGAATCCATTCAAATTCAAATTATATACTCTGTATGAATTAAAAATACTTATTTAATGCATATTTCACAAATACAAAGAGAAAATATATCTAAAACTCCCAACAGAACAATTAAAATCAGTTTGCTTTTGTTTTTCTCTAGTTCGGGTGACATTTATGCAAAATTTCTGGTAAATCATTTTGTGTACCAAAATCAAAATCTTATGGTTTTTTTTCTTAAAATTTTTCTTTCTTTCAGTGTCAGTTTCTCTTATCCTGTACTGCAAGTTTGGGTTTATATCTCAACAGGGAAAACAAAGATGGGTTGGTACATCAATACTCACTGGCAGGCATAGTTCTCAAGCTCAGCTGGACTTAAACTGGCTTCTTGCTTTTGCACAACTTCCAAAATTTCATCTGTGCCAACACATTTTTGTCCAAAAGCTCTCATAAAACACTCAAATTGATTTTGCAGAACTGAAACAACAACAAAAAGAAGTAGAAGTAAATCTTTGAAATACATAAACTCAGGAGATTTTGCAATTTTTCAAGAATGCATTTCTCTTAGTCAGCTCCAAAACAAAATTGCCTCCCCTTCCCTCTTAAAATCTGACATCGCGTTTTTTTTTAAACTATGTTAGTATAATTTAGAATCTGCTAAAACAAGCTGTCCACTCACCAGGTAATTTGAGACAAAAGTGCTCATACGCTCTCTGGAAACGAGAAGAACTGAACAAAATCCTTGTAGTAAAGTCAGCCATGTGTGTGGATTGGTGTATTTTTGAATCCATGCATTGAAAATATCTGTCTGTGTAACTGTAAAGGTAAAAAAAGATTCAAATACCTCTAAAGAAATGATGCCTAATTCTTCCGACTGTGAATATAAACAGATCCAAGAACCAATCTTTAATTGTTAAATTTTATTTTAAACTCAAAAGTTCTTAGTAAAATGAGAAAAAAAAAAAAAAGTTTACATACCAAGAAACAAACCTCTAAACAATCCAAAACAGCTAACATAATTCCCAGCATTCTTCTCATTTAGTCACCAACTGCTATACAAAATCTTCTATCCTTTCTTTTCAACTGCGCCAGCCCGGCGGCGGCAGGGAATGCCTACAAATTTTCTGAATGACTATCATTTATAAAACAAGAGGAAGCCAGCTTCATTACAAAAGACTTTGAGTTAACAAAATCAGAAGAAAAAAAAAGATTATGAGAGCTGCAACAGGGTTACAGAACTTAGTAATAACATTGTAAGGAGACCTTCCTGTTGCTGCTGATGGTTTCTGTTAAAACACACCACCAGTGGAGCACCAAGCATTTATAATTACAGCGTTATTTTGCTGCTTGTTTTGTTGTTTTTCTGTGTTTTGGAAGCACTAAGTTATTCTCCATTATTATCTTACACAAGATTTTTTTTTTTTGTTTTCAAAGTAGTAATGCTTATTGTTGAAGACTAGTGTACCTGCACCAACATCACCTGACAATCTTTCTGTGGAGTGGATCATGCTACATTTAAATGATTCTCTTTACTTTAGCCTACTTGACATCTAGCAGGTTCGACTGTTCATGCGTCAAACCATATCCTTCATATCTCAAGAAAAGAATCAATTTCATCTTGACAATATTATGCATGCCATGCTGCGGCTGATTCTGTATCCCAATTCTCTTTGGAAATATTTATGGAAACAGAAAAAAAAAATGCAAGTAATGCATGATAGAATCACATCTTGTATGTACAAAATAAAACCTTCAATAATATTGCTGTGTTGATAAAGTACACTGTGACTGATTGTCTTGCAAGCAATCAAAAAGTGCCGCGCATATGGAAGGACTATAAAAGTATAGGTCAGGATATCACTTTAATATGGTGAATGTGTGGTAAATACTATAGTTTATGGGAAGGAAATATCACATGACAAGCATATAGAAATCAAATTCTTAGCTAGTGAAGGCTACTCTACGTGGCAGATTATAGCCACACTTCATGTTTAAGAAGAAGCTGTATGCAAGACTGAGGAATAAAATACACTAATGACCCGTAAACCCATTGGGTTCCCATTGTGACAGCGGTTGAGGACAAAAAGACACAATTTTAATATTATCGAGTGATCAAATTTTAATTTTATGAAAAGTTGAGCATTTACATCAGGAGTCATTGTTTAATTAAGCATGTGTTTAATCACAACATTCTTGGTTAATCTCCCATCCTTCAAGAATACTTTGACATTTTTCTTCATATTTCCTCGGCTAATAACCACATACAGTTGTCCATGCTGAAATACCAGTTTTTTGAGGTACATCAACACATTCTCCGTGGTTTTCCTTGTGCTTTATGGATTGTCATACCAAAACTTGACTGAATCGGGAAATGACTCCGCTGAAGGGGAATGTCTTCGCCTTCTGTCAAATTGAGCATTATCCTAGGAATCATAACAATGCCATCTTTGAAGGCTTCAGTGTTGATTTTTTTGCAATGATTAGATTATCATGTAGCTCTTCCACAATCATTCTCGTTCCATTGCATAGCCTTGGGGGTTCCAAGTTTCTCATTAAAATAATTGAAGATCCTTTTTTCAACTCCAATTTGTGTGGTGGTAATCCAGAGATCTCGACTGAATCAAGGAATTCTGTTGGGAAGTGAGTAGCATTAGTTCCATCAGTAACAGCATTGAAAGAAAAGTACTCTTTCATGATTCCAGGGAAGCATCTGATACATGTAGAATTGATGCTTCTCATCATATCGTTGAGGGGAACCAAGATACAATTCTTGGAGAATTGTCGAATGCAGGATAGATAAAATCAATACAATCTTCCATTGTTCTTGCTGACAGAACCATGTCTTCTGGCATTTCAATTTCACCGTTTTCATTTTTTGAAATTCTGTCTTCTTCAACTTTCAACAAAAATTGAGAATAGATACCTTCTCCCTCTGTCAATCGCATATTCTTTGTCAATTGAAAGTTGGTAAAAGTTCTCTACAAGTAGGATTTCTTGATGCAGGAATTCTCAACATCAGCTTCATTTCCCCTTTTGACTACAGGGAGTTGTTGTCGAAAATTGCCACAACAAATGGTAAGAATTCCGCCAAAAGGTTCACTCTTGCCGCATACATCTTGAAGAGTTCTGTCCACTGCTTCAAAGTTCTCCCTTGTAATCATCGGGCACTCATCCCAAACAATGAGCTTCACTCTTCGGATTAAATCTGCAGTGTTGGAGTTCTTCTCAACGTTGCACAATGTATTCTCAGTCACTTTGAGGGGTATCTTGAATCGAGAATGTGCAGTTCTTTCACCAGGCATTAATGTAGCTGCTATCCCAGAGGATGCTACAGCAATAGCAACATCACCATCAGTTCTAACTTTGGAGAGGATCAAATTGGTAAGAAAAGTCTTTCCCGTTTCTCCTGGTGCATCAATGAAAATCATTGCAGGAAAACCTTTCCAAGCAGTTGCACACATGATCATACACTGTTCTTTGCTTAGCATCCATCAGAGGCTCCTTCTCTTCAACAAATCTCTGTTGTTCAGGTCTATTGTACTGCAATTCATGCAGTAATTCGGGATTGCCACCATCAAGGTTCAGCCTTCCATTTTGTGGTCGTGGCAAATGAAAGCCTTCCAGTGTTTTGTTATAATTCTCAAGCTTGTCTTGAATATAAAACAGAGCTTGATCATGATGTCTGTCATCAATCATGATATTTGGATCACTGATTGTACTCCGTTCTCTTTGAATGTAATCTTGACATTGAATTCTTGAAGTGATCCCATAATTCTCAAGGATTGCTGATGTCACTGTTCGCTAGCAGAACAACAAAAAAAAAATCACTCATTGCACTAGGGAGTCTTGTCCTCTCAGCATCTTCCATTGTTTGTTGCCAATGGTTGTCAGCTTGCAACAAACCTCTTTCTCTGTAGACGTCTTTGAAGGAAGAAAGAATATCTCCATCATGTCTTCAAAGAATCAAAGGATACTGGCCCTTTCAGATGATGGAGAAGCATTCTCAAGTAGAAGAGGTCACCACATCTTGGAGAAATGGTATACTCTCATCCCAAAATGTTGGCTTCAAAAATACCAAGAAAATCTTCCACTCTCTTCCCAACCTTCCTTCTTTCCTATTTCTTATTGTTCCATGTATAAAATTTGGGTATATCAGTGTAATACAGTGTTCTTGCAAATGAATTTCGAGAACACAGTTCCATGAATTCAGTTAAAGTCGTTTTTGCCATATTATTATTAACCTGCTGACCAGCAGTGACTCTGATGAAGACTTGTTCTTGTGGTAGATGTGACAGCGCGATGTCTCTCATGAATTGGAAATCCAAGAATTGATGCCACTGCTTCTGCTGGACCAATGTATCAGCCAGTCAAGTACTGTGTAATTTTGTGATCTCTGTTAACTCCAAAAACTGCTTGATCACTCACCTTCAAGGTGCACTTGATCACGTATTTGATTGATTTTTACAGAGGAGCATATTTCAATGTTGATGTAACATTTGAACAACTTCAATAGTCGAGCATTATAGGGCACCACCCAATTAGAAGTAATAGGTTGATTCTGGCATCCTTCTTGATGTCCCTAAAATCCTCCACTATCTGGAGATCTTCTCCTCTACAGAGGATATGAATCATCTCCACACCGTGTCCTCTCCATAAATGGCTTTGGGAATCTCTTATTCAACTTCCATTCTTCCAACATGGAAAGGTATTGTTGCAAAATGGTCCATGAATCATGCGCTTCAGTACCAATTCATGCAGCTCAGGATCTACTTGCGGGTCTGGTATTTCAGCTTGCACTAATCTGTCAAAATCTTGTGGTCTTGGCTTACTCGCTTCATCAAGCCACAGCAGAAGTGCAAATGAGGCAGGCCTCTCTTCTGATATTCCACAGTTAAGATGAAAGCTATACAGTTCCAAAAGAGGCCATCTGGTCCAGTGAGGTACTTGATGAATAGCTTTCTTTTCAGATCAAATACTCTTGCAATCAAGTCTGGTCTATCACATGGCTGCTGATTCATAAAAAGGTGCTGTCGGATTTCGGGCCAGTTCAGACTGCAAGTCATCATAATGAAGAATGAAGCCTTTCCATACTTCCGAACGTACATCATGCTGTCCTGACATTGTTCCATCATGTATCTTGGTCCACCAACAAATGTTGAGGAAAGGATAATGCGCTTTCCAATGTTTTCCAAATCATCATTATCATTTAATGCATCTGTCAGGCCTCTGTAAGTTATTGATCTCAACGATGCTTGATTCATGCAAATATGATTGAGCCTATCACTTTCAATCTTAGCTGTCATATCAACCACATATTGTTGAAAGAGTTGTCCTCCTCTCAAAAGGTGGTTTAATTCATCATCATGTTTCATGATCCTATAGCCATAATATTGCATTGCTGTCAATTTCCTGCTGTTACTCATTTGGAGTTGGTGACGCCATCCATCATCTCCAAGTGGAAAGAAAAGGATGCAATGAAAACTATCATACAACCTATGAGACTCTGAAATGATTTGCAGGCCACCACCTCTTTCTTTCAAGACAATGTGGCATGATTTTGCCTCAGGTTCATTATTGTTTGGTATTATGACAGCAACATTGTTGGCAATTTGCATGTTAAATCGCCTTTCATGTTCATAAGCTGACCGACAATTGATGCTTCTGGTAAATCTCTAATTCTTTCCTTTGCCATTTCAAGTGAAGCAATGTAAGGGTTGTTTTTTCTTATCAAGTGTTCAAGCATTTCAACAATTTCCCTTTGAACACCAGCATTTTTCAGTATACCCATTCACAATTCAATGCTATCTTGGGGGTCCATAAAATAGATCTGCAAGAATTTGCCTTGCTGGTCTGGGTCAGGTATCAACGAACCAAGGTAGTGATGAATCTGGCCTCGAATGAACACGGAAGGATTCCATACATTCCTTGGTGGCACCACTAATGTCACTTGAAAGAGACAGTTGTATTGTCTAATATTCTTTCTGAACTCGTTTGCTTGTGGTGTGTCACTTGCATACAAATTCATGAGTTCATCAGGGAGTTTCCGCAGAGGAGCAATGTTTACCTTACCGTTCATGCAGAAAAAGTTGGCCATTTCTCCAGAGAAACGGTATGCTCAACAGTGAGGGCAAACCTTGGTCATTTCACCAACAGCAGAATGATTTCTCCTTGCGAGTTGTTGATTTTGTCTTGTTGTATCTCTGGTCCACTGTTCAGCTCTTTCTTGTTGCATCTCTTCATTCCTTCTGTTTTGCGATCTTTCTTGGAGATCACAAAGATGTTGAGATCTTTCTTGTTGTGTTGCTTGTTCTCTTCTGCTCCTTACTGCTTCTTGACGTCTCTTTCCGTCACTCCTTGACCATCCTGCAACTCATTTGCTCCCTCTTCTTGGCATGATGTTGATATTTATAAACTTCTAAACACAATTTTATTTATTTTGGATGCTCACTCTGTATTCAAAATAACTGCCAAATTGTAATGTGGCGGGCTCACTTAAGCAGCAATAGTAGCTTCGTTCTCAATTTCAGTCTACGTCACTGCTGTTGCCATATTTAGGATCCACCTGGCCTGGCTTTGTCGACGATTTCAGGATATTAAAATAGGACAAAGGACACTCAGGCTGTATTCAAAATAACCGCTATCCGCGTTCTATGTCACTGTTCTTGACCTATTAGGACAGGGGTCGGCAAATAGGGGTAAATTACCCCCGCCAGGGTAAAATGGCAATTTTTGGGAGTAATGGAGGAATTCGGAATTGATCAGAGATGTGCGTGTGTGTGTGTGTGTGTGTGCCATACGCACTATGCAACTGCCTGAAAGTAGTCTACCACTACATTCACAGTTGTGCTGTTATTCACACACATGCTGTTATCATGCAGCGTATGCGTGACCGCTGCCCAATCAACGTCATTTGCACGTATGCGCACACCTGCCTTGCTGGTGACCCGAACGTGCGCACAGCTACGTCGTCCAATCAGCGTCCTGTCAAGGTCACACCCAATTGACCAACTCGCTTCCTATATAAATGCGTGTAACTTAACTTAACCACTTATTTTCTGTGTCAAAACCTCCAATTGTGTCTCTTTTTCACCCTGGCTTGAGTAGATTTATGAGTGCAAGTTAAACAAGTTGACAGGAGAATATTTTAGGTTACATTTTTACTATTGCACCCACATTTGCTCATTATTGCTCATTGGTTCTGTTTCATGCTCCAATAACATGTAAAACCATCTACAGTTTTTAGTACATTTTTTCCGGATATTACCAATTTCGAATCTTACAAATAACATTTTATTTTTAACCCCCAGATGTCATTGAACAGAAAAAGAACGTATCAAGCTGAGTTCTTGAAATATGGGTTCACGGAAATAAGTGATCGAGGACAGCAGAAGCCACAATGCATTGTGTGCAAGAAGGTACTAGGAGTTGAGTCCTTGAAAAAAAAATCAGTTGAAAAAGCACCTGGACAATGTTCATCCCGATCTCTCGTCCAAACCTCCGGCTTATTTTGAGAACTTGGAATTAGGAGTGAAAAAGCAGCGGCTGGAAAACATGACGAATTGTACTTTTGATCAAAGGGAAGCAGTACGAGCAAGCCTTGAGGTGGCTTGGCTATTTGCAAGAAGTAAGAAGCCTCATACAATTGCATAGGAATTGATCAAGCCCGCTGCGCTGAAACTTGTGGAAACTATGTGTGGCAAGGAGCAATCCAAGCGAATTGACGCAGTTGCTTTATCTGCGAAAAGTGTGAAACATCGAATTTCTATGTTGGCCGAAGACATCTGAAAACAAATAATTTCTGCAATAAAAACGAGTGGAGACTTCGCCATTCAGTTGGATGAGACAACTGATACAAGTAGCGACGCTCAGCTGATGGTATATGCCAGATACCGGGGTGAAGGAACAATCGAGGAAGAAATGCTGCTGAGCGCTTCTCTTGAGCTGCGAACTCGCGGAGTGGATGTCTTTGAAAAAGTGAATTCGTTTTTCAATCTTCCCGAGGTTGGCTTGAAATGGGATAATTGTGTGGCAGTTTCCATGGATGGAGCTCCGGCAATGCTCGGATGCTTAAATGGTTTTGTTGCACTCGTGAAAAAGCAGAGTTCAAATATAGTGACTACTCACTGTATGATTCATTGCCAAGCCTTGGTTGTGAAACGGCTTGAGCCCCAACTTGAAGAGGTGTTGAATCACGTGATTAAAGTAGTAAATTTTGTAAAAGCAAATGCATACAACACCCGACTATTCCATGACTTCTGTGAAGGTTTGGAGTCGCAATTTTCCACCCTGATGTTTCATTCAGAGGCTAGGTGGCCATCCCGTGGAAATGTTCTCAAACGAGTATGGATTCTGAAACACGAAATTGAGAGCTTTCTTCTTGAGGACAAAGAAAGTCTTGCACAGCATTTTCGTGATTCCAAATGGCTTGCACTTTTTGCTTACTTGGTCGATATCTTCGAACATGTGAATTCTCTGAACAAGGACTTGCAAGGGAAACAAATTGACATCATCTCAGCAAGCAGAAAAATCACTGCATTGAAATCAAAACTTGAGCTGTGGCTCCAGAAGGCTGAACAAATGAAAATATCTGCTTTCCCAACCTTGGCAGAGTTTTTGGAAGACTCTGACGTTGTGTTCGGTGATGTCAAATTGATTGTGACCAGTCACCTTGCGAAAATAAAGGAACGTATGTCAGAGTATTTTCCTGATGTTGATAAAAAGGCTGTGAGTTGGGTCGTGAATCCTTTCGCTTGTATGAGTGCTGACATACCAGAGGAGCCGGAAGGATTGGCGGAAGCAGTTTTGGAACTTTGGGCTTGCAATGAAGGTCAAATCGCATATGATTCAAAAGAGAACTTACAAGACTTTTGGATGTCAAGATCAGTGGAAGCGTTTCCCCTTGCTCGCTTGCAAGCAACAAAAGTCTTGCTTCTGTTTGCTACAACATACCTGTGTGAGTAAGGGTTTTCTGCCCTTGTAAATATAAAAACAGAATACAGAAATCGCTTGGCTCCAGCAAACGACCTGCTGATAGCCCTGACCTCAAAAACACCACGTCTTGATGAAATTATGGAGGCAATAAAGTGTTATCATTTTTCGCACTAAGAACTTTGTGAGTGTTTTGTTTCAAATAAATTTTTTTTGGTAGTGTATTGCCTTAGCATTTTTGTTTATCACTCGATAAATTTTAATAAATAATTAAGTCTTAATTAATTACCATCAACTATCTTATAGCTGCAGGGAAAGTACACAAAAAGTATTATTTCTTTGAAAAAATGAACCAAAATGTTGCACTACTATTTCAAATGAAAAATCTCGGATGAAGCAATATTTTAGTTATGGGGTAACGAGGACTCCAGACGAAGCAAATTTGGGTAACGGCCGAAAGTATTTGCCGACCCCTGTATTAGGATCAGCCTGGCCTGTTCTACATCACTGCTCTTGACCAATTAGGATCCGCCTGGCCTGTTCTACGTCATTGCTGTTGCCATATTAGGATCGGCTTTGCCTCATTCTCGATAAATTAGGACAAAGCAGCCGCTAACTTCAAACACACGGTTTGCTAGTAATAATTACAAAAGTCTTAATAATTCCTTTATTTGTTACCCGATTTAAATGAAGCTTGCTGCTGCACACCGCAGTCGGATGGTGAGTAAAGTGACCATAAAATTGTAGTGCTTTCATGCACCGTTTAGACGGAGTTTCGGAAACACATACAAGATCAGAGTTTTAGTAATATGTAGATTAAACTATTACTTTTAATAATTGATGCAGTTGAGGAAGGCCATACTTTTCAAAAATGATGTTGAGCAGCTCAGAATATGTTCTCCAGGTGATAGATGATGAGCCAGTTAAGATTTTGCAAATGGCCTAACTGCAAGTATGTGCGTTAACATTTCACCAAGAACAGTAATGCACACATTAACATGAAGTGGTCTCAGTGGATGTGTAACTGCATGGAAACCTTTGCTGAAGATAGGAAATCAAACAGCAGGGCTGAAATGGGCAACAGAAATAAAACAGAGGGATGACCAAACCTGGAAGAAGGTGCTCTTTACAGATGAGTCTAAGTGTGATCTGTCTGGCGATAATCAACAGCAATTTTTTTGAAGATGGACTGGAGGGAAGTATAAGGGTAAAACAGCCAGTGAAGCATGGGGGTATGGTGGATCAGTACAAGTGTGGAAGTGTGAGGGCTGCATGTTAGCCGATGGTGTCAAAGAGTTGCATAAGATCTATGGCATACTGACTGCCAACAGATACAGGAAGGTTGTTATCCATCATACTATCCTTTCAGGAAGTCATCTTATTAAGTAGGAATTTATCTTCCAACATGACAATGACCCCAAGCATAGCCAATGTGATGAAATACTATCTGGAACATACAGAAGCTGATAGAACCATCACAAAGATGCCTTGGTCTGCTCAAAATTATAATACAAACATCACTGAGGTTATATGTGGTTATATGGCTATTGAGAAGGTCAGAAGGCAACCAAACACCTTGGATAGATTGTAGAAAGTGCTATAGGATAGTTGGAACAACATTCCACAGCCATACATTGATAACCTATATGAAAGCATCAAAACAAGATGTCTTCTCTAAATAAAGCAAAGAGGTCTCATTATTTGTGTATATTCTGCCTGTATTTCCATAATTATTTCCAATACTGTATATGACGTCTGATCAAAAATTTGTGTTTAAATTTGTCATTACAAAGATGAAGGACAACACAGTGATTCCAGATGCCCTGCCATTTTTTTAAAGCATCTTTGGTATTCTTCTTTTGGGATGACTTTCAGTTTCCAGGTGGCAGTTTGGATGATAGTGGGCACACAAAAATCTCTTTCCTTTTTAGGGTTTGTTTCAGTCCAAGAAACAGAAAAATTCATTTAGTGCCAGGTGGGAGAGCAGTGGAATGTAGTGCTTGGCCAAAAATTCTTGTTTGAAGAGTGCTGGAAGTGATGGCACATTGTCATAATGCAACATCCATAAATATGACTTTCATTTTTCAGGCTTATTTTTGTTGAACTGCATCTCTCAGATGTTCAGAATAGCCAAATAAAGTCACTGATTCACCACCTGAACCTGTGGAACAAACTCAGTGTACAACACCTTCACTGTCAGAAAGCACATTTTCCATTGTCTTCATAGTTTAGTTTACCTGCTTTACTTTCTTTGGTTTAAGTGATGGCAGAATCTTCCACTGAGACAACAGATGATTAGTCTCAGGAAAGTTTCATCACCTGTGATGATGCTGGGCAAGAAGTTTCATCATTCACTGCACAATCAATGAATTCCTCAGATACTGTAAAGCAATGTTCCTTCTGTTCTGGAATAAGAACCTGTGAGATGAACTTTTCCAAAACCTGCCTCATTCCCAAAATCTTGAGTCAAAATCATTTGGCATGTGCTATAGGAGATGCCAACTTCTTCTGCCACTCCATAAATTGTCATTCATCTGTTACCATGAATCGTGTCATGAACACTGTGACAGATTCTTCACTTTACAAAGTTGATGGATGGCAGTTCCCATTTTTAAACTGAGCAGACCACTGAAATGTTTTCAAATAGCTAAAAGCTTCATTGATTTTTACCATTTCATAGGTTTCAATGGTGGTCTTACCAAGTATTGTACAGAATTTGATGCACACACAAATGCTTCTTTCTCAGACATTTAAAATGGAAATGAAAAATAAACATGCATGTCAACAAGTGTTGCCAACAAAATCACTTGTTTAATATCTCTATAGTATACTTAATTTCCCTACATAAATTCAGTTACCAAACTTTTTAATCAGACCCTGTATACGAGGTCTGTCGAAAAAGTATCTGATCTTAGGCTGGGAAAAAAATTACGTACTTGGTGGGGTTCAATTGCTAATCTCCTTCGAAGTAGGTCCCTTGTGCCTCCATACACTTAGCCCAGCGATCCTTCCACTGTTCAAAGCACATCTGGAATGCTTCTCTTGGAATGGCTCTCAGCTCTCAAAGCGGGAGCCTTTCAGTGGCACCTTCAATTTTGAGAACAACCAGAAGTCAGAAGGAGCCATGTCTGGAGAGTAGGGAGCCTTGCGAATGAGCGAAATGCCTTTCTTTGCCAAGGAACCTTGGATCAGCTGCGACAAATGAGCCGGGGCATTGTCATGATGCAACTGCCAGTTTTGCAAGGCCCACAGATCCGGTCTCTTGCGCTGAACTGCATCACGAAGATGTCGGAGGACTTCCTGATAGTACTCCTTTGTAACTGTTTGTCCTTCTGGTATGTATTCATGATGCACAATGCCTCGGTAGTCAAAGAAAACAGTCAGCATCTCCTTGATTTTGCTCCAGACCTGATGTGCTTTTCTGGGCTTGGCGACGTTGGGTGCTTCCACTGTGATGACTGAGCTTTGGTTTCCAGGTTGTACCCGTACACCCATGTCTCATCTCCAGTTATTACGATATTCTGGAACTCAGGATCCAGCAGGTCCTGCGCAACCTCAAGACGAAGTTGTTGTTCCTGAGAAAGCAGCTTGGGCACAGCGCAAGCCAAAATCCTCCTTTAAAATTGCATGTGCAGAATCTTTACTGATCCAAACCTCGTCACCAATTTCCTGCACTGTCAAACAACAATCCTCCATTATCAAGGTCCACACTTTCTAGATAATAACTGCATTGCGGCTTGTTGACGGCCTCCTGGAACACTGGTCACTCTCCACTGATGTGTGGTCATCTTTGAACCTGTTGTACCATTCTTTTATTTGGGTAACACCCATGGCATTGTCACCAAAAGCTTGTTGAATTTTGCGAATTGTTTCTGCTTGGGTATCTCCAAGCTTTTGGCAAAACTTGATGCAAGATCATTGCTCCACACGTTCTGTCATCACGGGCGAAATCAAAATGCGACAAGTAAGTAGTACAGCACCTCACACGCTGGCTGCCTGACAGTGACTGATGCATCCAGCAAGCCCGTCAAAAACCACGCATGCACATGAAGGCATGCGGCTCCACTATGCACACTTTTGCCTCCCTAACGTCATTTCTTCCCATGGGAAAAAATAAAGTCGGATACTTTTTTGACAGACCTCGTATAAAATGACATACAAAAGAAAATTTACCAACTGTTTTTGCTTCATTAATAGGCTGAAAGTAAGAGAAGATAACTCCTCACTAGAGAAGTATCATTGCTTTTGCTGTTGTTTTAGATTACTTTACACAAGCAAAAAGAAAAACAAACAAAAGCTAGCAGCTCTTAAATCCACAACTTGATAAATACTCTGCAAGACATAAAAATGAAACCAAGTGAGAACTAGTCTTTCAGTTGGCACTTCTTCATCTCCATTTCTCTGACAATAAATTTTCAGCAATAATTAAGGCTGATGCGGTTCTTCCACTGCCTGTGAGTGTTGCACAACATAACAAGTTTCTAAAGTGCTAAAGCATCACCAACCTAAATTCTGAACCCAATTCATAAGTCAATCAAAGAACACTGCCTGCTCATATCCAGATATCATCAAATACAAATACAGTGCATGTATGTGTTTAAAATGGTAAGACTAAAAAAAAAATAGGCAACCAAAAATGCCCAAACAACTTGAAATGTGTTTATTTCTTTTAAAATCACACCCAGTAATTTATAACCATACTGATTCTCTACCAGAGAACATTTAAAACAAAAAAATTATGAGACTGTCAAGTTCATCTTCTTCATGGGGGTTCTCCCTCCTGAACAGACATGGAGTGCTGATTTCTCTCTGTGAAAGGTTTTCTGCATGCTCAGACATTTTCTTTTCTTTCAATGTTCACTTACTGGTACATGCAGGCAGTAATTCTCATCATTAGCTTTTACTTCCATATCTTCAGAGCAAGAAATAACGCTTGCCTGTCGCATTTGATGCTATATTTGTTACGTGCAATTCTTTCACATTAACTGATTCAGCTTTGGTCTGCCCCACCCAGAAAATGATAAATGAATTCTCCCTTTTTACTGCATGAGTGTTAATTAATCCCACCGTTAGCTCATTCATCTCTGAATCTCTGATGGCCAAGAGAAACAAAAGTTTGATGGGGAGAGTAGAGGCAACTGAAGCAAAGACTGACTGAAATTATGATTATATAAGGAAACCATCAAACAATGGTACAGTAACTACAGTCAGAAGATGCCATCGGCTCAGGAGGCTGCAATGTATACATCACCTGCAGCCAGGGGCCAAAAGAAAAGCAAGAGTTTAAATAAGTGATGCAAGTGTGCTTGGGTAACTTATACTTCAATGTTATAAAGCTGGATCATTGGAAAATCAGAAAGTAAAGAAATCTAAAACCTTCGAAACATATTTTTACAAAAAAACAAAAACAAAAAACATCAACACTCTCAGCACAAACCACTTATCATTACTAACAAATATAAAAACCAAACAAATTTTAAGGCTGTTTGAAAAACAGAATGAAATCTTAGATAAAAGAAAAAACTAAAGCTGTTACTAACTTGCAAATCAATTGGTAAAGTGAGAGTTGTGTGCCAAGGCTGATGTTCTCAAAACAACTTATGTTTAGGGCACATTGTAAAACAACTGGTACGCTGACAGGCAACCTGAAAAAAGAAAAACAAGATCAGTAATTTGGTATTTGTTTGTTTATGAATGAAACAAGAGATTTTATGTTCTGAGTCACTGGTTGAATAATCTGCAGATTCAGACTGCAATCGATTAATCAAAAATACCGTTACTCTTTGAGCCGGTATATTGTTATATCAGAAGGGAAAACCTTGAACAAGTTTCATCATATCGGGAGGAACATAATAGTTAATCGTCACTGTGTTATGAGTAAAATCACAGATGTAAGAAGTTCAGTAGAATTAGATGATAGATAAGAGAATTGGCTGCAGTCAGTTTGCAAACAAATGCCATTTTAAAACATGTTGATGCCGCACATTAATTACCCTAGTGACTACAAATTGCCGCTAGAAAATGTCAAGAACATTTTGATATAAATCAATAAAATTGTGACTGCCTATGTCAATGAATTTCTCCATTTTAATCTATTCGTTTATTATACAAATATTTAAGTATTAAGCTATAACTATATTAGAACTGAAAAATAAAGAACTACAAAAGACATTCTTGGTATGAAGGTCTCACAAGAATAAAAAAATCTTGAAAAAAAAAAGAAAGTTATGCAATGACATTATTTTATGTGATTGTTGTCCGTGCACTATACAAAGTACACCTGCCATGGCTTAACACTGACTAAACACCAAGGTTACCTCACACTGAGAACAACAATGAAATCAAAGGCTGAAAGATGGGATGATCTGTTCCAAGGCCACTGCCATGTCAAGTCTCTACAGATCAACAAGTAGTGTGTGAGACTAATTTCAGCCAACCATAATTGTCAGTGGGAAACCAAAAACAGATTGACTACATGACATCACAGACCTAAGACCATTACATACAGCTAAGGACTTGCAGGGTTAGTTCTCCACTGCCACCTTAACAGCAGAGTACCCAGGCTACTAGAGATATCCAATCAAGCTTAGAAGTTTGGCTTCAGATGCAATAGATAATAGTACAGAGTCAACAGTTGACAATTTACCACCATACACTGTGTTGCTGCCCACATGTATACATCATATGGGTTTGGTAAGGAAATGTTACATCAAAGTACAGGGAAACTTGAAGATCAGGTACAGACATAAAACCCTACAACACTATGCTGTCTTCTTCATACATGGTGGGATATTTCAATAAAACAATTAGGCCACACACCTACTGCCAACATCAAAATGTTTTAGGATAAGTTTGATTTCTATGTAAAATATCACCTCAGACAAAAAATCCCACAAGTTTTGTGACTGATACCTACAGGTCAAAGACAATAACCAGAGCTCCTGGTACACATCCTAAGTTTGCTATGGCACTGTTATGATGACAAGTTCCACTGGGGAACTGGTTTCCTTTGTAACTATCAACCCATAACACACAATGTTTCTATGTACATTTATAAGGCCAGTTACCAGTGAATAATGTATTATGGCTCTAAATATCATTGTTACGCAACATTTTTAAAAGAATATACAAGTGAATTCTGTTGTTGTTCTATTTACACAACATTCTGTGATAAAAACTATCATAAAATCGATTTTTCACTTTTACCTGAGCAGGTACAGTTACTCTTCTAACAGGTGAATAACAGAATCAAAATCATTCAAATGTAACACCCAAGGAAAATCAACAGAAAGTTAGTTTAACCTGTTTCTTTCTAAGAGTCAAAATAATCATGTAGGTGAAATTATCTAGTTAGTATTAGCCTGAGCAATTCTGGCTCTTAAACTATTTACTAACTTGTTAACTCTCTGTGTACCACCAGGGGGGGCACCCAAACACCCATCAAATATGTTTTATTCATTTATTCAGCACAGGTTGACTCAGAGTTTGTGGCACACAGTACCTTTCTCATTAATATGATCTCTGAAATGGAAAATCTGTATTTTCCTCCAGCCCTAACAACGAGTGAGCTGAATAAATAATATACAGAAGGTTTATCATATATACTAATCAGTGCTTCTAGGCTGAGGCACCCAGGCGGAATAAGGAAGGTAAAAACAGATGTGATATATGGAGGGTTAAAAACAGTGCTGCCCTGAGAGAAAAAAAAAGGAAGAAGAAGAAGAAGAAGAAGAAGAATACTCACCGTCCGCATTTGGGTTGTAATTTACCTTTTGGCATCTTCCGACATACGTGCAGATGCAACTCAGATAGAAGATTGACAAAAATAATAGCCATGTCTTTTGTGCAAGACTCAATCTTTTTCACCAGACATGCGTTTGTTAAGTTAAACAATCTACAGGAAAAGAGAGAAAGAGAAGTTGTTTACTTTTTAAACAGGCAAACATAAATGATGCTAAAAACAATAAAACAAACAACTGCTTATTTTTACTAATAAAGATGTCAGCTTTTTTAAATTAAAAATTCACTTCAAATTTACCAGCAATAAGTATATTTTTTTTTTAAAAAAAAAAAAAAAAGGCAAACGGTGTATACAAATTAAACCATAGCAGCCCTGGAACTGAGAATTATTAAGTATTAAGATATTAAAAGCAAATTTATAACAGGTCATAATCCAAAATGAGACTTTTGTAAAACTACACCAGCGGTTATCTGACATCGCCCTTTCTGACTCTACTAGATTGCACACTAAATCACGGGGTGGGAGAATTCCAAAAAACGAGCAAGCGTGCAGATGAGAGCATGCTTTCCAAAATGTGGAAAAAGTGGCTTCTGATACCATTTTTTTGTTGTTGATGATGAAATGTGTACAGAAATGAAGTAACAGAGGATGGCATTTTGGAATAAACTTGGTGTGGTGGTAACTTGTATATAGAGGGGGAAAAAAAGAAAAAAAATCAAATTTACCACAGAAGCATTCAGGAAAGAGCCAAGAGAATCCTGGTGGCA
This sequence comes from Nautilus pompilius, assembly GCA_018389105.1. Classification (NCBI taxonomy): domain Eukaryota; kingdom Metazoa; phylum Mollusca; class Cephalopoda; order Nautilida; family Nautilidae; genus Nautilus; species Nautilus pompilius. The sequence continues at coordinate 883,241 of JACATO010000918.1, read as the reverse complement.
GATTTTAATTTTACGCATCAAATTTATTCCAAATAATAACCTATAACAATAACAATCAACAACGGCATCAATCTTTTATGCATCATGGACCAAGTCTACTCTCCATGTTGATTTTTTTATTCTGCTTATTTTTGGGATATGAACACATCAGCACTTTTTCAATAACAGTTTCTTAATAAAGTAAACCAAAATATCGTACATACCTCAAATTCTTAGTTTTATCAATTTTCTGAGGGAGGTGTTCAATAATCAAACTACTTAAAAACTATTAATATTGGCAAGTTTCTAAAACTAGATTAATCCCTATATGCTGTGTACATAAATATAACATTTCTGAATGAGGAACAGTGTAGGGGAAAACCCTAAATACTTCAAAAGAACATCAAGATATTGATGTATTAAGATGGCCAATGGGGAAAACATTTGTTGGCTAACTACTCTGCAAAGAAATACATTATTCATGTACCTGCTCTTACAGACAATAATGGTGGGCAATAAGCTTTCAGGACATTTACACTACAAAATTTATTTCAAGAAAAAAAAATGGAGAAATGAATGTTTATATACCAGAGCAGAGAGTATTTCTTGGTTACTTGTAAAGTTATTTTGCAAGATGATTGTACTTTAGTCTTTGTCAACTTCACTGAAAAGTGGGGTTTGTAACAATACCAAAAATAATTTCCAAAACTGTTTATTAAGAATTGCTACAGAATCATAACACACAGCTACAGAAATACCACCAAACTATCCAAAATTGCACTTAAAAAAGATGGAGGATAGTATGACTGTTTCTGACCCATGAATGGATGCTAAAATGCTGGAAAACCAAAATTGTATGGGATAACTTCATTTCCACAGCTTTGAAACTTGATAACAAACAAGATTGTAATGTTTAAATATCTGTAAGGTTTCCTGGTTCTAGCTACAACAATCTCAGACTGGCTTAAACCAGGGTTTTCATAAAAATATAGGTCCAAATAAATCCAGTCATTACTTAGAAACCAAACAAACTATCACTAATTCAGGGTATCATAATCAGCAGACAAAACATCTGCAAAGTAACCAAATTGTATGAGAATAATCCTCAAAATAAGCACTTCTCTGAAAACACCCAGGATATCTTTACTAAATTCTAACCACTTCAACAGGCTTTTGAATTCATCTAAGCTCTTTCTTTCATTCTGCATGCCTTTCATAGCTTACACAAATCTCTGACTATATTAAATTTCATCAACATCTAAAGGAATAACATGAAAAGGCATTTTAATCATTTTTTTGAGTTAATTGGAAACTGTACTGCCATACTTACTTGCATGCAAAGTGTTCATCATTGGAAGCAAGTGGATGAGTTGTAGAATCTTTAGGTATACATTCTTTGAACCCTCTGCCCATTTCATCCTGAATACACTCAAGTTCCGTAATGTTTAATTCTGTTGGTACAATTTTTTTTTCCTTTTTAATAAATTCATAAAAATGAATGTTTCTTTTACTTTGTCATCGTTGTTCCTGATACCTGTGTTTTTTTTTTTTTTTGTTCTTTTTTCATTTGACAAAAATTGAACTCTAAGAAATTATTCCAAAATTAATAAAGAAAAGGTAAACGTTTTAATTGGTCGACAAACCGTCTATAGATAACTGGTAAAAATGATATCAGGAATGCTCACGGAAAACATAACTGAAATAGAAATGCCACGATAGTATAAATCAGAGTTTCATTCGAACATCCTTGGTACTACTTTATAAATGATTGATTACAACAGGTAAATGAGATTATTACTTGTGTGGCATTTGAGCTGTCACCTGAATCTTGTTCTTAATCAAAAATTGGTGAAATTAATAGTTTGAAATATGAAAGTCAAACTGAACATTTTTGATTTCTTTTCAAACACTAATGCTTTTAGGTTAAGAATTATAAGTTACTCTTGGCACTATACAGTCTTAATTTATTTATTCTATTAATTGCCTAGAGCATTTACTGAAATATGTAATTTTCTCTTGGCCAATTACCAGAGGTTATTCTTTTTAAGAAAACATCTCAAGAAAGGAAAAACAAAACTTGAATTCACATGCATTGATGAAAAGTGCTTTCATCCATTTGAAAGTTTTAGAAATTCCTACCTAACAAATGAATGAACTTGAAGAAATGTGTACAAAAAACTTATTTTTCAACATGACCGATAAGAGATGAGCTAAAATTTATTTGCATAAAGAATAACTCTTACTGCATAATCTTATTTAAGCATGCACTTACAAGTTCTTGACTGCATGTACAAAATTTAATTTCATTGTCAAAGATACCTATATAAATGTTCATTGTAGGCTTTTAGTACTGCCAATACCCAAAAGAAATACTCAACAGGTTCTAATTTAATACTTCATTTAGTTCCATAATGGAAAGTCAGGTATACTGGTGCAAATAAAAATTCCAACCAGGGTCTGTCTGTCTGTCCTGCTTAGAACAGGCAACAAGTCATGGCAGTTCTACTTTGATATCTTAAGGAAAATCTGAATTCATGTTTGAGCCTCTAATTACAATTTTCAGTTCATTCAAAATTATCAACCTTCACTTTGAAGCTCAAAGGTATATATTTAATTAACCCCTTGTTGAAATCACCATGTCTGTCTGTCTGTTTTTTTCTAATAACAAATAACTAGAGCCTAACAGATGTAAGTGGGAAAACAAGTCAGACAATCTGACATTTTCCTTTACAAAAAAAAAAAAACAGAAAAGCTTTGTCGACATGTTATTTTTTTTTTTAGTTAACGTGTTTATTAGATTTTAATAAAAGTTTTTGCTTATGTTTGTGTGCATATACACCCATGTACATCTATCTATTTGACGTTTGGTCATCCATATTAATAAATGGCATTAAGTTAGTGTGATCTGATGACAAGATGGACTGAAATGTAGACCAGACTTGCAGGTACAGTAGGATCTTTCCATAAACCAAACACCTGTTAGATGTTAACTGAAGGACTTCAGAGTCTAGAATGAATTTAGTTTTATTAATTCCAATGAATCATCAATGCATCTTTCTTCTTATTTTTTTGGAACTTAACCAGCATTTCAAAAGGGGTGGGCCATGGGACCTCCCCTTCAAACAGTAATTGAGATACTTGTGTAAAAAGAAAAAAAATTTAATATTGGTTTTACTGTACATATAAGATTTTTGCTTTGCAAAAAGGTCCAACTTTTAAAATGGTGATGATGGAGCATCAACCAGCAAATCAGCTGACCTCGTTGTTTGTTAGCTGCACAGCTGTTTACATTCTAATATGAAAATTACAAACTAATTTCAAAATAATTGAGACTTCTGGATGTTTTTTTGGAAAACAGAATTAGTTCTGTTACTATTGGACATTTGATGCCTAGCCAGTGACATGGCTTCTCTTTCCTCTGTAGCAGTCCATACTGTATAGGTTTCCTTCAGGCAAGCCAGTTTCTTCCAGCATCTATTCAGAAGAGTGGGCTGTAATCCAGTTATAGAGCACTGAAACTACTAAGGTCAAGGAACCCCGAGTTCAAATCCTAGTTGGGAACTCCTCAGTTTGGAATAACTCCCTAGCATGATTTCTTCTTGGTCTTCTTTTGCAGCCAGCTGCACGAGTTTCCTCTCACATTTAAGAAAAGAAGAGTGGAGATTTCCCCGCTAAAGTCGGAAGTGCAGGCCTGGCAACTCCTCTGAGCAGACACCTGCGACAATACACTCACTTGTCAGGGTTGTCTATCTTGAAAAGCATCAATATATTTTTAAAAAGAGAAAATTCAATGGAACATTCATAAATTCATTTCTTAAGACAACCAGAAGCAAAACGACACATCCATGCTGACCTTTACTTTTAGCTTATGCAAACATTCAAATTTGTTCAATGTTTACTTTGATTTCTCAGCCATGTTTCTTGAAAAATGGTCTTCTGAACATGTATGCAGATACCCTTAATCATACTTAACCTGATACTTGTTGCTTATGCAGCTTAATGTAGAAAGTGTTGTACTGTAACCTAATCCAATTACCAATGTTCAATTGGTTTCGATATAAGCTTAGCTAAAGAAATTGATAATAAAACAATGTTTTACTTTAAAAAAAAAAAAAACAGTTTTTAAATCAGGAATCAAGCAGTACTTACTTTCTGGATCTTTACAAACTCCTTTCCAAAATAACTGCTTCAGTTTCAATGAAATTTCTTTCCGTTCATCAAATAATTTTTCAAAGCATGCTTGAACTGAATTCAATTTCCTGTATCAAAAAAATAACATTTCATTCTTCTATCAAAAAGAAAATTTTTAAACAAAGAGGTACTATACAAAATTCTCATGCTTATCAAGAAATCTAAGTAGTTCTCATATGATACAGCATACTAAACAGGGGGAAAACTTGGAACACTGCATTTTTCTGCATATAAAATAAACTACTTTGAAATACTGTGCCATATACTTATGCAAAAGCTACCAATGATAACTGAAGTACCTGCATCTATCTATCCATGTGAAACTATTCAATCCTACTCAAAACAATAATCTGTTCCAAAGATTACGCCAAGTAATTAAAATTCATTAAACAGCAATTAGGGCTGTTCTCATAAACCTGCTAAATCTCATTAATTTAAATATAGATACTTCACATAATAATTTTAACATGATCACATATGCATATTTATTCCATAATGTATTACAATAACTGTCTGAAAAGTTATTTTCAGTATTTGGTAGAAAGAAGCATCCCTTGCAAATATTGTGCAAAGCTTGGAGTTATTCAGTTGCTACTGAGTTTGGTCTTGGTCATTTTGCCATTAGTTGTCTATAAGATGTTCTCAAGATGCTTAATGCATTTCATATAATATCTCTGAAGGGGAGTTTTCCAAGCTGTAGCAGTTCTAATGCGATGATGATTACAGTCAAGAATCCTTTCATCAAATAAAAGTGAGAGAGTATTTCAGCAGAATTTGGATGTTTCATCAATAAATGCAAGATGCTTTTTACCCCCATACCAAATGCTGTCAAAAACAAAGCTCTGAGTTTTCCATGTTTGATAGCTGGATTGTAAAGTCAGTGGGGTAAAAGACCTCACCAACTCTTCTCCAGACCCATGTACATTGAAAGAATGTGAAATATAGCAAAAGTATGACTCAGCTGTGCAGGACTACAGACTAAGGGTCACCAAGATCTATGTCACACCAGATAACCCAATGGCCTTTAATCATAGTTTGCCAACAATGCTTCCATCAAACAATCTATCCAGTATACCCTTTTAACCAGAAGCTGCTGCAAAGCTTAGTGATATTGAAGCTTCCGTAGCTGCAGCAGCCTCTTCTGTACATTATTACATCTTTTACCCTAAACAGAGTAATAATTTGATGCACAACAATAGATAAGAAAAAATCAGCCTACTCCACAGGAGAAAATAGAATAGGTAGCAGATGGCTAAGTGCGGATGAAATGTATGTGATGGGTGACTTTAATTGCATCCCCCAGCCACGATTTAGATAGGCAGGGACCAGACACTAAACATAGGATGCATTTAGCCAGAATGCTGCAGCTGCAGGCCATGTGCTCTCAGTTTGGCATGGTGGTTGTTGCTGTTAGAAATAAATACCCGTTTTCTACATTGTACACTCACTTTATCAATAGGTATAGTGTAGTGACTAGATTAGACAGAGTGTAGATTAGTGTTAATGTAGCAGCGAACCTTCAGGATATAACGCACGACGTGATTTCCTGAAGTGACCATCCCCAGGTTAACGTAACTTTCATAGTTAGGGAAGTTACCACAGTACCTAGATACTGGAAACTCAATACCTCTGTTCTGACCAAGTCAGGTTATGTAGAAGGCAGGTGTACAGGAGCTCTGGGAACTCTGGAGAATGCAAATAAATAAGTACCCTAGTATAACTGAATGGTGGCATGTAGGGAAACAAAAGCTGAAGGAATTCAGCATAAAATATTGTTAGGTACTCAGCGCATATAGGCCATATTTAGGTCACCAGCTTAGGAACAACCTAAAAATATAATTAAACTGTGCAACAGTAGGTTTAGCTAATTTAAATAAAATTGAAACCATTAAAAAAGAGTTAACCAAACTAAACAATAGCAAAGTGAAAGGTTCTAGAATTAGAGCCAGAGTGCAGGCTATTAGTGGAGGATGTAATAAAGCCTTCTGCGGTTTAGAGAGAGTTAGAGCAGAAAGTAAACTAATGAGTAGTATAAAAGATAAAGAAGGTCACGTCTTAACTGAAATAGAGGATATAATTAGGGAAGAGACTTGGTTCTATAAACTACTTGATACAAAAGAGCAGACATATCCAATAACTCGGGACAAACTTTTGGAAAAATAAGAAAATAAACTACTAGACCCTTTAGAGGCCGAGTTCTGTGAAGGCCCCATAAGAGGTTTAAAAGTAAAAGAAGGTATTCGAGCTTTAAATAGCAATAAATCTCCAGGAAACGACAGTCTTCCACCGGAGTTCTATAAAAGGTTTGAACACCTATTAGTTAAGGATCTGACAATCGTAGCTAATAGTGCATTCGACCAGGGAGTCTTCTCAGCCAGTCAACATAGCACTACTGTCACTCCTCTCTTCAAGGCTGGTGACAGGGAATGCCTGACGAACTGGAGGCCGATTAGTCTCCTAAATTATGATAAGGGCTGGTGACAGGGACTGCCTGACAAACTGGAAGCTGATTAGTCTCCTAAATTATGATAAGGGCTGGTGACAGGGACTGCCTGACAAACTGGAGGCCGATTAGTCTCCTAAATTATGATAATAAAATAATAGCTAAGGCACAAGCAAATAGGCTAGCAAAAGTTATGCATAAAGTAGTTAACAAAGATCAGACCTGTTCAGTTAGGGGCAGATCTATTGCAGACTCTCTTCAAATGATCAGAGAAATAGTACATAAGGTAGACAGAGGATTCTGCAGCGATAATGCTGGCTGTCGATCAGATGAAAGCTTTTGATAGAGTGGACTGGGATTTTCTGCTGAGGACACTAAATGCGTTAGGTTTTTGGGAAGATTAGATGGATTAAATTAGTATACACAGATATCCAGACAAAAATTAGCCAGAATGGTTTTTCATCAGAATATTAAAAACCCCACATGGTATTAGGCAGGGCTGCCCTCTCAGTGCATTGCTGTATGCAATCACTGTGGAGACCTTGTCCTGTATGATCCATGCTGAGAATAAAATTAAAGGTATTAGCATAAACGATAAAATAGAGGTTATAATTATACAATATGCCGATGACACCACGATATTTGTTCGAGATGAGCAGAGCTTGGAGGCTGTGTTTGACAAGCTTCATCTCTACAAGCGAGCATTGGGTGCTAAAATAAATAAAAACGAAACTGAAAGAGCTTGGTTTGGTAGTCTTCGGAAAATCCAACACAAACCGGAGGCTTTTGGAATTAGGTGGAGTATAGATAGAATTAAAATCTTGGGTGTCGTGTTTCCCCTTAGTTAAAATGTAAGTAAGGACAATTGGTTCAAACTAATTGAAAAAATAAAATTACAACTAAAGGGCTGGCGAGCCCATAACCTTAGTTTTGTAGGTAAGGAAGTAGTGATAAATAGCTTAGTAAAAGCCCCTATATGGTATAAGAGTAAAATAATAGGGATGCCAGCTTGGGCACGTACCGCCATTCACGCTGAACTGGGGGAGTTCTTGTGGCAAGGGCGCAAGCATCTGGTAAATAAACAAGTGATTGAACTTCCAAGGAATCAAGGAGGTTTAAACGTTAGAGAGTAAAATATGCGCTCAACAATTTAAAAATATTTAGATAACATAAGGGACGTAGATAGAAAACCAAAATGGCAAATTGTTTTCAATAACCAAATAGCTAAGGTGTTTAAAAAAGATGACGGAATAGAGGTAATATGCAATAAATATAAAACTCACCGCATAATCAACAAAACGTTAAATAGTTTCCATAAAACTAGTTTAGATAGATGGAGTAGAGGCAAAATAACCCTCATAGGTGATACGGTTAAATTAGCTGAAGATTTTAATAACCTAAACAAACTAAAACAATGTGACCTATACATCTTCCTTGCATCACGACCAGCAATGGAACCTGATTATAAGGGGATGTGGAAGAATTACCTAGGATCAGGCCTCCTTCCTTGGAAAGATATTTGGGAATAAAGGCTGTCTCTTAGATGGCATCACCTCTAACATACATTGGAAAATACTACACCAGGTACTCCCTACGAGGGAAAACAAATATAGATGGAAATCAATAGGGTCCCCAAATGCCTTGTATGCCAGAGGGAGGATGAAACGGTTGTTCACTGTGTCTTACCTGTCCACAGAATAAAGGCCTTGGCATCTAGTCCGATTTTTGGTTAAAATAGTAAAAGGACACCAGTGCAAAATTAATACATACTGGCGCACCTTTGGATTCCCCACAAGAAGTAAAAAGAACTGTATTTTGAACTTCCTGATCTTTTCTGCTCAGCAGATTGCTGGGTGTAGTCAAAAGGCTCTAGAGGACGACAAATCCACTCCAACCGAAACTTTGTACTGCCGCCACGTGACCAACGAGTTACGTAAAAAGTATACGGTCAAGTCCTCCAGTGCTCTTGACAGAGAGAAATTTTCGAATACCTGGCTTATAAACCAGGCACTAGGTTGCCTAAGTAGTCAATGCTTATTTATGCACATCTAGATGTGCTTCCATTTTTAAACTGACATAGGCCAATGACTTTGGTCCAAAACTTTCCTTTTCAGCACAGAAGAAGAAAGAAACAGACAAATAGATTTAATAATATTACAACGAGCCAGATAGTGACCATTCATTAAATGTATATATGACTAGGTCAAAGGTCATTTGGCAACCGGCGACGGAAGACCAAAAAGACATTTTCTTTGTCAACTAAAATTGTTTTTCTCTTCAGCACATAAGGACAGTCGGAGAGTAAACTCTGTTTTGAGAATTTAGCCTGGAAAAAATCACACCTCTCCTGCCAATTAGGGAAGGAGTTGGGTGGCCCGCTATTCTCTTAGCTTCACAAGAAACTAAAACAGGTGTAGGATAAACCTCAATTATAAACAGCTGTGACGGATGAACATGGAACCGATCCAGCTACACCTTACACATAAGCAATTTTACACACAGTTATTCATATTATAGGTAAATAAAGTTTTTAGGAAGTATAAAAAAGTGCATAACAACTGCTGGAAAGAAGGTCAGAGGTCGATCTCTCACTGGAAATTGGCTTAGTTTGAAAAAACTCCCATAGTATAGTTTCATTTTGATCTGTACTACTTTATCAATGTGAATTTTGTCTGTGATCTGATTTCTTACCACAGTTAAACAGAGGAATTCTGGTAGGGACTTTCTATTGAAAAGCAGAATTGCCAGAACCTATAGGTTGTGGAATGCCATTGCTTCTTAGAGGTAGCCATGACACTAAGCAACCATATCACATACAAATGAAGTCGCAGGCAATTATGTCTGTAGAAGACGAAAAATGGAAAATATGAACAAACTCACTTTTCTGAGGGTATTCACATTATTCTGGTAGGGCTCTGTAAAATGAAGACTTATGAACTTTTGCTCGTATTTCAATGACTGTTTTTCATGAAACCTGTGGCATGATGGCTAAAGACTGCCTGATAATTTATGAAGTGTCACTAATAACACTGGTCAACAAGTATTTTTCATCAAGCATATGTCAAGGTGAACTTAGTGTAGTTTTTAATGCTGATTTCAAATACACAATTAGTTTTTTTACATCACGTACAGTTTTCAAGATGAGAAAGTTTTTTGGTTTTAGCTCATGCATTATATAGAAATTCCAATTAATGACGTGTATGCATGTATTTCATTTACACCATGGAAACATACCTTTAAAATAAACTACATTATTCATTGCTGCATAGTTCAGATGCAATATTTCATCATCTTAAATTAACCAATCAAGTTTTGTCTGATGAAATAGGTATTTCAACATCTCAAATTGTCCAGTCATAATTGGTCTGATGAAATATTTCGTCATCTCAAATTCAATATAAGTATAACCGTTTGTATCTATTTCCTTACTTGTTTTACAGTGTAGAAATTCTGCTGATGTGTTTTGTTATGTCTGTGGACAATTTATTGTGAAAGCTCAAAAACGTACAATAACACCAGAGATCAAGAAGATTTATAAGCTACATTTTGACTGTGCTCTTGGAGATCAGGACAAGTTATGGGCACCACATTTTATCTGCTCAGCTTGCTCAAATGGCTTATGTGACTGGTTCAATAAGAGGAAGAAGTCCATGCCTTTTGCCATTCCAATGATATGGAGGGAGCCGAAAGACCATTTTAATGACTGTTATTTTTTGCAAAGTAAATGTCACAGGATTTTCTATGAAGAATAAACACAAAATTGTGTATCCCAATTTGGATTCTGCAATGAGACCTGTGCTTCACAATGGAAATCTGCCAATTCCAGTTCCACCAGATGATGGTATTGAAACATCAGATGATGATGCTGACTGTCACGATAGTGCTGCTGAGGAAGATTACGTGGCTGATGACGACAGCTTTGAACCTCAGAAATTTTCCCAAGCTGAACTGAATGACCTTGTCAGAGACCTATCCCTCTCAAAAGATAAAGCAGAACTGTTGGCATCAAGACTGAAGGAGAAGTATCTGCTAGAGCACGGTGTTCATATAACTTATTTTCAGCAGAGAAATGTGGTTCTACAAACGTGTTTTTCTGTTCAAGACAACACTGGATGAACTGGAACTGCCTGCCTGGAATGCTTTCAATTGGATCTGTGAGAATTTCTTGGGCAACAAGAAGGCAATGGACTACAAGGATGGCATCAAGAATCTTCTGAAATGTTACTTAGCAATGGGTTGTCGCATGTCACTGAAAGTTCACTTCTTGGACTCCCATCTGGATTTATTCACAGATAACCTTGGAGCAGTGTCTGATGAACATGGTGAAAGATTTCACCAGGACATTAGTGCTATGGAGAAACGGTACCAAGGCTTCTGGAATGACAGTATGCTGGCTGACTACTGCTGGACACTTTACCGTGATCAACCAGATCAGGAACACCGCAGGAAATCCAAATCACAATGTTTCTAACTCTGTTGTTCTAACTTTGTCTGTTTTGTCTGACCAATTTTTTGTGTATTCACTCTTTGTAGAATGATAGTGATGATTTTTAGCTCAATAAACTCATTTACTTTCTAAAAATAATATGTCCTTATTTATTATGTTAATGATTTCATATATACAAATATGTAAATATTTGCATGTATCTACTGAAAAACTGATACGTGCTGCATACAAATGGAGTGAAATTTTGAAATCAGCATGAAAAATTAGTCTAAAAAAGTTGGTTTGCATTCATAATGAGTATAATACATTTAATTTTGTTGACCAGTGATAATTAACATTACCAAATACCCAGAAATAATATACTCTACAAGAAGAAAAAAAAGCTTGTATCCACAAAGTATATTTTAGCATAATTAGAAAGCAGTATGTTTTTTTATTCATTCTTTTCTAAAGATCCCTTTAAACAAAAATTCTCTTCTATAATAAGACTGGTATTGTTTCTCCGCCTACCTCACGCGTGATCTAAAACCTAACCTGATGTCCAAATGTCTGATGCCCTACCATTTATCAGAAGTTTGTATTCACTGAAATTCTTGAATTGTTTTGTGATTTTGAGTATTAAAAAAATTTATATATATATATATATTTTTTTTTAAAAATTTTTAAATAACTGACGCGTGTACTTTGTGAAACATTCTTACAAATTGAATCAAACCCTTCAGTGTTAGTATTAAGGTTATTTCACTGATGCTGCAAAATCTTTTGAAATTAAGACAATTCAATGTTATAAATATTTCTAGTTGCTTTTTGAGGTTTTCTGATGGGATGACAACATGGCAGCCCCAAAACATTTTATATAGTTTGGTGTCATATAATTTTTTTCATACAATATATATATATATATAATATATATATATATTCCACTTAAAATTTTTTTTATATCCCAAACTATCAAAAATGTACATGAAAAATATTCTTGATGCTAGCTACTTCCTTGAAAATTTAAAGATGCCTAGTCTAAAATTAATAATACATTTTCAGAATAATCTGTCAGAAGGGGTTGATACATCCCTTCAGTATATGTATCACATCACACCACAAAATAAACCATAAAGTGGACAAACTTACCCACACACAATCTGAACATACGCAAAAACATTTGTATTTCTTTTCCGTGAAGGAACACAGGTAGAGGAACCATTTTTTATAGCCAGTAACAAACCTAAAAATAAATCAAAGTACATTAAAAAAAATAATAAATTTGCAGTGTTGGGTTTTGGAGATAACATAGCTATGCAAAGCATGTTGTTTTTTTTTTTTCTTTTTAATATAAGAAACTTAAACTTTTGTATTTGTTTTGTTTGCAAAATTTAATAACTATCACTATTTTTGTTTGTTGGCAAACACCTTCAATAAATTCCCAGTTTCCTTAGTAAATGAGATCACTCATACAGGTGACACCTCAGCATGAACATGGATATCTATTTTATAACATAACTCCACATATATAAATACCCATATATAAGAGTAAAGTCAGGCACTTTCTGAGCACTGATATTTTTTTCAAAAAATGGTAGCAGTTAAACCTGTAAGTGGGGAAAAGGATAAGACATTATCTTTTTTGGATTACTTCTGTATTGTTAGGCCTTTATCTACATAGTACAACACTGCCTGTTGTCTTACCTCGGTTAGCAAAGAAACAAACAAGGGGTACCAATCCTCTATCCAGAACTAAGATTAGGATGATCACAGAAAACGATGAAACTGAATATTTGAATATTCCATTTCCAATTCTTTCTTGCTTCTCTGAAACACCCAAAATCTCTAAAACCTCTCTCCATCCAAAACACATATACACACACACACACATAACCTGAACTTTAAAAAAAACATATACACTATTTTTTCCCTGCTTTTTACCCTCACATTTCTTCAAATAAACCAGCTAATTCCTTGTTTTTATTCCAGTAATATTTACTGTCAGAGTTAAAACCTTGCCATTTCATAGACCCTTAAGTTGCTACAAATGATGCAACTAAGCAGCTTGTTGTTAATGATGCACTTGGGACAAATAAAATCTATGAGCACATTAAAGTATTCTCTGAGATGTAAACCACTCTCTATCAAGCTTAACCTGAACCGGGTTCCTTGGCATATGGGTACTGAGTCTTACAAGGGAGACAATTCAAGCCAATGGTCTTGTTGAGGAGTGTTCTTGACAATTCCAAGGAATTGTGAGATGCTTGACCGCGGAGCTGCTGGACAAAATATTGCTTCACTGACAACTAAGACCCTTTTGTAAATATCAAAAGAGGGGAGAGATTTCGGATGTTCTAGAAAGTTACCCACTGTAGGCAACCATTTGAAGTATTCAAGCAGAAAGTTCCAAAAAAATGCAACATGCCCAATTATTTCATTTTTCCCTTCTTTTTGCAGACTCCCTCCCCCTCCATCTGTCTTGACTTTGAAGTCTTGGGTACATGCCACAGCAGGCAGGTGTGTGACATCAGCATTGGTGACCGAGCAAATCTGGGTACGTACAGTTAGGGGCTCTTGGAAGGGTGGTCAAGAGTTACCTGAAGGACCTCCACCTCAAGTACCTGGACAGCAAACCCCTACTAAAACTCATCTGTTTAGCTGTAGAGAAAACCCAAGTAGAAAGACTGGTACCAAATAGAGAGGGATCCAAATCCAGGCAAGGTCAGGCCTACATGTAACACACATGGCCATCTGGCTGTATATAATCCAAATGTTAAATTTCCTCAAATAATTGGAATCAATACTGCTCTTCTAAAAGTCAGGCTTAAATGAGTACCAGTTTCAGTATCCTAACTAGGTCTGGTACCATATGTAAACCAGTTGAATACTTACATTAAGCTTTTGGTCAGGCCATTTGCAACAAGTGCCCTTTATTTCTTCAAACAAAAAGCAAAAGACTATTTTATGAGATCTTGGATCAGATTCATGAAAATGTATCGTGTATGACAATTAACAGCATACATAGATGGAATACCAAAAAATTGCGCTTGTGTATATGTCCACAAGAATTGGGAATAAACTAGGCAATCTCTTTCACTACATCTCTCTCTCTCTCTTTCTCTACATCACTCTCCCTCTCTTTCTCTACATCTCTTACATCACTCTCTCCCTCTCTCTCTTTCTCTACATCACTCTCTCCCTCTCTCTCTCTTTCTCTACATCACCTCTCCCTCTCTCTCTTTCTCTACATCACTCTCTCCCTCTCTCTCTCTCTTTCTCTACATCACTCTCTCCCTCCCTCTCTTTCTCTACATCACTCTCTCCCTCCCTCTTTCTCTACATCTCTTACATCTTTCTCTCCCTCCCTCCCTCTCTTTCTCTACATCACTCTCTCCCTCTTTCTACATCTCTTACATCTTTCTCTCCCTCCCTCCCTCTCTTTCTCTACATCACTCTCCCTCTCTTTCTCTACATCACTCTCTCTCTCTTTCTCTACATCACTCTCTCCCTCTCTCTCTTTCTCTACATCACTCTCTCCCTCTCTCTCTTTCTCTACATCACTCTCTCCCTCTCTCTCTACATCTCTTACATCTTTCTCTCCCTCCCTCCCTCTCTTTCTCTACATCTCTTACATCTTTCTCTCCCTCCCTCCCTCTCTTTCTCTACATCACTCTCTCTCTCTTTCTACATCTCTTACATCTTTCTCTCCCTCCCTCTCTCTCTTTCTCTACATCACTCTCTCTCTTTCTCTCCCGCTCTCTTTCTCTACATCTCTCCCTCTCTCTCTCTCTCTCTCCATACATCCCTCTCTCTGAACTACAGCAAAGCCAAAAGGGGCTACGTATAAGCTGATAACAAAAACCAAAAGGAGAAAAGGAGACGGAACGAACTCACCTAGTAATACGATCTGGGTCGCCAACCTTCTTTTCTCCACTGACATCTTACCTCACAGTCAGTTTTCCGGATGCACTATGGGTGTCGAAACTAAGGCGGGTTCCTTACCAATCCAAGAATGTTTTTCAATGATCCCCCCACCCCCGCAGAGCACAGCGTTCCTTCCACGGCCAGACGTCTCGGCGTCCGACTCCTTGTTTTACACACACCACCTCTCGGATCTGCGGAGAGAGAGAGAGAGAGACCAAACATTGAAACTTCCCACTGGTAAGAGTCGGCGACTACAAAACCCTAAAGGACGGTCTGGGATACGGCTACGCGTTTTAAGCCCCCTCCCCTCCCCCCAAAAAAACCCTTACTTCCCTGGCATTTTATCGGAAAACTGAACCGAACAAAAACTTCTTTTTTGTTGTTGTTTTAAAACAATAACAGCAACAGTTGTGCGTTTGGATTTACTGTGAAGGCTCTGATCCGGTTTTCGGAACATTCCCCGGATTCGGATTTTCGGCCAAACCACTCTTCACTGGATAAACAAACACCGCACTACTTTTTGTTGTTGTTGTTGTTGTTGTTTTCCACTGAGGTCAGCTGCTAGTCCCCTCCAAAAAGACAAAAGAACGCCATTGTAACGGGACTCGACCCCCCCACCACCACCACAACTCATTTGCATTTTTCACTCCATTGATAGCTGGTTTCTGTATACCCCTTCTATATGGTGATGGACTACAGCCTGTCAGATCCCTCCATCTCAAGCAAGGTTCTAAAGGGAGGTGGAGACGTCTTCGAAAAAGCGCGGTCCCCTTTTTTTGTTACTGTACTGCTGCTGAGCCTAAACGAGGGGGTGTGAAGGCATCCCTAATCCAGCGGGAGAAATCCAAGTCGTTGCATCAGTAATTACATGGGTCCCGAGTGATCCTGCAAAACTGATATGAAAACCCCTAGGTGGATAACCCCCCCCCCCCGCTGACCCTCTAGGTCAGGACCGACCCCGGATATAAAACCCCGCTGACCCTCTAGGTCAGGACCGACCCCGGATAAAAAAACCCCGCTGACCCTCTAGGTCAGGACCGACCCCGGATATAAAACCCCGCCGACCCTTTATTATTATTTGGCAGACGAAATAATTTACAGGGAACTTTCTATCTCATCGGTTATTTGCGTTGAGAGGATCGTGGCGAAGGCCCGGGTCCACCAGCAAAGGAACGAAAGCTGGTGCATTCCAAAAAAAAAAAAGGGGGTCGTCTGCTTCGTTTCCGTGTTTAGGGGCTGTGAACAAACCACCCAGCCAGGTGAGGCGTACTGCCCACTGGGTACATTCCATTTCTGATAACTGGTGTTCACAAGTTGTTGTTATTGTCATTAATTTAATACAACGATTTCTGTTATTAACTAATATTTAATGGCATTGAATCCATTAATATTCTATTTTTTTTCATGATTCACAGTATTGAAAATCCTTTGAAAAAAAAATATTCCATTAATTCTCCTTATAAAATATGTTTCCCTAAATTAATAGCTTGATATGTCATCTTTATTTTTAATGTAACCAAAATTAAACCATTAATAAAAGTTACATTATTTTTTAAAAAAATCTTATTGTGTATTCCAGGTGTGCAGTTCAGGCTTCTCCATTCAACATCAAGGGAAAAGAGATGGGACAACACATAAGCAGAATGTAAGGTCCTCAGATGGATGGCCAACCTGGGGACTTGGACCGAACCCTATGCGAACACTGTGCTAATGGAGAAAATTGGTAAGAAAAGTTTTCAACTGTGACTATGGACAAAAGGGGTGCTCCGGTTGTTCAGGCATGTGTTTCTTTCTCCCTGTTTACAGTATCCATTAAATTAGTCTACATTACTCCAAAATAATTTAAAAATTAGATAAGAACATAGGCAGGCAATGGGGGAAACACAAGGGACTGTTCGAAGCCAAGAATCTGAGGATGTCCAAGCCACATCATCCCCAACACTGCTAGTTATGCTGCACGAGCGTTTGCTGATGCAACTGGATTTGACATTGGCGATTTTCTGGTGGACATTTTTTATTATTTTGAGAATGGCACTAAACGCCAGGCATCTCTGGAAGAATACCGTGGATTCTGTGACCAGGAGTACAGAGAAATCCTCAAGTGAGGGGTTACGAAGAGGCTCAGCGATGACTCGTGCATTACTCGGGTTTTGAAGCAGTATCCAAGTCTTCGAAGCTATTTTGTCAGTCAACCAGACCTCAGGTCTGTTCCCTCGGTATCAACCGCTTGGTGATGGTCATCCTCAGCTCCAGAATATCACGCGAGTCGACCGACCATCTATGGGCTTGCGTAAAAGGGATGAAGGGCTCAGTTTGATTTGTTATTTCGGGTGGCCGGGCATATCTTGGTTGGATCTTCTCTACTGCAGCCAAAAAACAAGACCACGTCTAGAACTAGTCTGTCAAATGAAACCACTCTGCCTTCAACTCTTACTTGCAGAACAAACTGCTTCCATAAAACTCAAGGTTTCACATTTGGTCCTAGCAGGTCCTTAATCAAAGGCGCCAAAACTGCTGCAACTGGATACAATGCTGACCACACCAGTACAGATTAGTGGATCTTTAATGAAATTGTCTTTGGTTATTGTAAGTGCATGTACATGTATACAACATATATGTCAAGGTATTTTGTTGATTAACGATAAAATGTTGAAAACATTACAGCCTCCGGCATCATCACCCATTTATCAGAACATGGACCCGCATCTCAGACTTCAAAACTTGGGGCCTATGGTAATGGTGGTGGGTTGGGGGAACCCAGGAACAAATGGCCCACATTAACGGACGCTGATATATAAACAAGCAAAACAACTCTGAACGAATTCTATCCAAGCTGAGGACAGATTTCGTACTACAACCACAGATAAAAGAGATCCGAGACGAGGGATGAAGGTGACACATCACTAAGTGAATTTTGGACTGCGGACGTCAGTCGATGGCAGGTTGACCATCTCCAAGCTGGATGGCGGAGCCAAACGCAATAATAACGGACTAAAGACATCCGTTTGGCGACGCTTCGGAGGACCGGGGGGGGGTGTTTCCTCGACTGGTCGGATGCTGGGGAAGATCACAAAACGCAACCTTGATAATAGGGGACGTCTAGGAGTGTCAGACTAGATACATGGAGGTCACCTGGGCATCATCAGGTGTAGAGCAAGAGCCCTCAGAAGTGTCTGACTACCTGCGCCATAGAAACCAAACTTAAACTTTAGATCATATCCAGTTGGAGATGTTAAGTTGACTACGATGTTTAGAAAAGTTGGAATGTGACCCCGTGATGTTTCTCAGACCGAAACGGACATTTTCCTATTTATATTACCCACCTGAAGCCACGATGGAAACTTTACATAACAGATAATTTTTTAACGCAACGAAGTATTTAGCTGTGTGAGCCCATCTTTTAATGTTTTCTTGCCAGAATTTTACAGATGGATGTTGACAACAACAACAACACAGCCAAGGAATGGAAGCGTCGCCATTAACCCTCCTATTGTGTTTCGGGTCACACTGTTTGTATACAAGATAAGTTCTTGAAAAACTACGCGTGTAAAATTTGTTTGTTTCCCATTATGTGTTCATGACCCTAAACTAGGGAAAGTCACAATATTATAGGGTTTTTTGTTAAAAATTTTGTATTACTTTTTTTTTTTTTTTTTTAAATCTTGGACTTTTAACTTTGGTGGGAAACCGGTACCCGCTCAGATTATTCCAAAACATGACGGGAGAAGGGTTAAACCTTGACGTTTTGCGTAGGCCGTAAGATGGGAAATAAAAAATACAATCCCATATTTCTACATTGGTCAGAAAGATGGAGTCATTTCCAAATTGTGAGTAAATCATTGTAATCCAAAAGATATGAACCTTGAGCGTTAGAAATCGAACTCTCGTCGCCAATTATCGGACAGAACCGCGCGTGACAACTTTAGTGGGCTGGGCAGCAGCAGCTTCAATGGAACTCTGATAAAAGTAAGTATGTTTGCAGCACAAATAATCTCCACGGGAGAAAAGAAGCTGCTACTCCAGTACAAAGATAGCTGGTGGTGTAGGGCTGCTTCTGGGTCGTGATGGAGAGCCGTGTTGCGGGAACAGCTCCCAAGCCGGAACACACGGCTGCAGAGATGTTTTCCACATCTGAAGTCGGGGGTTGCTGGAATATCTGATTAGATAGGCAATCTTCGCTCCCTACTTACGTTTGGAACTTCAGCAGAAGCGCCCTTCGGTATCATAGGCGCGGGGTGTGTGGGTGAGAGACTTTCTGGACTGTCGAGGACTCGGCGCTGGCCGGCGTAGTGACCGAAAACAGCTTGTACAACGGTTCCCCGCCGCGGAGGGAATATGACGTCGGAGCAAAAGCCGCTCCCACCAGGTCAAGTGTAAAGGGTGGGGGGCGCGCGTCACGTGACTGAATCGAAAGAAACCGGTACTCTGCAAAACAGGAAGTAGATTTTAAGGCAGATTTCAGCAGAAGGATGGTATCCAGCCGTATTCGGGCACATCCATGTAATCAGATCATTCTGAATTTCCTGAAGAAAACAAACAATTTGTATTATTACGAGAGCAACACGAGAGAGAGAGGGGGAGAGAGAGAGTGAGAGAGAGAGAGAGAGAGAGAGAGAGAGAGAGAGAGAGAGAGAGAGAGAGAGAGAGAGAGAGAGATGACGTATGTACAGAGAGGGAGATGGGGAGAGAGAGAGAGACAGAAAGAGAGAGAGATGACGTCATTACAGAGAGATGACGTATGTACAGAGAGGGAGATGGGGAGAGAGAGATGACGTCATTACAGAGAGATGACGTATGTACAGAGAGGGAGATGGGGAGAGAGAGAGAGAGAGAGAGAGAGGAGAGAGAGAGAGAGAGAGAGAGAGAGAGAGACGTTAACTTCTGCATCCATTGGACAGCATCCTGACAAGGCAATGAAAACGATGATTATCTTGATGATACACAAAAAATATCTCGTAACAGAATTGTGTTAACGTCAAGGAAAAATGTTGGCAGTTATCTTTTGAAGGCACTCTGGCAGAATCCAACTACAAGCCATCACCACACACACACACACACACTGCATTCTTTACTTCAGAAATGCGTCTCCAACTGTATAGATTCGTATAGTGATGGCACAGGCCAAGAAGACATCCCAATGGCAAACATGGCCTTAAAATCCCAGGTAACAAATAAAAAAAAGAGAGGAAGAGGGCGTAACAGCCTGTGTACATATATTCCTTAATCATGTGGTAGTGCAGGATAACAAATTCGATAAAAGGTTTTTTTTGGTTTTTTTTTGGAAAAAGACGTGATAATCCAGTGACTCTGAAACTAACGAAAGGGATAGCTGGTCCAGAAGGCGCAGTCTTCAAAAGGAAGTATTCATCTCGAATCTGACGCTTTTGGACATCCGGTTCTCCAAAATTGTAAACTCGGGTCACGGGAAGTATCATTTTGGCCCAGTGTGAAATCACACGCCGGGGAGAACGATATGTGAATGTAATATTTGTTCTTTCCAACAGAACATGGGCAAAATAGGTGACTGTAATGTTGGTCTGGATTTCAATTGTGCAAAACAACAACAACAACAACAAAAAAAACAAACCCATAGTAAAAGGTCGCAAATGAAATGTTATACCATAATATCGAAACACAGTAAATTACTTACTGCCATAATCGTTTCTTTAATGTGTACCTACTTCTACGTGACGCAGAAATCTCAACAATCAAAGTTTCTATATATCGAAATCCCTGGATGACTAACTGCAGACAATGGTCCGCAGTATACATTAAAAGAATTAATATGCTTCTCCGACGAATGGCAGTTCAAGAATTATCGCCATCAGTCCAGATTATCTAGAAATAAAATGAACTGTTAGAAAGAATAATAGGCAAAAAGAAATCTGATGTAAAGATGAGCGAACAAAATGGATATGTAAGGTACCTAGGAGAATAAGGTCCATGGGATGAAATCAGTACTTTAAAACATCTTTTAAAAAACAGTGAATTCCGCCAGGATACCTTTTAACAACAGCCAATCACCAGTGTCGTTACTTTCTGCCTCTTCGTTTATGGCGGTGAACGGACTGAACTGAAAGATTCAGTTGTAACTTTAACATACGCATGCCATATTTTGATATGGGCTTTGAGGCATACCTGGAATTTTTAATGTGGAAAGGTATTCCGTAGTTTATGACTACTGTTTATTTGTTTATTTATTGTAGACAAATAAATTAAGCATTTTAAAATAATTTCTTATATATATATTAGGTCGGTTATCACTGCGCAAGCACCAGCAGGTTCTAGATTTTTAAAAAAGGGATGGAAACCTGTGCGTCTTATGACTCGAGAACACGGAGGCAAACGAAAAGCCCTATCATTTGGAGGATACTTGCCACCATGATGAACATTTGAGATGTCGGACAAAGGCAGTATGAACACAGCTTTATTTATGAAAAGGCTTAAACTTTTCAATAAATTCAAATAACCGGACAACGTTCTTGCCATATTTGACGACGCTTCTTGCCGCATGCATCCTGCCATAGTCGAGGAAGAAGAAGTACAGTATTCTGTTTGCTTGCCACTCAACATAACGCATAATCTCCGGCCCATGGACAGAGCAGACTTTCGATTTCCCTAACGGTTCTGGGACCAGGAAGTTTTCAGTCATTGGCGCATCCATTCCCGACCGAACTACACTCAAGTAGCGGTTGACAATCATGAATAGATTTTCTGCGGCCGGAATTATTCCCGTTTGATGCAAATGCTATTCCAGACCCAGCTTACTCCCCAAGAGAACTCACTTTTTACATGGACAATTCCCAAACGAGGCTGCAACCCAGGACCCACGGTTATCTTTCCCTGACCTGGACAACCGGCAGTCCAGCCGTAGTTTGAACGTGATCCTCTCAGAACCTCTAAGTACTCACAATGAAAACAGTAATTAATAAAAGAAAACTTTATCTATAAAGCTTGCTTGGTTTCCCCCCTCATTGATATAAATGGCGATAACAGTAGTGGCGTGAGTGGTCAAAGCCCAAAAGACGGTAGACGTGAAAAAGCGTGTTAAATCGTGAGAAGGATGGTGAGAAGCGTCCTGCCTAAGAAGGAAAAGCTGAGAGTTGCGTGGTACTGGCCCGTGTGTAATAAAATCAGGGAAAGATAAGCGAATGGATGCTGAATGTCATGCCTGGGGTATGAAGTGTGTGTCGGTCTTTCGTCTGATCATAACGAGGTGTTTGTGTGCCAGAGTTGTGAAGATAATCGCGATTAAAGTAACTTTGAACTGGAAAAGAAGTTACTAAATAAATTTTTTCTAAGATTTACTTCCTTACTTTCTAAAGTTGTTTCTAATATCTATTTAGATAGAAATAAATATTCAGCACGGGAACTTGTTCCCATCTCCTTACTGACAATAAAGCCCGATAGGTGAGGGGATACCCCAGACTGACAATTATATTTTGAGCGTATTTCGAGTTAGCAAACAACCCCCCCCCTCCAACAATATCCGTGTAGATTTGGTTTCCAAAGTTTCAGGGATCTTGCACGAGCAGTTTTGCGGCAAATACAGATTTTAAACAGATTAATATCCCCCTTCCAACAGAAACTAGCTGCAACTGTCTACAAGAAGAACGAGTGTCGCTGACACGATGATGGCAGAGTCAAACCGAAATAAATGCATGGACAGAAAACTCTGATAGTTTTTTTTTTCTTTCTTTTAATAAAGAAGAAAAATAGAAAGCCACTGCTGTCTCTCTCTCTCTCTCTCTTTTTTTTTTTGGAAAATAGGAATACAATTCCATAAAACGCGTATTTATTTTTAGCAAGTTGGTTATTATTTGAGAAAATGGCGATTTAACGCCTGCATTGTGTAAGTCGTAGTACGAAAAGTAGGCTGCGTAATGATAGTCACAAACGACCTCTTTTCCATACACATCAGATATGAATGCTTTGACCCCATTAATATTTGCCTCAAACAATTTTGCATTATTTTTTGTTCACAAAAAGAAAAAGAAGAGCTTTTTTTGCTACAAATTTGTCAATATTAAAAACGCATCTGCCGCACGGTTTGCATCCTTCCCAGCATGCTTAGCGTGCGGAGACTATGCTGTGACATCAAATGTAACACTCACCTGCGCTTTAAAGGAGATTGTATTCTGTTATCTGCTTGTCATTTCCACGATATCTACTGTCTTCGGTACTTAATGTTATGCACACACCGTACAAACGCGGTCTCATGATTCTCTAAAAAAAAAAAAGAGATTTTATTCCCCCTTTGTTGGTATTGAAACCAGAGACCAATCCCCTTAAATATCGGTGATTCTTCACAAGTAGTCGTGTCTTTGGCGATGCCCTTTATTGTATGATGTACACGTGACTCGAGAACAAAATATTGGTCAGGTGACTGTTCCTTAGATATATTTATGTATGTATTTACTTAATCGACGAGGAATATTATAGTGGGATAGTAAATGCTCCCACATTGCAACGTTCTGCGGAAGTGGACATAAGTTCTCATCTCTGCTGGAATTCCTCTCAAAGACGTGAATGGAGAACAGTAACAGTTCCACTTCCATCGGGCTGCTTCGTGAGAACGTTTTGCAATTATACTGAAATAAATAACTTCCGGTTGAAACATTTAAAAAATAGTTAATGGGCTTCAAAATGTGCATTTCAGAAGTTTTCAGTCCACGTTGTTGACTCCCCCACCCATCAATGCTGACGCCATTAGCTTCTCTTCCTTAGCGTTAAGTATTTCTATACTTCTTAATGATAGTTATTAAAGATAAAATTTTTTTAAAAAATAAATAAAAAAAAAAACAGTACGGCATGGCATCGTGGGAGCGGTCGGGTTGGCAAGGGTTAACTGCGATTATTTCTTTTTTTTTTACCCTTTAATATGTAACGCTTCGTTGGTGCTTGGTGTGTGGAACGGCATGCGCACACCTTCCTTCTTCCTCGCCACTGCCGTCTTACGTCCGAGAGTTAAGGCCCTTGGTTTTTATTCTTCCGCCGTGTGCCGCCACTTCGCTTACCCAGGGCGGGCGGGCGGGCGGACGGACGTTCTGCCGGAAAAAAAAAAAAAAAAAAGGACAGAAGGGGGTAATTAAATGGTAAGGATAGTATTAACGAAGATTTAGTATGGGATAAATACCGGATACCTGGAAGCTCTCTGTACGTGTGGAAGCCATCGTGAGAGGGGTCAGCATTTTTCTACTTCGAACGCTCGTCAGATTTCGCCATTTTTTTTTTTTGATAAATATCAGTAAATCGGGGGGGGTGTGGGGTCCGTTCGAAGTCACCATTACAACTAATAAGGGATGAGTGTGTTGCCAGCCCCATCTCTTCCTTAAACCAGTTTTACACCTGCGGGCGGGTGTGTACGTGTGTGATAAGAGCCAGCCAGCCAGTCGCCCCCGGCAACCAACATGGCGTCGGTGCGAGAGACCGCCGGATGCAGCTGTACTCCCGTGTTCTCGAACGAACTAGTCTAAGTGCGAGGCCCGGCCGGCACACGCCTGTTCCTCCTCGATCGATGTCCCGTTCTCATCCGCCCGACGCAGTTCGAGAGTTCCTCTCGTTTTCAGCTTCCGGTTCCGGTTCCGGTTTGGGCTCCGCTCCCATTTCTCGCGATGGCGGCCTTAAACAGCAAAGGTCTTCTTCAACCATTTTATTTCTCTCTCCCCCAACCCACCACCACCACCACTAACCCCTACCCCACCCTCCCCCCGTAGCTAACGAACACTAAAAGAGCTGTGTCTGGTTTGCAGCACCGGGGGACTCGCCAGTCTGAACTGGCACAAGCAGGGGCTGCCTCTGTTCTGCCTTTCAGAGATTCTCCGACAAAAGGATATGTAAAGACCTGGGTGTTTTGTTTTCCAATGCCTTGTTAATAATAATAATAATAATAATAATAATAATAATAATAATAATAATAATGTTTTCATGTAGTCATTTTAGAGTTCTTCTAAGCAAAAAACACATTTTGATATCTATCTATATATCTATCTATCTCCATATCTCTCTGCTTCTCTTAACTCTCCTTTAAACGAAGAAAACCTGGTAACTAACATGTATTAAGGGCATGGGAATTTCCATTGGAGAGAACTGTTTAATACTTTATTGACTTGGATATCAAATCATGCTCTGCATGAACTGTTTCTGTTGATTCTTGTTCTGGAAAACTTCCAGTGCTAAAGGTGAAACACTTCAGAGATGTATCACCAGACTATGATCAGAATTTTTTGTTTGCTGCACCATGGCTCAAAGGTCTACATCTGTTGAATTCATTGTTGCTTAACATCAACATATGCGCACCTGTCGAGCACAGGAGCCCATGATGTTACCAGAGCTTCAATATCACTTGGATGTTTGATGGGAGAAACAGAGCCTCATTTTAAAATGTGCATTCTGTTTATTAAAACCATAGAAAATCTACTGTAATCCTATTAATCTCAATTATGATGGATAGTACTGAGAAAATGTAAGGATATTTCTGTGAGTTTTAAGTAATGTATCAAGGAATTAACTACCAGAATGCTGCAGGCTAGTCTTTAGTTAATAAAAGGTTGACTGCCCTTTATTCTCAGCAAGCAACTAACTATTTTCATATTCAAATGCTAATTATAATTTTGTAAAAGATCAACATGAGCCACTATAGAAAAATTTCTTTGAAGTCATCCATCCCTTTTTATGGGAGCACCCCTCTGCTAACTTTTTTTTTTTTTTATTCCTAATGATAAACAATTTTGTCTGTTAAATTTTACTGTAAATTTTACCACAGCTGTACAATAAAAAAAATACCTACCAAAGATTTTCAAATGAAATCAGGCTAAATACTGTTATGGTTGATACTATTTAAGCTGGATTTCATTTGAACATCTTCCTTGCCTGTATTTGATTTACCAACACTGCAGATCTCTCATAGGCTACTGATATATTTTGGTATTACGTTAAAATGGCAATATTAGTTTATTTATTTCTTCTTAATTCAGGAAGATGAGTTTTCTTTCAGATTAAATTTATCCACAAAAAACTTGTTTTTTTTTTTTTTAATTTGTGGACTTGTTGGCTATTGACAAACAAAAACTTATATTTATCAATTTAGTTTTGGTAGTGACCTTTATTCTAATCAGATTGACTGTGCTTTCAGTTTACATTTCAGGCATCAACATAGATGGCTAAATAAGATTACAAATCCTGCATTCATGTGATTTTTTTTTCAATTCTGTGAAACTGAGTTCCCATCTGGAAGTTGCTGGCTTGATTTTGTTTGTACCTTCCCTTAATTCCGGTAAAAATAAGTAAAATATGTTTAAAATAATTAAAATCAGATAACACTAAAACAATGTAACATAATGCAGAGTAGCAGCTAATAAGATAATTTTGTCTTGAAATGTAAATCAATTGACTTCACAAGGTGTAGTCTATAATTAGTATAGTACAGACCTTTTACTTCTATACTTCAGAGAAACTAGCAAAAAGATATTTTAAATTATTTAACAGTCTTTTGATTAAAAAAAAAAAGTATTATAACAAAGAGCTAAGTGTGTATTTGACTTTTAATTAAGGAAAAAAAAAGTATTTGTCAACTCTTTCCTGGTTGATAGTAATTTAAACAAGTTTAGATGTAGCATCACTATCATAGAATTCATTGGTTTGCTGTTATTTTACAATACATTTGTATTCCAAAATTATTTTTTTTTTCACAGTGGCATCCTGCACACTGGTTACAGTTTAAAGTCTCATATTTTTCCTTTATACTAATTGACCTTTAAAAAATCTTACTTGTCCTTTTACTTAAGATGGTATCTGGAGTTTTTCAAGTTTTATTTAAAATATAAATATTGAGCTCTTTGAAAATTACTTTGTATAATCAAAGCCTCTTTCTATGTAAGGCATTATGCCTTTTTTTTTTTTTTTGTACCAGTATTATTTAGAGAAAGGTCAATTAAATTTTTAGACTTGCAGTCTGTTTACTAAGATATTAGTTATACTTTGTTGGTCAAAAAATTAATAGCATGTTGGCACTTTTGTAACTAGTTTTCATTGTTTTTATCTCTACTAATTCATTTATCTTTTGTACTTTAATTCCTCATTTAATCAAAAGAGATTTTGTACAGGGTGCAGCAAAATGATCTGACACATTTACATTTTTAATAAAAGCCAAAGAGAGTAAAGAATGAAAAATGTGTTTTTATTTTCGAAATGTACATAGAATGCCATTTTTTTTCAATTGATGCATTGTTGACATTTTGTTTCATTTCGTTTTCAGTTGCCGACATGAATTGGACGGGCGAACATCGCGCTTTCATCGTGGAAACCTTTATCAAAAACAATGAATCCGTAATTGCAACACAAAGAGCATTCCATGTACACTTCAGGCTTGGTAGACATGATCCCGTACCTACTCGAAACACGATTTTGTTATGGGTTACCAACTTTAGAGCTAGTGGATCAGCATTGAAATGAAAATCAACCGGCCGACCTCGGACTGCCAGAACTCTGGAAAATGTGGCAGCGGTAAGAGGTTCATTTCAACAGTTTCCACGACATTCGGTATCGAAACACACCGCTGCTCTTAGCCTTTCCAATAGAAGTTTGCAAAGAATTCTTCACATGGAACTGCAAATGCATCTGTACAAAATGATGTTGGCACAACAACTCAGCGAAAGAGACTTTAAAACTCGCAGAGCATTGTGTTTGGAAATTCAACAACATGTCCCCTGTGCAGCTGTTGTGTTGTTCAGTGACGAGGTGCATTTTCACCTGTGTGTCAGCGTGAATAAGCAAAACTTCTGATACTGGGCCGAGAACAACCCTCGTGAGTTGCACCAACGCCCTTTGCATTGTCCTCGGGTAACCGTATGTTGTGCAGTAGCAGAATTTGGCATTTGTGGACCTTACTTCTTCGAAGAAGACAATGTTACAGTGACTGTGAACTCTGATCGATATTGTGTGATGCTAGAGATTTTTCTGAAACCCAAATTGAATGAACTTGACGGTAAGGACAATGTTTGGTTTCAACAGGATGGGGCAACAGCCCACACTTCTCGACGTATGATGGGAATTTTGAGGGAGATGTTCCCAGGTCATTTGATTTCATTGTGTAGTGACATCGGTTGGCCCACCTGATCACCTGATTTGAACCCATGCAATTTTTTTCTGTGGGGATATCTGAAATCAAATGTATACACTCATCGCCCTCGATCTATTGAGCACTTAAAAGATGTAATTCGCCAAGAAATTGCTGCCATTCCACATGAAATAACCCACGGGTTATGGACAACTTTCGTGAATGCCTTCGACAGTGTGTGGACAATAACGGTACCCACTTGAGTGATTTAATTTTTAAAACCAAATGAAACAAAATGGCATTCTATGTACATTTTGAAAATAAAAACAAATTTTTCATTCTTTACTCTATTTGGCTTTTATTAAAAATACAAATGTGTCAGATCATTTTGCTGCACCCTGTATATTAAATTATTTTTAGGATTAAAAGTGAACAGTCTGTACATTGTTCATTGCTTCTTTATGTCTTCTGTAATGAGACTCAGCAGCAGTTCTATCATCTGCTATAATGATGGGGGTTTATACATGTAACCTTGATAATGGCAGAAGGTCATTAGATATAAAGTTAAATGGTAAAAGGCAGCAATTAGCTGAAAGATGGGTAGGCCTTAGTATTTTTGATAATGATGGTCAATGAATTGGTTACAGAATGAAGGAATTAAAAACAACAGCCACCTTATGGCAGTACTTAGTTGAAGAGTCAAGTGATCAAGGTGGCTTTTAGCATGGCTCCTGAGAACAAACATGAATATACTAAAACATGCATCTTATTTCATAAATATATAATTAATTTGTGAATTAAAGTTATTTTTTTTTTACCTCTTCTCCCAAATAAACAAAAAATATAATTGAACAATTTTTTCTCCCTTTAAATGGTAGATATTTAGTTTGGGCAGAAGCATTTACTTATCCCCAACCTTTGAGTTTCTGTATCCATCTTGTCAGCCTATTATTCACCATTGACAACAGAATTTGAAACTAGCACAGATAGCTTTCGTTTCATGAGGTAATCCAGTGGTGGAATGTAGGAGCGTGGAATCAAGAATGATGATAGGTTAAAGAGATCCAGAAATACTTTGTAACGATCACTGTTAAATAAAAGAAAAAAAAAAAAACAAATGAACATATTTAAATACATATAACTTTTTGTCCATGTATGCATGTATTATAAGTTGGGAGAGATAATCAATAAATTTACTCATAATATTTGCATGCATTTAACCTATCTTTAGTATTTTTCACAGTACATTAAACATTTATTTTCATGATCTATTGATTATTAATGTAAAGACTTGTAATTGGCATGTTTTTATTAATTCACTTTTAATTTGTTATTTTTGTGTAGGCATGGGAATAATGTATATTGTAACTGTAAAGAAATTTTACCGTGTGCCCTACTTTGCACTGCAAAAGAATTTATTCTAATAATACTGCAGAGATCATGGAGTTCTAGTGCCACTAAAATTGACTTGGACATACAAAGCACTAAAAAAATCAGTTGTAAAATAAGTATCAGTATTTATTATGTATTATTTCATCATATATATCAAACAAATGACAAAAGCAAAAAACTTTATTTTTTTCAAGAATTTATCTTTAAAAAAGAATTTATTAATCTGATAATATATGCAAGAAATGTTCAGGTTTGCCAGATGCCTTAATCATAAATTATAAAATATCGCAGAGCAAAGTAATGTATGGAACGTGTATGTATTGTTTTAACTGCTTGAGAATGCTGAATAATATAGGACTCTCTGTAACCCATTTCCTGCAGTTGGTTTCATCCTGTGCTATTAATGTGTGTATGTGTGTCGGATGGGGGGTGTACTTGCAGCAACACATTCTTGACATATCAGTTATCTGCTGGTTGCCTAGCATATGCTATTCCACTCTTGGATAAAGCTTTCAGCCAGATCTGCATGGTTAGCTGTCAGGTTGCTCTCTAAATGCTCCTTTCCAAGAATGTTGTATGGTATTTGTGACTAGTTTATCTTAGTGTTACCCCGTTGGTAAAGAGAGTTCTTTCCCTTCTGTGTGATCAGACTGTGACACTGGTTTTATTGTTGGCCAATATGCATGCACATGCTAACAGTTTACAAATGGTTCCTTACAGTCTGAGCAGATTGGTTGGGTACCCCCGTGCATTTTAGTTAATAACTGCATCTTGAAGCTACCACGTTGTACTGATCCTGCTGCTGTAAGGTGATCTTTCAGAATGATGTCTCTCTGCTGCATTTTTCTCTACTGATGCTTTAGTTAAACTGGCCATTTGTTTTGTCTTAGGAAATTTGCAATCATCCTGTTGTCCTATATCTTTGGGGTTTTCTTGCGCTGTCCTGCTTTATTAATCAAACTAAGGGGACATGAATTTATACCAATTCTGTCAAGGTTACACTTTGTATACAGCTAACTGTTTGCTAACATAAAATACTAGCTTTCTGTGCCATGCATATTACCCAAACAAAATTCTTATTTGAGTAAGTCACATCTAGTGCATTTGCATTCCAGGTATGATCAACATTTTGGGGGGGTGAGTTAAGTTCTATTGTGGTTCATATTAGTAGTCAGATGTGCAATGTGATATTTTAAGGTTTCGAAATGCTGAAACTGTCAACCTTGCCTTGACCCTAGACATTGGTTGGTATATTTCTAAATCCTAAATCATGACAATCATATAGCAAATCTGGTTGGCTCTAAGAATGCTATAAATTCCAGAGGCGATTACAAATATCTACATTCACAATGAATTATGTGCAGCCCAGATCTTTCCTGCTCATTGCCACACAACTGAGAAATTTAGCTTTTCAGTCTAAAGAAATTTGTTGTTTTGTTTGCAAAATAATATGTTAGGACTCAATTGTGGGTTTTAAAATACCATTTATCTATCTTTGTGATTGTATAGTGTTTTGAGTTATTTTTTTGTTTTTTATTAAATGTTTTAAATATACTAAATTTTCCAAGAAATTTTAATTTTGATGCATGGCCTGTCATCTGCCTTAGAAATAGAGAAATACTAGTTTTAAGTGTTGTAGAAAGAAGTAAAAGTTGTGTAAATCACTATACTTGCCTGACTGTTGATCTGAGATATTGGTAACCAGAGGACCCGCCTGTGCCTATTTTAGTACCAATCATTCGTTGTACCATGGTTACATGATTATCTTGAAAATTAAATCAGATTTAAAACAGTTTAGTCATAGAACCATTACAAAAAATTTGTGCTAAACGATGCTGAACTTCAGTTCTTGCTAAGATGTTGAGAAAATAAACATTTTTTAAAATATTTTAAATTCATTTTTCTCTCATTAAAATACAATTTCATTTAATTTTTCCATGTTTGTACACAATTTTTTTTTTTAATGTTAAAATTTTGACTTTAATGACTCTAAAGAAACTAGCCTCTTCAGAAAAAAGAAGCCAAAATCGTAATACGTCTCTACTGAAGGCTGTATTGAATTGTGCTTCGTGTTTGAGGAATCTTTCACGCACATAAAAACAAAGAAATGGTCATTCATATTGTTTATTCATAACTTTACAAACATAGTTTCAGAATCTCACCAGACTGCATGAATTCTCAGCGCCCGTAATATCACTATAGAGAGTAAAGGCTGAGACTAAATTGTGTTGGAAGCTAATACATAAATTTTGAATTTTGTTGTATTCTTACAGAAATTAAACAAGACAGATTCTTGCCTTTTATCTTATTACAATGTTCCCTTCCAGGCCTGCACACCATACAGTAATAGTGTCCTGAGTACTGATTATAAGATGCTTAAGCATTTCTGACTAACAATCTTTTAAAGAAACAAAATTAATAAATAATAAGCAAAATTTTAAAATAGGTAAAAAAAATATTGAAATTTCTTAAGTTAAATAATGAAAAAATGAAAGTTTTAAAATTATTCACTTTTCTATTGGATAAACTAAATACAACAGTAGAGAGATTACTTTTATAAAGATCTCTCTGAAGTCTCATTTTTTCAGGAGGTTTTAAAATCTCTCTTATTGTGATAGAGAATGGAAACATCAAAATACCTGGAACAATTTTTAAAAATTTATCTACATTTCTACTAAAGAGTCCTACAATTTATGCAGGATGGTAGTCCACAAAATGGCGACTCTTCTGTGTGTGTGTGTGTGTGTTTTGTTTTTTTTTTTTTTGCAGGTTGCTGAGAAGCAATTGTTGGAGCAATGAGTTTTAGCTAGAACAAGATCGAAAAAGAATCCATAAAGTGCTACCGCAGTGTTCCCATGGTCCTCAGAATTGTATATATATATATAAAGGTGCATCTAAAAAAAATTAGAATATCAGGGAAGAGTTCATTTTTCACTGTAATTTAATTCAAACAGTGAAACTTTCATATATTTTAGATTCATTACACAAAGTGAAATATTTCAAGCCTTTTTTGTTTTAATTTTGATGATTACAGCCTACAGCTCATGAAAATCAAAAATCCACTATCTCAAAATATCAGAATATTTCATAATAAAAAAAAAGGGTTATAATATAGAAATGTCAAACTTCTGAAAAGTATGTTCATTTATGCACTCAACACTTGGTCGGGGCTCCTTTTGCACAAATCACTATCAATGCGGCGTGGCATGGAGGCGATCAGCCTGTGGCACTGCTGAACTGTTATGGAAGCCCAGGTTGCTTTGATAGTGGCCTTCAGCTTGTCTGTATTGTTGGGTCTGGTGTCTCTCATCTTCCTCTTGACAATACCCCATAGATTCTCTATGGGGTTCAGGTCAGGTGAGTTGGCTGGCCAATCAAGCACAGTAATACCATGGTCAGCAAACCAGTTACTAGTAGTTTTGGCACTGTGGGCAGGTGCCAAGTCCTGCTGGAAAAGGAAATCAGCATCTCCATAAAGCTTGTCAGCAGACGGAAGCATGAAGTGCTCTAAAATCTCCTGGTAGATGGCTGCGTTGACTTTTGACTTGATAAAACATAGTGGACCAACACCAGCAGATGACATGACACCCCAAATCATCAGTGACTATGGAAACTTCACATTGGACTTCAAGCAACTTGGATTCTGTGCCTCTCCACTCTTCCTCCAGACTGTGGGACCTTGATTTCCAAATGAAATGCAAAATTTACTTTCATCTGAAAAGAGGACTTTTGACCACTGAGCAACGGTCCAGTTCTTTTTCTCCTTAGCCCAGGTAAGACGCTTCTGACGTTGCCTCTGGTTCAGGAGTGGCTTGACACTAGGAATGCGACACTTGTAGCCCATTTCCTGGACACCTCTGTGGTGATGGCTCTTGAGGCACTGACTCCAGCCTCAATCCACTCCTTGTGAAGCTCCCCCAAGTTCTTGAATTGACTTTGCTTGACAATCCTCTCAAGGCTGCAGTCATCCCTCTCGCTTGTGCACCTCTTCCTGCCACACTTTTCCCTTCCAGTCAACTTTCCATGAATATGCTTTGATACAGCACTCTGTGAACAGCCAGCCCTTTCAGCAATGACCTCCTGTGGCTTACCCTCCTTGTGGAGGGAGTCAATGGGTATCTTCTGGACAACTGTCAAGTCAGCAGTCTTCCCCATGATAATGGTTGTGTGTACTGAACCAGACTCAGAGATTCATGGTATTTATACTGCATAAATAGTGATTTACTCAAACTTGAAATGGAATATTCTAATATTTTGAGATACGTTTTTTCTTTTTTTTTAGCTGTAGGCCGTAATTATCAAAATTAAAATTAAAAAATGCTTGAAACATTTTAGTTTACATGTAATGAGTCTAGAATATATACAACTTCCACTTTCTGAAATAACTGACAAAAGTATTGAACTCTTCCATGATATTCTAATTTTTTGAGATGCACCTGTATATATAGAACTTTAAAAGAACATGTCATTTCTCTCAAATTTCCAGAAACGTACCATTGCGGTATGACATTGCATCCATTACTAAAATCCATGTTGTGATTTCCTTTGGGGACATGTTAAGTATTTCAATGACCACAAAATTTCATGTAGTTTAGGGCTTGAGTGTTGATTTGTGCAATACACTTGATGAAGACTTGTACTGCAGACTAATAAATAATTTCATCCATCAATTGGAGGAAGTATACAGCAAAAATGGTGGCCATATTGAAAATGTTTTTCATGGCTAATAAAACTCCAAAGACTGCTTTTGTATACTGATGTAATAAAATTCTGGTGTGTAAACACACACACACACACACAGTAAATAATTAAAAGAAACATTTTGTTGGTCAGCCTGTACACAGTATTGTTCATATGAAAATACTAAGAAGAAAAAGACAAAAATTACTTACATCTCCATTTTGTTATGAGGGAGTCAATGTCCATGAGCAGAGTTAGGACTTGAAATGGTTGGCTGAAACGAGGTTCGTCTCGATAAAGGGAGATGATCAAAGCACCCTGTAGTGCTCTATGACTCAAATATCGTTCTCCTACACAGTAAACAGATAAATTAAAACAAACTGCAAACATCAGTATAAAGTTAACATAGCTGATTTTAGACATTACTAACATAATTCTAGCTCTACTGCAGACATGAGTATAGCTGAAATTTTGTTTCATATATTTAATATTTAATTGTTACAAATGATATTACTAAATCACATTAAAAATTGAATTTGCACATTTAAAAAAAATTTCAAATTTCTGAACTAGCTATTTTGAATGTTTAATTACATAACAAGGAAAGATTCTGGCATGTTATAAAAGTATAAAATGATAGGAAGTAAAAGGCCAAATAGAAGAAAATTATTTAAAGTGTATGTGGTCATTGTTTCTTTAAAGTTTTACTAATAAGTATCAAATAATAATTAAAAAGTAGTAATGTGTAAATTATTATTTATTACCCATAATATGTTTTTAATTAATAGATTTTGCAGTCTTGTCAAGTATCTCTGCTTTTTTTTACATCAGTTTAGACAAACAGCAGCCAAAATGATATGAGGGAAGAAAATGTTTAAATCCACCTTGACATGAGAAAACCACAGTTACCTGCCACTTTGATGCAAGTCTATGAATTGGGACACAATTCTACATTATAATTTGTTTGTTCTTTTCTAACATAATATTCCTAGGAAAGGAAGAGTAAAAAAAAGAAAAAAATGTTTTGACAGGTTTTAAATACCTGGAGTCTGTGGACTGTTTGAATTATGTTTATATGCATGTGTGTGGTGGGTGCTCGACATAAAGGTCACTTATGTGCGATTAATATAATGGGGAACGTGATACAGCATGGCTGTCTTGGTGTACTGCTCCCAGCTTTTATATTGGCTTGGCTGGCAGAGATAATTGCACCTGCATATACAATAACAATAGTTTGCTTCAACGCTCCGCTTCTGTTTCCTGTGAAAATTGTGTTGTGCATTATTAACCTTTATAATTGTTTTAAAGTTGCTGACCTGTTTAAATATGAATGGGGAAACCCAGAGAATGCTGGTGAAATTGCCAGACTGCTTTTCGTGAGTGTAGCATTTATTTCTATATAATTTTTGTATACTGTTTCTGTATTTTAATCTTTGTTTTCAAAAAATCATGAGTGAAGAATACATCTCTTTTATAATACATTAGGTCTCTGAGAAAATAGTTGATATACGCGATTTTGTTATAAACAACAGGAACACATGTATCGCGTAAACTGAGTCCTTACTGTGTATATATGATACATACCTCTCTCCATGTACTTTAAGTGCTGATCTTCACAAAATATAGATTCAAATGTCTCCTGAAAGTTTAATTTTTTTTATATGATTATCCTATTTTATCTTCTTTAGAACAGTGGTTTAAATAAGAACTGAAACTAATTTACAAGATCCTGGTTTGCAGTCTTTACACATTTAAAATCATAATAAAATTCAATTTATTTGCTTCAATTTCTACTGTTTATTAAACATTTTGTTTTAGAATATGCACCTACATTCAGAGCATGTCTTTTGACATTTACAAGCCGCATCACATTAGGTTGGAATTGGCAATGCCTCTAGTCTCATATGCTAACTGTATATCGTTTATTGTCACATCAAAATTGCTGCCAGACAAACATCCCACCAGATTTTTAGAAAATCTGCCTTCCATCGATATGAAGAATACGGTTGACCTCAGTTTTCAAAACAGCTTGTTAAAACAAAAAAAAGGGCTCAGATTATTGGGATAAAGTTTATTGGGTATTTAAAAAAAAAAAAACGATCTGACATTTATCACCTGGTATAACTTGAGCCTGGAGATGAGTTTGATGATAATTATGTAATCCCAACTTTGGCAATAAGAAAATTCTGGTCTGGGGTTGTATGACATCAAACGTTAGTTTATTAAAATTTACAGAAGAAATCTTGATATATATATATATATACCAGGTCGTACTGGAAAGTAAAAATGTTACTATCAGCTAGAAAACTTGAGATAAAATGATACTTTTCAACAAAACGATGATCCCACATCAATTCTTCCCAACGAGAAAGGTGAAGGTGCTGGAATGACTTACACTGTTCAGATCCAAGATATAAAAAAGACAAATCAATGAGTCAATCAAAATTCCAAACAATCTAATTTATAAGTAAATGCATTTTGCTAAAAGATAATTCGTTCTGAGGACCTGAATAAATGTTTGGTTCCAGTTTAGAGCCCCAATGTAGAAATTTCTCCCCTCGGAACTTAGTTCTGTCATCTTGTCTGACTCTCTACCTAATGTCAGTCACTCCACTATAATTTGGAGCACTTGCACATAGAAAGGCCTTAATAATATAATTTAAAAACCACTGGAAAGTGTATATTCTAAAGTCTCCCAGTGAACAAAAATGAGAGAAAACGTTTTTTCACCATTATTATTAAATTAATTCAGTTTGTACTATAAAGAAAAACATTTTTTCTATTTCTAGCTGTATCATTGTATTACCTATCTGCCTTAATAATTTATAACTAGGATACAGTTGAGAATAAACATAACTTTACCATTTCATGTGCTGCCCATGGGTTAGGTTCAACATTTCCTAAAAGTAGTTATTTAAAACTCAAAGCAAATGGCTTATGTTTGGCTAAAATGTAATTAACACATGAAAGTGAGATGTTCATGGCAGTTCTTTTCCTATTGTGTTTTCTATATATTAAAGCATCAAGTGGCATAAACTAAAGATTATAATAATTTCAGTTCTAATCATCTAGATTGATCAAGTTTTATGATACCTGATCTATAAAGTTTTCATTACTGTAAAAAAAATTTTCAAATCGGCTCACTTTTTGTTTGACATATTCAGCTAATAAAGTTTCCTTCTTCTGAGGATCCATCTCTTGCTGAAATGAAATTATATGAGTAGCTTCAAATGTATATTTATCCACATTAATATTTCAAGTTTAAAAACATTACAAAAAGATATTTCATCACCACTTTAAATACACAATTGTTCTGCATTTTAAAAATAGTGTAATAATAGTAAAATCTGGCGTGTAGAAGTTTGGTTGTAATCAAGCAAGACTAAATTTGTCTAGATAGAAAAGCACTTTAAATATTATGTGGATTGTTGCCTTTGGTTACATGCAGATAGTGGACAGACTACCTCACAAAGTAGTGTTTGTAATTAATTAATTAAATCCATTTAGCTTGTTGGAAATACCTCAGCTGGTTCCAGCAATGAATTCTGAAGCCAAAAAAAAACAGCATCTTGATACTTTTGCCAGAAGTTAAATTCATCCATTTTTAGTCCGGGAGTACGCTCCAACCATTTCTGTTAATTAAAAACAGAAAACAAAACAAGCAAAACAGTTATATATATATGTGTGTGTGTGTGTGTGCAGAAATATGCCAGTTAAGAACTACAGCAATTCTGATGTGAGGCAATAGAGTACACCTGCTGCGATACCACCCACCCAGTGTTATTTCAATTATTTTCATCACATGTAGAACACAGTCTGTATCATGTTAAATACTTTTAAAACACCTTAGGCATTAAATGTATCTTCATTACTACAAAGTCCTTCACCGATTATCAGAACACATTTTTCTTTTGTGCACAGATTAAAAAAAACTTTAGTTAATTTATTCCTTCAGTTTTAAGAATTTATTTATTTATTATTATTATTATTAATCTAATTTTAAAAAACATTTTTATCTGAATAGAATCATTAAAATACTTTAAATATTCAGCAATGATGATTACTTTTTTTGAAAAAGTTTGGTCATTTTCAGTATTTTTAGAAGCGAAATGAAGTTGCTAAAAAGTTTGAAATAAGAAATAACGAGTAGAAGACGTGAAGAATAATTTAAAAGAACCTTTCAGAGAATTTCCAGTCTAGGATGTGGATAAACTAGAATTTCTCAGCTATGTGGATATTATTAGGAATGTGCTGTACCTGATATTAAACTTGTTCTTACCCTGTAAACTATAAGTCTCACGTGTACTCAGATATACAGATATCACACTTATGTTTATTTCTGTATTTAATGGTTCTCGGCTATCACTTTCTAATATAATTTAGCAAGTCACCACTTAGGTAAATAAACTGTTACCATTGATTTAAAGTACCTTTATGTCACTGGGTTTTGTTATATAAAGTACAACATATATAATATATTCATTCCTTCAATTTTGGGACCAATCAAACAACTTACTTCCACCAGATTTAACAGAGACGGACTGTCAATAGAGTCCTGAAGCTTTTGCTTGGACTCTTCATCATTGAAAACTGTCAGGTAGTGCTTCTGGTGGTATTTGATGCGGTTTCCCTGAATAGAAAGCAAAGGATTAGGTATGTCTTTGCATAAGGGATGAGAAATAACTGGTGTAGTGAAAAGGTCAAGTAGCATTAACCAGTTTATTACCACAAATTGAATCTGTTGATCCGGGTGAGGGGTAGACTTAATAAAATTGGTTTCATGATGAACATTTCTATGCTGAATGGCATTTGCAAATAGTAACAACAATAACGGCACACACTAATAAAACATTTTAAATTTATAATTGTTAAGAAAAAAAACTGTTCATAAGATTCTGTAATTACTCACTCAACTTTCTACTTAAGCTTTTCTCACTGCTGATTGTTGGGGTCATTGGAATCTCACTCCACTAAATCAGAGTATAATAAAATATAAGTGAACTATCGCCATTACCTTCCTGATGCACTCGTCTGAAAAACTAACATCAACCACCAATCCAAACTTTACAACGTAAACAGACTGATTCCACCATTTTAGTTTTTAGTCTGTCCCTGATTCGCGGCCTTTCGATTACAGAAAATTTATAGCGAACCAGCTCTCAGAAAGGTCTCATCTAGCAAATGGTATCTGTGAGAAGTACTTGCCTCCTTGACACCCATTTTGTTTTCAATTAATCGGAACTGAAGGCTCTGAAAGCCTGATGCTGTTGACAGGTAGCCCCTGTTAATTGAATGGAAAAACAAACTATAAATTTCTTTGTACTGGTATATGCCATTGCTATTCTTTTGAGTAATAGCATATACCAGCTGATATATATATATATATATATATATATAAACAATGATTAAAAATAGAAATAAAAAATCAGGAACTGATAGTTGGTTCTTGTATAGCTCTTATAATGGTAGATATATTATACTGTTAGGAAAAGGGGACACTTAAATAATTATATTTATTATAATTTACTTTTTTCTTATGCGTTGCCAAAGTTCATATCCACATCAGGGCAACTGTCAGGGTGTCGTTTGTCCAGTGTTATAAATGTACAATTTATCAATGGGTTTATTTTGCTAGAAATATTGTGGTCCAAAGGAGCACTGGAAATACCTGCATGCGAAGAAGGAGAATGGTACAAGGTAGTTGTGCTACATTTTGTTTTATTAATTCTGAATTATCTCCCCAGGTTACAGATGCTGGGAGTTAAGGATGAGATAGTCCAGCAGAAGAACCCAACTGCTATAAGATTGTGAAAATCGAGAGCGGTGGGTGGCTGCAAAAACAGAACTGATGGAAAGGAAAGGAAAAGAGAACCAACCTGAAGTCCAGGAAGTCTAATGGAGTCATTGTTTCTAAGATCATAAACTGTTCAACAAGAAGCTGAAAAACAGAGGGGAAAGGGCATCGTAGAAAAAAAACAAACAAGAAAACTTCAGTCATTAGGCTGGTGTCGTTGGACTGGGCAAAATAAGAATGACTAAGTAACGGTTTTGTTTAAAAAAGCGAAAGCTCTGTTATCCAGCAACGTGCCGGACCAAAGCAACATCAGTTTATCAGCCAGGCGATCGTGGAAATTATCATTTACACGGCACTGACTAAAAACTGCACTATTTTAAGCTTACGCTGAATTACAACTGCTGTACTGTAATTACTGATTCTCTGTACAAGACTCAGAAGAGACTTGCTTCATTAGGTCATCGGGTTCAGATTGCTGATGTGGAAGGTGATGTCACTGAAACAGAGCTGACTCTGTGAAAAGCCTTTGAAATTTTTCTTTTGAAGAAATCCCTGATGCTTGCTTAGTTACATCTCGTCTTTTTTTTTTGTAGGAATGACAAATGCACAACACACAGCTGCATGACCTCTTATGCAGAATAGGAAGTGTGCTTTTGTCAGATTTTAAGAGTGTTTTAAATTTGAAGCAGCATAACCCCAAGTTATTTTCTGTTCTTCACTAAAATCTTCTTCTCCAGAGTCTTTTTCACTTCTTGTTAGGATTAACAATGCTATTAGTAATTTCTGCATCACTAAAAAAAAAAAAAAAACGAGTCACTCCAACTTCCTTGTTGAGCAGTTTTCACAATGTCAGGAAATTGTGCAACTGTAGATTGCCAAAGTCTGATTTTAAAGCCTCCAAATTCATCATCATCAGAGGACTGTTTATTAAGCCACAGTCTTCTCCATGTTCCACTTAAAGTTTCACATTTAACAGAGCTCCATGCACAAGACCACATTGAAAATTGCATCTTTAACATTATAGAGAGATTGAAACTGTTGTATTGTGGCATCCTTGGTTTATAAACTTTTCTATAGTAGCATTGTGTTCTGGATGATGCCTGATCCATTGGCTGAATCAATGAGGTAACATTGGCAAGCAACTAAGTGGTAAAAATATTACCTGGCACTAACTCTGCTTTATGAAGGTGAGCCTTACAATTATCTAATAAAAGAATAGTCTTCAGGCCTCCAAATTTTCTCAAAATGTTCTTTCACTTCAGGTATAAAATGAAGATAAAATCAATTTAAAAAAAAATTTATTTATCCATTCACAAATTACTTTGGGCTTTGTAAGTCACAGGTAGATGAGTAATACCTTTAAATCCTCTGGGGTAATGATATTTACCTATCACTAATAATTTAACCCTTTGTTTGCCTGTAGCATTTGCACAATCAAGCACAGTTATTTGGCCTTTATTTTGTTTAAAATTGGCAGCACCAGATTCACTTGCATCTGCTGGAGTAGAAGTAGGTAAACATCGCCAAAATAAACCTGTTTAATCCATGTCATATATCAGATCAGGTGGTAAACCATGTTCATTGATTAGTTTTTTTTAAAATGTCTCCATGTTTATGAAATTTTGGCATTTCCAATAATCATTTATCCAGATATTGGTGCACCTTTGGACTGTTTCAATGAAAACCATCTATCAAGCTGCTCTAATCTAGGTTTATGACAAGTATGGCATTGTTCTTCAGCTATATTTGATTCATAATTTGTAACTAGCAAAAAGTTCAAGCAATTCTTCTTGCTTCTCAATGTTGTAAAATGTTGAAGAGCCAACATATTCCTTCAACAGGACCTTATGGTTCTTACCTTCAAATCTTCTACAAGTGTCTATTTTCTAAGGTGAACATCAGAACAGCTCTCTTGTGTTGCTGAACATATCTGATGTATGAACAGAGTTTCAGCAGATATAAAGTGATTAAAAGCATAGCACTATAG
This sequence comes from Nautilus pompilius, assembly GCA_018389105.1. Lineage (NCBI taxonomy): Eukaryota > Metazoa > Mollusca > Cephalopoda > Nautilida > Nautilidae > Nautilus > Nautilus pompilius. The sequence continues at coordinate 841,368 of JACATO010000918.1, read as the reverse complement.
CAACAACTGAACGAGAAAGGGAAGGACAGCAAGTAGTACCACTACTAGGAAACAAAAAAAGTTTGTATTGACAGATATCGGAAATTCTGGATAATAGAGCTTTTCAGTTGGTAAAATGCCAGATAGCAGGGCTTTTACTGTTTTATGTTATTTAAAAGATCAGTTAATGGATGTAATCTCTGACATTTGAGTGAGTTGAGCATAATCCAGCTAAATGTCTTATAATAGAAAAACTAAATTCCTTGGCTTCTTATTACTACTAAATATTTTCCCTAGTTCTTATTTCTAAATCTTAATGTACAATGTTTCCTGCTTGTTATCACTGATCTAAAACATCTTAAACACTATAAACTTTATTGCCCACTATTGGAACATAAAATTTGTGTTTGGATAGAGTGGGAGGCTAGGTCATGTAGCAATCTAGCTTAGTGCGCTAAAGAGGGGTGTTTTTAAAGCATGGCTTATACTGTATACAGGATTATTGTGAAGATTGACTGACACAGACACACGATTATGTTTCCAGAAATGGAAGAATCATCATAAATACTGTACAGGGTGAAATGCCTACCATGAAACTTAGTGGCAAACTAACTTGTATGATTCTTATTTTCAAAAACTGGAGGTAATATCACTTGGACCTCGAGTATTAACATCAGTATGTTTATTATTGGGTAAGAGCAACAAGTGATCTTTTTGAAATATTTCTTTAGTGCACAAATTATAAGTTATTCATCAAAAGCATCAGGTTGGACCACTTAGAATGAGAGCGTTAGAAATGGTGACAAACCTTCCTTATTCATGGGGCAGTAGAAACCGTGGATTTCCTGTCATCTTGTAATAACTGAAATAAATTCATATTATCTTAACATCATGTAATGGAATTAAGATGCTACATACAAAATTCATACCTTCCATATAAGGATAAGTCTGTTCAGCCGACATATAATCTGGAGTGTCTTACTTTCATCCAGATACTGGAAAAAAAAAAAACAAAAACAACATTTAATTGAAAAATAAAATTTAAAAGACAGTTTGGTCTTGATAATTCTGCTGCATGGAGTTACTTTAATGTCTAACCGTATGGTGACACGTATGAATAATAATAATAAAAGACATAATCTGTGAAACGTACTATTTAACTAGATGTATTTAAAAGTTAAACTGATGCATTATTTTATCAGTGGATAGTTGTCAAGAATGTTTAGACCATTTAAAGAGCATTTCTCCATCTGTTACTTGTACAGCTATCCAGATCATAGCAAAGAAGTAGTTGGAACAGATCGTCATTATTACAACAAAAATGCTTATATATTTTCGTGTACAACGGCTTTAAAGTATTCTCTCTAAAATAAAATATTAAAAAATCCTTTTAAATGAGAAACAGTTTTAATTACTGATTACACTGAATAAAATAGTATACTTTTTAAAACAAAAACTGATGGTAGGTTTGCATGTACTGAGATGTGTGATGGAAGCTGCCAGTACAATTTCTTACTAAGATAAAATTCTAAGTGAATGGTTGGCGTGGAAAGTTTAAAAGTACCGCTGATCAAAAGTCTAAAACAGATGGATAATTACAACAGTAGGTTATTTAAGGAACAGTCAAATGAAGCCTAGCTGGAAAAGAAGTGCCATGATTATATCCAGCCTGGTTTTCATCTGAGTGCTTTAGGTTGAAGTGGCAGCTTACTCCCCACCTGATACATGCAGATCGAGCCGAGGCTTGCTATTTTCAGCTTCCAAATAGTTTACCCCCCCCATTGAAACACCCCTATCTATTACTGATCTGCCAGCTATTCCAACAAGAACCACTATTTCTATAGACACCCATTTCATCATGGTTCTGGGTGGGGGGGCTCCTGAAAAAAACCAAACAAACAAAGGTATGTAAAGTAGTAAGTACCGTCTCCTGACAGATTGTCTTGGTCTCATTGATACAAGTAACTGCAGTCTTTTCTTTCTCTTTCTTTAAAAGATTTCTTGAAATCATCGCAGTCCAACCATCAAGCTTATAAGTTTAAAAACTGATTATTAATGTTTCCCAGTTTTGCGCTGGTTATTCCAGTTTGCCTTTCTAAATTTCAAACTTAATTTGCTGTGGCTTAACAGAAATGTCAGAGAGTGTAGTGGGATGGGGAAAGGTAATCTGCAGAAGGAACAACGTTTTCATGAAGGTAGTAAATGCGCAGTGAATCGTAAAGGCCCAGAATTTTTCCAACAGGAAAATATGCGAAGAAGTCTTATACAATAACTCTTGCAAACGTCTGAGATTATTGCAGGCGTTGGTATTTTCCTGACTTAGGACACAGCAAAAAGTTGGCTCTACCGAGTTAGACTCGCCCTATGAAAGCTAGAAAAACCAGACAGACTGGCTGTTCTAAAAGCTGAGCTTTAGCTTATAACACCACTGGTGATTTTTCTCCAACTTAAAGATGGTTAGTATAAATCTCAGGGGAAAAAACAATAATTAAATTTAGATGTACTCACAGGCATCATGAAAAGTTCACGGATGGAATCAATCTCAAACAGAATTTGCTTGAACCAGAGTTCATAAGCTATAATACACAAATAAAAAAGTGTTTTTCAGATATTTATGAATATGTAAATAAAAACAAAATTTGTATCTTAAAAAAGAAAAGGAAAAACAAACAAACAAACATTTACTGAACTGTTGCATTTGGAAAATAAATTCTACTGGCATTTCATTTTAGACATTCATCTGATCTTGTTTCTGGTAACTAAAGTTTTGTATTTACTGATCTAACCACAGGTCCAAAATGAAAACAGACTGTGTGGAGAGGCATTCACATGACTCCAAAATTATGCCAATAAACTCTTGGACTAATTTCTCAATAGACTAAAAATCAGAGGTTCAATTGGCATAAATTGAACGCCCACATGTACTGCTATTCAAAATTGAGCCCATCGTGCAAAAACACTGTTAGCCACCTTTTCAGCACTCTACTGTATTGTTAATGGGAATGCATTATTCAGTAAAATACCATAAAAACATTAATTGAATTGTGTATCAAAACATGTCATTAATTTTGACAGTTATCACAAAAAGACTCATTACGATAGCTGCCTTTCAGGTGAATATCTGCTTCGTGTGTTTTGGGCATCTTGTTTAGTACATTTTAGAATATGGCATAGTAAGTAACCAATACTCCTCTTGCAGGTAGTTATGTAGCTAATAGACATTGGTTGAACGTTTGTCCTTGACTTTTACATCTAGTTAATTCCATACAAATTTAATGGGATTCAGATCTAACGATTGATGTGGGCAAAACTATGGTTTTCAAAAGTCCTTCAGATGCTTTTCTAACAAGGTATTGTATTTTGAGCTATGTAAAGTGCTTCAGATTGTTATTTTGTCACAATACAGACCAATCACATATCAGGCAATGTGCTGATGGAATTGCATGACAGTGAAGAATATTTAGATGCCTCTTCTGTGAGAATCCCATCAATTGTTACCAAGTTTCCTGCTCAATAGCTAGCGAAGAAATTCAATATTTTCATGTTTTTTTATCACCATGCTTTACTTTTCTTAAGTATCTCTTTCAACATTCAAATATTACTGTTATCACTTATAAATAAATATTTCAGAGCTGCATTCATTCAACCACAATATATGGTACCTTTGCTCATTTTCATGTCATTTAGCTCAGTCATGTCAATTTATATATTGCCAATGCCAAGAAAATGCTTTCTAGCTGCTACTCAGCCAATCAATCCAATTTTGTTTAATTGTTTTTTGGTGGTAGATTTTGAGATGCTGACTGTTATAGATACATTGTGGTCAGCAGTTAATTAATTGGCTATCTAGCAAAAAAAGGGTTTGCTATAAATTTTTAAACCAGCAACATATCTCTTAAAGTTGATGGCTGAGGCAGCTGACTTCATTATGTATAAATGGCTATTTGAACATCACCACATGCAACTCCAGCTTTCACAATTTTTCTGTTGCAAGAAGTTGGCTTTATGGAGACCAGTAATGATTATCTCTGCCCTTTTAGGTGCCATTTTGCGTCTGCCAAACAAAGCAGTGGGAGTCATCAATAATAGGTCCATTAGCATGTGTGCATAAGCATGAACCAACAATTCAAATTACTAGTAAGGAATGATATCAAATTAACACAATAACATCATGGTCCATAATAATGCAAAAAGGCTTTAACATCACAATGGTTTACATGATCTGATATTTGGGCATTTTCATTAACAATAATGTGTTTAAAAACCAGATAATAGTATTTTAGTTTAGCGTTCTTATAATTTTGAACACCAGTGTATGTGTGTGTGTGTGTGTGTTTATACATCTATTAGTTGATAAGTGATATAAAATTTTTTGGGGGCATTTTTTCTCTTAAGAAACTGACTATAGCTTACCTTGATGTGTGATGACAAACAGGTGTTCATCATGTATTAATTTCCCTGACTCAATACTTTTCAGATTCTGACAACTTAGCAAATCTTTTAACTATAAAAAGAAAGAAAAAGGTAGATGTTGAAGTATTTATGCTGCTGATGGTGTTTTTGGCTCTTTTCTGTTTGATTGTCTTTTACTACTTCCAGTATAAACAACAACAACATTTTAAAAACCCTCTAAATTAAAGATGCTTTAATTTAAAAAAAAAAACAGTCAAACACAGAAGGACTTATTAAAAGTTTACTTTTTAAATCTAACTTATTGGTTTCTATTCTTGGGTGATGATGGATACATTAGGTCCTATGCTATTCAGGTTAGCATCTTTGATCGTATCAACATTTTAAAGCTATGTAGAGAGAGTAGATAGAGAAATGTTAAGTTGTGTTTGTCTCTTTTCAATTTATTCAGTCACCTCAAGTTAAACAGTATATTCATGTTATCCGACATTGTGTCATCAAGAGTCTACCTTAATTATATACCAGGTAGCCATAAAGTTACTGACAACTTTGCTGTAATTCCCCAAACTGTAAGACACATGTTAACGGAAGCAAGCATGCATGCACAGAGGTCCTGGGGAATATTCCCACAACTTAAAGATTTTGCAACTGAGGGTTTGGAACCATTTATGCCGAGTGTTGTCACTGCTTGCATTTTTCCCTTTACATTAAACTTACATATATCACAGGTGTTGATGTTCATCTACACCAGTGGTTCCCAACCAGGGGTCCATGGAAGAATTTCAAGGGGTCCATAGAGATTCTACTTATTTTTAAATTTATTATACTGGAATTAGAAGACATGCGGCTCAGAATAAAATTATTACTACTGTTCACAATCCTTAAAACTGAATGTTTAAATGTTAGAATTGCTCTACATTAGCTAACAGTATCAGCGGTGTCAAACTCACGGTCCATGTGACAAATTTGGCCCTTGGGATGGTCATGAGCGGCCCGCGAGATGACAGGAAGATTTATTGCCTCCTTAAATGACGAGTGTCATGAATATACGTGATATATGAATGAGAGAGAGAAAATGAATAAATAACCTTTATTTTATTATGGCAATATTAAGAAAATAATATTAAGGCAATGTTAATTATTTTCTTTCTAATATGGCTAACAACAAGTGATAATATTTAGCAAAATCGTGAAATTAGTGAAATCGTGACTTATACTTTGCATGTTTAAGTGTCTGTGTGTATATGATACCTCTTTGGTTTGTTATTATTTTACTTGTATATTGTTGTTATATTAACCTGGTCGCACACATAGTCAGCTTTCTTTTTTCCACCCACAGATATTGAATAATGTCAAGTAAGAAGAGAAAGTTCTCGGAAGATTATCTTCAGTGGGGGTTTACTTCGATTCAAAAAAATAATGTAGATCTCCCACAGTGTGTCATTTGTTTTCGTGTCCTGGGAAATGATTCACTGAAGCCTTCAAAATTACAACTTCACCTGACCAAATGCCACCCTGAGTATGCTAGCAAGGAAAAGTATTTTTTCAAGAGGAAAGCTGATGAACTGAAGAGGCAAAAACTTGATGCGACTGGTAGCTTCCAAGAGAAGAGAGGGAACATCGTGGAAGCATCATACAGAGTGGCTTATTTAGTAGCACGGAAGAAAAAGCCACACACAATTGCTGAAGAATTGATCCTACCTTGTGCAAAAGAAATGGTTAGACTGGTTCTTGGAGCAGAAGCAGCACAGAAACTAAGTGATGTATCTCTTTCGAATAATACTATCCAGCGAAGAATCAGCGACATGTCAGGTGATGTGAAAGATCAGATTATTGAAGAGATAAAAGCATCCCCCATTTTTGCTATACAGGTCGATGAATCCACTGATGTAGCAATGGCGTGCCAGCTGTTGGTATACTGCCGATACCTGTTCAAAGGCATAATCAAGGAGGAATTTCTTTGCTGTCAAAATCTTGAAACATCAAGTACGGCCACTGATGTGATGAATGCTGTGTCATCGTTTTTTGACGAGCATGGTTTGAGTTGGAATAATCTTGTTGGAATCACAACTGATGGAGCTCCAGCCATGCTTGGGTCGAGGTCGGGTTTCCAAGCAAAAGTAAAATCCAAAGCACCAAATGCAGTTGGTGTGCACTGCTTCATTCATCGGGAGGCTCTGGCTTCTAAATCGCTTCCTTCTGGGCTTCTCACAATTTTCACTGGTATTGTTAAGGTCGTGAACTATGTGAAAAACTCTGCCCTAAACACGAGACTGTTCCAGCAACTGTGTCATGACATGGAATCCGAGCATAGTTCCATGCTCTTTTATACATCCGTCAGGTGGTTGTCTGCAGGGAGATTTTTGTCCCGCTTCTTCTCTCTTCGCCAGGAAGTTGAAATGTTTCTTGATGTACAGAAAAAATGTGACCTGTTGGAGATATTGAAATCAGAACACTTTGAGCTCCGCCTTGCTTATCTTGTGGACATATTTGAAATCTTCAACCAGCTGAACTTGAGACTCCAAGGAAAGGATTCAAACTTGCTCAGCCACTGTGACTCAATACATGCATTTTTGGCCAAATTGGAGCTGTATAAGAAGAGAGTGAGTGTAGGAAAATTTATGATGTTTCCATCATTGAATGAAGTTCTTGCTGATGGTCAGCTTTCAAGCACCTTGTCCAAGGAAATCATGGACCACTTGTCTCATCTAGATGATGAATTTCGCCGTTACTTTCCTGACTTGAGCCCTCAGCATGCAGGATTAGCAAAAAATCCTTTCTTATGTCAGGTTGATGATGTGTTAGAAGACGCACAAGAAGAGTTCATTGAGCTTCTCCATGATTCAACAGCCAAGAATGTGTTCCAGTCAAACTCCTTGTCTAGCTTCTGGTGTTCAATGATGGAATCATATCCAAAAATAAGTGATCTGGCAGTTCGAGTTCTTTTGCCTTTTGCTTCAACCTACCTGTGCGAAAGTGGGTTTTCTTCATTACTTGCAATAAAAACAAAATCAAGGAACAAGCTGTCTGTGGAAGATGACTTGAGGTGTGCCCTGGCTGCCACTGAGCCAAGGATTCATGAGCTGGTTGCTCAAAAACAACCACAAACATCCCATTGAGAAATATAAAGTGACATACTTTTTCGCAACCAATGAAAAGTTTCATTCACTGCTGTTTTTGTGATTTTTTGTTGTATTAATACAGTTTTTGTGATTCTTTTTATTCATACATGTGCTTGCAAGCTCAAAAAAGAGCAAATATTATAAAGATAGTTTTTGCACACAATACCTACAACTATAACAACATTAACATAACATTTTTCCTATGTGTTGTACTTAAATCAAAAAGTGCTGAACGGAATGTTTTCTGATTTCATATAAATAGGCCTACATCTTAATCAGCATAACAATAGAAGGCATTTTACATTAATATATTCATTTCTTGCAGAAAAATCTTTTATTAATTTTCTTGGCTTAACATATTTCGTTGTAGGGGGTCCACAGGTGAAACAATGACTGGAAAAGGGGGAACGGGACAAAAAAGGTTGGGAACCACTGATCTACACTAATGTACTTCCAGGAGCCCTGGTTAATCTCATCCATAGATATGGGAAGGATCTATGGCCTATTCATCAATAATGATGCCACCTATCTGTACGTGTGAAAGCTGTTGCAGAAATTAAGCAAGTGCCATAAAGAATTGGATGAAGCAGTCTCCCCATATCAGCACCCGATCTACAGGGGACCTAGCAGGGCAGTGTGGGCAGTGATGTGTAACACACCAAAGCTGCAAGAAATGCTTCCCGCAGACCCAGAATAGCATATGAACTTACTGTAACAAGTTAAACCAATTCAAGAAACTGTCAATAAATTCTGGCGTCGCTAACTCAGTATTTATGTTTTCTTTTACAGCTAAACATATATTTCAAAAGAAATTTGTTTTAACATCGTCATTTTATCATGACATCACAGCATAAATACTGCTGCCATATCCCAACCCAATTGGCAATCATCAATAAACTCTGGAATTGCATTTTCCAAGACCTCCCCCCACCCCACCCACTGTTTATGCACATCTCAGGTGTGTTATGGTTTGGGAACTATAAGTTTAACTCAAAATTTTTCTGATGATTCAGGATCAATGAAGCATAAAAGATGGTGTGGAGCTCTGGATCTAAAAGGATGGAGGAAGGTGAAATGTATTTTTCTAAAATAATTTGAACACCCCTTACCCTAGGAATCAGAAAAGTCATAACCTGATACCAGCTTTAAAAAAGAGAAGGTTATAGAAATAAATTGTTGTCAAGACATCAGTACACCTAAACATAATCTCTGAACAGACAGACAGGTGTCACCCTCTGGCAGTAATACAAGTTTGTTTTTTTTCTATTAAGCCGTTGAGTACATCAATCATTCGCTTGCTTTAAGAGTATTTAAACAGTTAGAAAACTGTTGAGAACAAAGGGATTTTTACCAATTATTATGAATGCCTTTATTAAGAGTAGTCACTTGTTGCTTTTCCCAAAACCCACAGGTTGTTGGGGCACCTCGAGAGGTGTGTCTAGGGAATTTTACAAGACGGAGCCCACCCCTCTCCAGGTTGAGTCAAGGCGAATGTCAGCATCCAGAGGAGGGCTGTGCAGCTGTTTAGGGATTAAAAGTAAAGGAAGCAGTAAATGAGAATCTGATCCAGAAAGACTAAGCATTGTCAAAATGGTAGTTTGGTAAAATTCTCTCGTTTTATCAAGGTTTCTGTTCATGTTTTTAGTTTAGTTCAATGTACTCACTGAAAGATGCCAAGTATTTGCACTAGATTTGTTACTTTTACTTTCGTTTTGAAGAAGTCCATTTTAGCCCATCCTCTTCCGGCCTTACTCCACCAGGCTTCAATAGCAGTAAGAACATTAACGAAACATAGTTGGATTGTCTACAATTATCCTTTATTGTGCTCCTATTATAGCCTGCTCAAGGTTAAAAGGATACCACTTGTAAAATATGTAAAGATGAGGCTTAAGTTTGCCACTGTTACCTAGTTCCCATGACACTGTAGACAGAAGCCACAGGTGTGATTCTACACAAATAATTCTCCCCCCCCTCTGGCTTTATGTAAAAATTTCTAAAGAGGTGTTTTCAGAGAATACGTGCAGCCCCTTTTTTAAAAAAAAATTCTGATGATATACATATATATATTTTAAATTAAAGATGCTGAAAATTTGATAATTGGCATTCAATTTAAAATGAGATATGGAAGTTCAAACATTTGAGTGAAAAACAGTTGAGAGAAGTGTGTCTGTCTGTCTGCCTGCCCATCATCCATCTCTCATATGCCCACACACAAAGTAAAAAGAGAACAATAAAATAACAAATTTTCCACCTCACACTGAAGAAATGTCAACATATTTAAAATTATTATTAATAGTGAATTTCATGCATAATTGAAAAATAAGCACATCACTTCCGAGTCCAAAATTCTTGTGTATATACATGACTGACTGAAAATTAAGCATTTTGTATGTTTTAGTTAAGAAGAGTTAATTTATTAATTTTAAAAAAAAGAAATAAAAGTTTTAAATTAAAGTTTACCATAGTGTATAACTATTCTGAAGTAAAAGAAGGCTACTGGTAGGTAATTTGTGGAGACAATTAAGTAGAACCTTACTTTACTGGCAACAAAGAAAAAGGAATTTTTTTTTTTTAAAAAAAAAAGACATTTTTGTAGCTCTTTTCCGCCTTATAGAATCTACCACCACCAACATAAGGAGTTGATACTGATGGGAGATATATGATTGGCGGTTTATCAACAACATGATAATTTCCGACTCTGAGCACCTGCATACAAACATGTTCCCTGATATCAGAGGGCGGCAGGGTACCAGATCTATAACGAAGATAGCCTAGCCTAAAATTGACAGTCGAACCAACTGGTGAGCTCTCACATTAAATAATAAAATGTCTAACATACAGAATTTAGTCTAGATAGGTTTGTACGTGTGCCATTGGAAAAAATAACTTGGGCAAAATAAAAAAAAAAGACAGGCCATTAGTTTTATTAACCCTGCCAGGTTGGTGTGGTGCGTTAGACATCCACCAAAAAAAAAAAAAAACAGAGAAAGCTCATATTCTTTGTAAGTTTTGCGTGTAATTTTCCTTTGTTCAAATGCCAAAAATGAATACGCAAAGAGTTGCTGCCTCGAGTGGGCTGACTTCTCAAGCTGAATGGCAATAACAAGTTGGCAGAATAGAAGGCATTTATACTAATCAGTGGAGGATAGCTGCAGAGAAATATAGCAAATGAGAGCAGTCTAAGTCCATGACTGAAATTTGAAAGTGGCTGTCTGTTGTCTGCATTTAAACACCCCCAGCAAACTGCAATCCGAAGGAGGAAGATGCTTAACATTAAATGCTGTCATAAACAAGTGCCTTGCAGATCTGTTTTAGCTTTATTCCCCCCAACCAAATTTTAAAAAACAAGATTCTACCCAACTATTTTTATTTACCTTTATTTTCATAAAGATGCATAGCATCTGAAAGTCACTCTTGGTTTACTATGTCATTAAGATTCCATAGTAGAGCTCTCTCTCTCTCTCATCCCCCCCTTCCTCTCTCTAACTTTCCCCCATCTTTCTCTTAAAATCAGAGCACAAGTGAAGTTATAAACACCATTTTGATTTTCTCTCAGTTCCGCGAAGCACCGTCTCCGCAGGCTGCCAAAACGACAAATGACTCCTCGAAGAGATGGCGCTGCCCCTCGGCTTCTTTCCCGGGCCCCCCCCCAAGATTGCCCCTCTGTCTGACGGTTTAGGAGGCAAAACCTTGCCGGCCGAGTTCATTCTAATGGCTAGGTGGCGCTCGTTGTCGCGCGTGTGGTTCCGGAGAGTCCGCGTGCGACCAGCGCCACCTGTCGATAAGATAGGGACACCTGGTAACAGCGAAGAGTTCTCTTTAAAAAAAAAAAACAGATACAGGGCAGTAAGTGGCTACCAACGGCACCTCCGCCTGACATCCGTAACTCCATCAGCTGTATTCGCGAACGCTACTCTCGGCCCCAAATGCCAGCTGCTCTTGCACACCATCATTATTAGCCAGGGTCGTTCGGTTTCGAGCCCCCTGGTGGTGCCGGAATAAATCACCGAAATAATATAGACGGCAGGCTGGTGAAAGAGCCTTTTACTACAACCCACCTCCATCGTGTAGCTCCCTCCCCTCATATGTTAAAACAACGATGATAAGCGGGGCTGCTGTTACCTTACAGCAGCCCCATCCCTCAAATGCAAGGTGGTCGGACACCGGTGCCTTACCTTCAGGTAAACTCCGTAGCTCACTGGTTCCGATCTCGCTCCTCCCTTTTCGCACATTTTCTCCTCTTCCCCCCCTTCTATCTTTGATGTTTCGGCTTTCGGGTCCCCTCTCTCTCTTCGCGTTCTGCCGTCGAGACGAGCCCGTTGTCTCTGCTCGGTGCGGTCGGGGGGTGTCGTGCGTGAGCGGAGACAGATAACGGACGACGGTTTCCGGTAGACAGGTCTGCGAACCGTTCGACCGAAATAAAAGAAAGTTTTTGTAGCGAAATGAAAAAGGAACAAAACAACAAACTTGAAAAGAGAGAGAGACGACGACCGCTAGGCAGTCAAAGGCCCACCCCCCTCTTTGTTGTTGTTGTTTTTTTTTTACTATTTAAAATTTTTTAGCAAACACGGGGCCCTAATCACGAGGGCGGGGCGGCAGGATAATAACAGAGGAAAGGCTTTGCTTTCTATTCCTAAGCGGCACCCGTTTGTCGTCGTCGTCGCCTTCCTCCAGGAGCTCCCCAGTATTTAGTGAACCCAGAGAATTCGCCGGTGCGTGCGGCCGACTGCCATCCGTCAGAATCTTAAATATTTCGGATATTTGTTATTCACTTCTCTTCCCCCTCGGGGGAAGCTTTATTTATTAATTAATCAATTAAAAGAAAAAAAAAATCTAATTAAGCGACAGCACAGCTTTAAGAACAGACTCGTGCGGGTGTCGTTCTGTAGAGTTAAAGATACGTTTTCTCTCCTCTCTCTCTCTCTCTCTCTCTGACCAGATGGGTGTTAAGGGGCTTCGTAGCCTCCAGTTATTCGTATTTTGTCCTAAAATAATAACTCTTATCGTTCTGAGAAGCGTAAGACGGGAAGGAAGGAAGATGACACTCTCGATTTTTTTAGTCCGAGCGCATAAATTAAAGCGAGCGACTTCTGACCTATAAATAGTTGAACCTCTCTTAAAGCTGGCTTACCCGACACACGCCCACTAACCGGGTCTCCATCTCGTTCGAAAAGAAGAACTTTTCGCTGCAGGGCGCCATATCGTGAAGTATGTCCTGTAGACCGGAACAACAATCAGCAAATTTGTTCGTATTTTCTCAACCATAATTCTTTTCCATCTCCCTTTTGTTGTTGCGTTATATATACACACACAATGCTCAGGATATCTTGTACCTATCTAGAATATTCTGCAGCCGATATTCAGAGCGTCTCAGCTTATTGCGAATCTTTTATCCAACAATTTATTATATTATTATTATTATTATTATTATTATTATTATTATTATTATTATTATATTATTATTATTATTATTATTATTATTATTGTAGTCGTTCAAAGGGAAATAATTTCTAAAAATTCAATACATATATATATGTATATAAAACATTTTGGCATTATTTTGCCACAATCATTAACAGGTGATAGGAAATATTACAAAATTTAAGTTTTCTGAAATTTATTACCAACTTAGTAAAAGATTTCGTTAGGTGAACAACTTTTTCTTTTTTTTTATTTTTTAAATTGTACTGGCGCATAAAGACTTTTTTCCTGTTATATCCCGGAGCGTCGTATCGTATGTCTGCCAGCCACGGCCGTTCATCAAGTGACCTTGACCGTAGCCATCTGTGGCCTCGTTTTCAAGCCTCCCCTCCACCCCCAACACGCGGGTTTTGGCTAAATTCAGGTCCAAACCACAAAAACGCCGTATCTTCTCGACTCCGTATCACGAAGGTTATTAAAGTGTTGTTTTTTTTTTTTTATTAACGCATCTTTTGGTCGGCCTCTCGGTTTTCCTGGCATCTTCATCTTCATCATCCATCATCATCATCATCATCATTCATCATTGGAACTTCCTTGATTTCGAATCTAATTGTCCTGGACTGGAAACCGCAGTCATCATCATCATCATCATCATCATCATCATCATCATATCATCATTCATCATCATCATCATCATTGGAACTCCCTTGATTGCGAATCTAATTGTCCTGGACTGGAAACCGTAGTCGGGATCTTGTAACATGCAGACCTACCTTGTTTAGCCGATCTTCAGTCCAATACCAATTTCAATATTTGATTAAATAATCTCAGAATGCAGTTGTACAATAACAAAGAATTTCGCTGAAAGTTTTTTTTCCTTCTTTTTCTTAATTAACAATAATTAAAGGTGGGAATAATTAATTCTCCCTTAAAATCTGAGAAAACTGCACACATGTTGGTTTATGGACATCAAGAATAAATGCAATGTTAAATAAACGGTTTCCGTGCTGACCATATTACCCTACTATAAAGATTTACATCGGCTTCGGCTACATTTAGATGTAGTGGAACAGCGAACCCAGATGTTACCTCTTTTACAATTAAAAAAAGGGGCTCTCCTGAGTATTTCTTTTAAAAAAACTGATTACTATTTTCAATTATAGTCCTAAGTTCTTAACTCTAGTCAGCCTGGATAATAAACAATTACTTATGAAATCTGCACACAGTAAATACGCTTTCATTACTACCTGCAAACCACAGGTAGGTCCGACGTATTGTCGGGGCAACAAATCCAGACTTATAGATTTGGGCTTAACAAAGCGAACTTACCTTTCGTGCAAAGCTTTCCCCAAAATAGTCAGGTGTTGTTAGAAAGATGCTGTCACGTGGATGGTGCTGACACACTGAAGAGCTAGGATCTGGGAGAGGGGTTGTTAAAAGATTAGCCGTTATTCTTTTCGATCAGATGTACTTTCATTTGGCACCCGGTACACGTTCCCAAATAAGTAAACAAGTGAATCGTCCATTTTTAAATATTACGTGCGACGTTTATAGAAATAATACGATATATCGTTTGGGGTGATTAATAATAATAATAATAATAATAATAATAATAATAATAATAATAATAATAATAATAATAATAATAATAATAATAATAATAATAATAATAATAATAACAATAATAACAACAACAACAACAACAACAACAACAACAACAACAACAACAACAACAACAACAACAATAATAATAATAATAATAATAATAATAATAATAATAATAATAATAATAATAATAATAATAATGAAAAAATTAATATAAAATCGTGGTACGAGGCGATATTTTGGTAGTTAATATGTACATATATGTACTCTGTTGTCGGGCTGTGGAGCCCGAAGGGCCAGCCCCCACCTGGTGAAGGAATGGCAAGAGTCTGCCAACGGCAGTACTAGGTAACTCTACCAACTATGCCTACAGTTACAGACAACGGTGTTCGAAGTGTCAAATAGGGACAATGGCGGAATTACATCCTCCCACACACGTCACGGCGGCTATCGATTAGAAAAACACCAAAAAAAAAAAATAATCTCTATTTAAAAAAGGAAGGTAAACGGATCTTCTGATCGGAATCCATTAGGCAATG
Organism: Nautilus pompilius; assembly: GCA_018389105.1. Lineage (NCBI taxonomy): Eukaryota > Metazoa > Mollusca > Cephalopoda > Nautilida > Nautilidae > Nautilus > Nautilus pompilius. The sequence goes on along the minus strand of JACATO010000918.1, from coordinate 826,292 downwards.
GAAAGATGAAAGGGTCAGTACGTGAACGACCAGCACTAAATGAGCCGTTCATCCCTTTTTATTTCAGCTTTTATCAGCTTTGATTTGGCTTTAAACAGTATGAGCTGAAACCTTCACATCTGCCCAGTTTTTATTCTGGGAGCTACGGGAACCGTGCCTGTCATCTCTTCAGGTACCAATACTATAGGTCATAATTTTAAATTGCATAAAGTGTAGCTCCATTCGCGGGAGAAGGTTTGTGGTACAATTACGCCCTTGCAATTAAGCGATGACGTCGGCCCCTTTGTTCCTTGCGAGCTGTGCTGTTTCTTTTTTTTTTTGTAATGGGAATCCCTTCGACAGCCCTCTAATAATTAGCGGCCGTAATTAACGTAGGACCTCGAACTTATGCCCGCGTATTTTCAGCTCGGGGTTAGTAGTAACATGTGTAAATGAACTGAGGTATAGATAAAACCTGTATTGATATGCACTGCTTACTGGACCGCGATGTCGGATCCGCCGCCTAACTGTAGATGGCAGCACATGATTGATGCACGCAAAAATGTGCCTCTTTTGCAGAACAGAACAAAAAATGGAACTTGTGACGGCTGAGCTTCAAAAACCCTACTGTGGGTTTTTACAGCCAATTGTTTGGGGTTCTTCAAGTTGCTCAGACTATTAAGGAGCACGCGGAGATCTTAAAGCAAACAATAACTCGTAGATAGGTAAGTGTTACCTAATGAACCTGTTCGGTCTCTTTGTCACTATTTAGACACTTCGGGCATCTTGTGGCGATGTTACACCGTTGTCTCAAATATCTGTTTGCCAGGAAACATGACTCCGAAGTGCGACCCAGTATGACACTTTCGTGTGTGACCTTTGTCCACATTTCGTTAAATTAAAGGGCGGCAATTCTAAACTCAACGTATCTGGAGTTGTTGTTGTTGTTGTTTTCACGTGTCTACAACGCTTCATCATAAATGTTCACTGTAGAATAAACGAGTACAGACTGTTCTGTTGCCTCTTTACAGCGGGGAAAGTCGACTCTTTTAGTATGACTGAGATATAATACGTTTTTAGCTCTATTAAACAGTTTAAAGTGATCCTTAGGTTGGGACAAGCACCATCCCACAGCACCAGGCAGTTGGTGATCGAATAGCGCTGTTCCGTCGGAGGCAGGATCCACCTGGCGGCTCCCGGGAGGTTTTATAAGCCCTCGCTTATGCTGGAGCATAAGGGAGCTCCAGAATGTCGGTTCCACGATATACTGGTGGGTGCCGCCAGAGTTAAGAGGATGGCTATTGTTGTTGTTGTTGTCGCTGTATCGTACACTGGTCTCAAGAACGAAAATTATATCTTTATATTGGAAACCAGGTGAGGAGGCGGTGTTGTGCCGCGGTTCCACGCCAGGGAGCGCGTTGACTAATGAGGGCTGGCTCTCCAGACTTCAGCATCGAAATCCCTACCAAAGCGCTTTAGTTTTAGTAGTCAAGACCAACTGGGGCAGAAGAGCAAGAAAAGGTGATGCCACGGAGTTTAGGACGGACCGATCCGATCCAGACCGAAGATGGAACTCCTCGGACTTTCAACCCTGACAGTCTGGTATCCCAACTGTTGGGTCGCCGGCAGCCCACAGAGGGAATCAATGCCACTAAAACAAAGCTTTGGGGGAGATGAACACCAGAAAAGCAAAAGCTAGACTTAGGGCCAGGACAGGGCACTGGTCGTAGTGGGTGAGGTATGCAGGGCCGCCTTTTGCGAACTAGAGAGAAGTGTATGGTTAACCCTAAAAGGATATATAGCTTAAACACCAAAGGCGATGGCACCATCACAGAGAAAGAGGATTTACTTAAAGAACTATTATTCACTAGCGAAGGGACTTGACCGATCGCTCGGGACCAGTCACTACGGAATATAAGCTAGATAAGTGAGCAGCTGAGCTATGCAAAGCTCATCCAGACATTCTTTAAAATTGTTCCATCAGGGAGCAAAATACTGATAGTGAGAGCCTTAAGCCGGAACTCTAAGAACAGCGGAATACAATTTTCTTATAATATTTCAAGAACGTAACAACGAGAAGGAAGCGGTCTCTTGTCCTTGCCGGTTTATGTGTGGGAGGAACGGTTTCCGCCAGACGGAAACTTTTCATAGAAAACCATTAATTAATGTTTAATGGGAAATGGTTATAAGGTATGGGATCTAACACCGTCAGTTTTCAGAATGGCAGACGGTGTCTTGTGGCCAGCTGGTCCTGACCATAAAGAAGCAGAGTGGCGGGGGAGGCTTCCACAAGAGGAAAGGGGTCCAAGCTGTAAGACCCGCTCCGCTTTACGTTAAACAGATCCCTCGACCACGAAGACCGGAGAAAGGGAGCCGTGGTGGCGTTGAGACTCCGGTTAGGGCCGAGACCGTCGTCAACCAGCCCTACTCGGCAATAGCGTTTGTGAGAAGCTGCTGATGTCGAGCTGGGAACGAACTCGACCCTTTCAGATCTTCCGCTTGTTCACCCACGGATGATATCCATCGATTTGGGGGGGTCGTCGTCTATTCCGTGTTTCCCCCTTTTTATTCTTAATAAACTTCGGAACCTCGCGGGGATGAGTCTAAAGCTGGATTTAGGGAAAAGCAGCTGCTGGATCAGACTCCGGCCGGGCTGGTGCAAAAACCAGAGGTTCACCGGGTGAGAGGTCGCGTCGCGTGACCCGACCGGCGGCGCCGACTCCACTTACCCAGCAACAACCGTAATCCGGGCTCTCGCGCACTCCAACGGTGCTCCGTTGTAATCTCCACTCGTATAACTTAGTTATCCGGTGTAAACTCTTGTCGTTGTCGGTAATTCCTCCCCGTGATGCGCCATGGTGGACGGTGCTGGTATATCCCCCTCCTAACCCTCCACCGTGGGCAGACCAAAACGGCACCGGCCAGCGCTGGGAGTCGTCGTCCAAATGACGACTCTCTGAATTGCGTCTCAGTAAATAATTTTCAGCGTCATGTGATTCTAACTTTTCTTTTTTTTTTTAAAGGAGAAGCTTTGTGTATTTCGCCTTTAATCTTTTCATAACCTGCTTGTGGCGCGTGTGTGTGTGTGTGTGTGAGAGAGGTACGAGTCAGTTCAGAGCGACCTTAAAATGGCCTCTCACAATTACACACACACACACACTCTCACATACGCTGACACACATAAACTCTCACAATTACACACACCCACTCTCACATACGCTGACACACATAAACTCTCACAATTACACACACCCACTCTCACATACGCTGACACACATAAACTCTCACAATTGCACACACCCACTCTCACATGCACTGACACACATAAACTCTCACAATTACACACACCCACTCTCACATGCACTGACACATAAACTCTCACTCTCACAACACTCACACATATGAACTCTCACAATTACACACACCCACTCTCACATACACTGACACACATAAACTCTCACATACGCTGACACACATAAACTCTCACAATTACACACACCCACTCTCACATACGCTGACACACATAAACTCTCACAATTGCACACACCCACTCTCACATACGCTGACACAATAAACTCTCACAATTGCACACACCCACTCTCACATACGCTGACACATAAACTCTCACAATTACACACACCCACTCTCACATACGCTGACACACATAAACTCTCACAATTACACACACCCACTCTCACATACGCTGACACACATAAACTCTCACAATTACACACACCCACTCTCACATACATTGACACACATAAACTCTCACAATTACACACACCCACTCTCACATACGCTGACACACATAAACTCTCACAATTACACACACCCACTCTCACATACGCTGACACACATAAACTCTCACAATTGCACACACCCACTCTCACATGCACTGACACACATAAACTCTCACAATTACACACACCCACTCTCACATACGCTGACACACATAAACTCTCACAATTACACACACCCACTCTCACATACGCTGACACACATAAACTCTCACTCTCACAACACTCACACATATGAACTCTCACAATTACACACACCCACTCTCACATACGCTGACACACATAAACTCTCACAATTACACACACACACACTAAACTCATAAACTCTCACTCTCACAACACTCACACATATGAACTCTCGCAATTACACACCCACTCTCACAACACTCACACATATGAACTCTCATAATTACACACACCCACTCTCACATACACTGTCACGCATAAACTCTCACAATTACAATTACTCTCACAAATGCACACACTCACACACATGTAAAGGCAAGGCCTCGCATAATGAAAAGACTTCATGATATTCTGACATTTGTTTTCATGGGTCACAAAGTCGTCGCACCTGCACCTATCAGTTTTAGATTCAAGAACTCGCTAAAGCACGAAAGACCAGAAGCCCTCACAAGTTCACCATTTAAAAAGAAGCCTCACAGAAAAGCGGGGTGGGGATCTAAAGCAAAACATCGGGCAACGTTGGCAGCCTCCAAGCCACGTTTCGACGGTGAAAGCAAAATTTCCCTTAAGGCCTCTTTTATCTTCCCCAAATACCCTCCTTTGCAAATATTCGATGGTCGATTACAGCCAGCAGTTCATTTACTAGTCACAGGGCGTAGTCGTAAACAAACAAGCAAAAACTTTCTAAAAACTCCCGCCGTACAGCTGACAGAAAGTGTACCCCTGGCCGCCGCCTAATTTGTTGGTTTCAAGAAGGGTCGGAAACGCGCAGGGTTTTGCCTTCCGGTCTCGCGCGGCAGAGAGACGGGGTGAAGCTGAGCTATGGCCAGAGCTCCAAGCGACTGGGACTTACAGCCGCTAGCGTCGTTACTGCTGTTGGAAGGCAGCCGTCGCACTCCATCGCTCTCTACAGCCGGTCGCCCCTCTTTACCCTCCGAGTCTTAAAAGAAGCGTTATACAAGCGATTCGAGCATAATGGATCCCTTCGCGAATGAGTCCCAGATAAGTGAGCACGTTCGGAAGATGATCGTTGAGGAATTTAACGCATTCACAGATAATTAGGTACAGAACACAGCGCGCGCGCGCGCGTGTGTGTGTGAGAGACCGTAACTTCTGAACCTTTGGCTTTTTGTGCGACCCAGAATTTCTGTTTCGTTAGGTTACCGACTTTTGTGAAGCCCGGGTACTAGATGAACCACGGAAAACAACAACAACAACAACTCTCATAAACTGTAAAACAAAATCTCTCTTTGTTCTGCTGCTATCTTCCATCTCCCCAGGTGATGGGAATGATAAACGAGCAGTCATGCTACCGGTGGAAGCGACTCAACACTCTCGGAGGGGCCGCCATCCGGGGAACACGAGGACGATGACGTAGGCCGAACAAGAACGCGATTCCTTCCCTCCCCAAAAAAATGGACAAGCGTTTGTAACTGTCACACCTGTGCGATTTGGGTGTCGGAAACTCACCGTTAGAGAATATCGGGATAAATAATAAAAGAACGATGGGGGTCTGCTTTCGAAATTTGGCAGATATGTCACTGTCTTTTACTCGTAGACAATCGTGAGTTTTTTCGAGGCTTTGCATTGTGGGAAAATTTTTCTAACTTTTCTGCGGGTAGGAACTTGATTCAGGCCGCATGCGCAGCCGATTTAAGGCGAAAGTAAGTTTTGGGTACGATGAAGTGTTTTAGGACTATTAATACTCCGGAACCGGAAGTTCTTATAATGATCTAATGCAACCTCTTTCGGAATAAGCGTAGACATTCTAGAAAAGGCTTATTAATTCCAGGTATGTGCGATCTCAGTTACGAAGACAAGATTAAAGGGGTTAGTTTGTTATATGGGAGTTTTCGGTCGAGGTGTGATGGAAATATGCAAGATCCTCCCACCCGACTCACCCAGTAAGGAAGATTCAGATTTAAATAGGCTTTTTGGTATCCTCTTATCACCTCCACCGAAGGACCGACTCTCCTGCCACCACTGGCGTCAGTTTCTTAAACAAAGAAAAAGTTAGACGAAATATCCTCTCTACTAAATGCAAATATTTCTCTTTTTTCTTAGCAAGTTTGAATAAGTATAAATTGGTAAGCTTCTTCTTAAGCTTTTCTCTCCTTTTAGCTCTTTTATCGTGGTAGAGATCTTGCCTTCACAAAAAAAATCAAAAACAAGGGTAGATACCTCCAGAGATTTCGTTTTGTGTGAACGAAACCGAAGTTTCATATTGAATAGTACAGCCTACCAACAGCTATAATCCCTTAAAATATACGAGCGGTCAGTTCTACCTAAGCAGACTGGTCACTGGCGAATAACCAGGAACAGGTCGAGAGATTATCTACTCGTACAGCGAGGGAAACGGTTAACTCTATCCACGCGGCGAGACCAGAAATGCTGAAGTTTCCCGCTTTGTTGTATGTGAGAATTAGAGGTGATTTGATACAAGCATTCAGAATACTTAAAGACTTCGGCACTGTTCGGTTTCCAATTTTTCATACTTTGGCTACTGACTCTGGTAGGAGAGATTGTGAGATCGATCCCTGTAACTGTGTTTTTAAAATGCGTCTGATAAGCATTCTGGATTCTGAGGGGATGACTGCCTCCCTTTCTCCGCTCTCTATACAGACCACTACTATCGCCGCCATTTTGGTGCAAAAACTACCAATAAAAAATTTCATATAATTAAATACGCTTATGTAAACACCTCGGAGAGCGCCATCTTGTGTCTCTAAGCTCTTTTGGAGTGAGAGTAGAAGCAGTAGTGTCAGAACCCTTACAAATGCCTTAAAGCTCTGTGCACACCACAAGGCACGTGAAAGTCCTTTTGCGGACTTCAGGACAGGAGAGCTCTACAATCACCGCTCATGCTCGATTGAAGCGCACCGAAAATTTTAAATGGCCTGAAACTGTTTTCGTTTCGGCTGATGTAGTTTAAGTTATTAGGAAAATATATTTCTACTTATGAAGTTAATTAAGTCTGTTGACAATTGGTTTCAGTTTTGCCATTCTTTTCTCGGTATAAGTAGATTATTTCCTCGTAATAAGTAGCAGCTATTCCACCATATCAACAGGCCCCATCCCTAACTTGTTGCGGTTTTCTTAGGTCAGTCCGCTCCACAGAGGGTATTACATAGCTTAGCGGACCTTTGTCTATGTTGGTTGTAGCTTTTTTTTAAAAATGATTTTAATTCATCGTTAAATGCTTCTATTGTTGATCTTCTCTCATTCAAAATATTATGAAACTGGTAAAATGATTATATAGGTTTTCTTAAGGCAATTAAAGATATGTATCAACTCTCGTAGCCCTGACCCTGACTTGGAAAGTCGCAGTAACAAACCGTCTTATCAGCTCAATAAGCGATTATTGCCATTTATGATATAAAGAAAAAACAGAATGCTTCTGGCTCATCCATACCTATTTACTGTCACACGCTTCTTCTGAAAAATGTGAACATTCCGGAACCGTGTTGCTATAGTTTCTCCCAATTCGCAGTACACCAGACCGAACTCGTATCATATGGCGGATTTTTCTTATACGAAACGGGACTTCTACCAAACGCATGTGAGACTGAGAGAGAGAGAGAGAGAGAGAAGAGAGAGAGAGAGAGAGAGAGAGAGAGAGAGAGAGAGAGAGAGAGAGATGAAGTCAGTATATATAGAGAGACATGACGTCAGTATATATATAGAGAGAGAGAGAGAGAGAGAGAGAGAGAGAGAGATGAAGTCAGTATATAGAGAGACATGACGTCAGTATATATATATAGAGAGAAATGACGTTATTACAGAGAGAGAGAGAGAGATGGAGAGAGAGAGAGAGAGATGAAGTCAGTATATATAGAGACATGACGTCAGTATATATATAGAGAGAAATGACGTTATTACAGAGAGAGAGAGAGAGAGAGAGAGAGAGAGAGAGAGAGAGAGAGAGATGAAGTCAGTATATATAGAGAGACATGACGTTAGTATATATATAGAGAGAAATGACGTCAGTACAGAGAGAGAGAGAGAGAGAGAGAGAGAGAGAGAGATGGAGAGAGAGAGAGAAGAGAGAGAGAGAGAGAGAGAGAGAGACTGTATTACCAGGAAGATGTAATATTGTTGTTTCTTTGAGAAACGCCCATTAATGTGAATTCGGGGAGATTTTGGTGACTTTAGCGTTTCTCTCTTTTTTCTTGTCTGTCTGATCAAAAGAAAGTACATCACCACCCGGAGAGGATTTTGACCATCATGGATACAGCTTTTTTTTTAAAATTTATTATATTGCTGTTGGCATCTGTATAGCTTTGGAGTCCTGGTACATATCGGTCGGTATCTTTTTTTTAATCTCCTGTCAATACAAAACCAAAAAAAAAAAAGGTATTCATACGGCTCTACAGGGGAGAATAAAAGGACCGCCAGCGGTGAAATGTAGGATCTCTCTCCTCAATCATAAATCCGCATAGAAATTCCGAGAAAATGCTGACAAAGTTTGAATTATTTGACTTATATAAAAGAGAAAGGCAAGCGTGGGCGGTGGTTGTGCTGGCTGAAAACACACGGCAGAAGATGAAGCGGGGTCTTTCGCTAACCATCCACCCCCCGACAGGCTTTCTACTACCCACCTGCCTGCGGTCAGCAGAGCTAACAAATGAAAACTGCTAATCGGTTTGCTACATTAAGCTGGTCGAGGAAAACTTACCCTGTGGCGCTCTACTGACGATCGAGCAATTCGGAGAGACGAGTAAGTAATTTACAAAAAAAGGTTTGAACTGGAACTCGCCCACCTTAAAGCGGCTGATGCTTACCTTTTAACCCTGGCCCGCTCTAATCACTGTGACAGCCAGATCCGAGTGACAAAAACGCGGCACTGACCTTCACTTCAACTTACATAACATAATTAATAAAGAAGGAAAAAAAAACGGGAAGCGAGATGAATAGTCCTTGTTTAATGATCCACTGAGGTACATCGAATAAGAATATGTCGCTAAAAATAGTAATAATAATAAGAAAAGAAAAATACAACTAAAGGTTATACCTATGCAAACGTTACCCTTTATCTGTTACATCTCTTAAGGCAGTGATTCTCAACCAGGGGTGAATTTAACCCCTGGGGGTAAAAATCTACATGACAGGAGGTTAAGTAAATATATCATACCTGCAAATTAAGTATTAATTCTGTAATACACAATAACTGGTCAGCCTGTATTAGAAAAATTATGGCTGGCATAGGTGTAGATCTTTGGGAGATGCATTCCCCTTTGGTTTAGGATGTACTTACTATCTACCATACCCCCTAAAATCCCTTTGTTTTTGATAATAAAATCATATATATTCATTCAGAATTTATGAATCATAAGAACAAAACTGTTCATATATTTTATCCCACAGAAATTTGTTCTGAAAAAAAAACTCCTTTTATTGTTAAGATTTTATTTATTTTGTTGTCTTTTGATTGTAAATAAATTTCCTCCTCTTCTTCTTAATAATAAAGTTGTTCCATCATCTTTTTCCTGTGCCTCTATGCTGGCTGTACAGTTTTTTTGCATGCCAGTATGAGGGTAAATGGCGAAATACATCAAGAGAAGGGGGTAAATGACAGAGGAAGGGTTGAGAATCACTGCCCTAAGGAGTTATCTTTAAATCGAAGTCTCTAAGAAATGTTTTTCAGTTTGGATTTTCCACAGAATTCCCGAGTGTTTTCCTGAATTACCGTCCAGGAAGCTGCGAAACCTGACAGAAATATACAGTGGTCTTTGTGGCACATTTCCAGCTGTTGGCAGCGCAAAAAAAACATTCGTGCCGCGAGTTCTGCGACAATTTCAATTAAACTCCTCCCGCCCACATCTTACTATCATCGTTCCCACGATGTAAATCTTTTCTTCTTCTTCTTCTCTTAAATCTAACATGCGACTTTAAACGTATTTCGTAAAGCCGAAGCGCCCTCTAGGATGCCCACGTGGTTGGTGGGTGGGGGGAGAACGAAAAGGCACCATGAATGAAGCTGGTGACAACTCTGGAGCAAAATCCGCTTATTATTATTATTATTATTATTATTATTATTATTATTATTATTATTATTATTATTATTATTATTATATTATTATTATTATTATTATTATTATTATTATTATTATTATTATTATTATTTCATAGTACAAGAGAAACAATTATAATTATAGCTTGGTATTGGGAAGTAGCTCTTTGGTAAAAAAAGGGAGAAAAAACAACGGAATAAGTTGCCATTGGTCGTTGTTAATAGTAACAGTGCAAACTGCATCAGAAGAGATCTCGTCGCCCTCTCGTGGAGGGAGATCTTATAAACCAATGGTTCTCAATACTCTTAGACTTCCGGACCGGTAAAAAAGAAAAACAACAACAACAAACAATGGGATTTTTTGCGGGCTAGTACAACATGGATCTGAACAGCAACTTCATCTTTTTTTCTCCCATCACCAATGCGCAGCTGTGTCGGGCAGAGAAGCGCGAAGTGGTGCCGCCGTTCCTGCGTATTGTTCTAACTGAAGACTCCACCGAAAGTCCAACTTCTCAAAGGAACACGTAGAGAGGGACAGAAGCACCGGTCCCTTAACTCCGAAACGCGGCTGGCGCTATTTCACTTTTTGAAGAATTCTGCTGACCGCTCCAGGAGGAGGATTTCAAATCCCCGACGACAGCGGTGGTCAAAGAGTAAATATCAGAGTCTTCGCCGCCTTCAGTGGAAACAACGGCGGATGAGAGAGTATCGAAACCGTTTTCTCAAAGACTATTCTTCGAAAAACCTGTAGTTTCTCTCTGAAACCCTCCCTCGATTCTTGTCAAACACTCGAAACGGTGGAGCCGTTATGACGAGTTTGGGCAGCCCAGCCCGGCTCTTGGACTTCTTGCTGTTGAGGAACAGCGCGGAGTTCAAGAACACCGGGATGATACAAGATGGCAGTTCGGCCGACCTGTTTTCCGTTGCAAGCATCTCGCGGTGACTGAAACGGTGGTTCGGGCTGCCAGAGCACAAAGGATTGCCGTCGTGGCCGCTGCTCCACCCGCTCGAACCCCCGACCCGCGGGGCCACTTACCTATCGCAAGTACGCCAGCAGAACGGGGGGGGGCTCCTTTGTTAAGTCTGCTGACCGGATGTTTTTAAATACCCCGATAGCTGACCTCCGACGGCTTCAGCTAATTCTTCATCTCCCCCTGACAGTGCTGTCTGGCAAGGATGTACTGTTATTGGGGGTGGGGTGCGAATCGCCAAACAGTTCTGATACAGGGCGGAACCAATTCCTCGCCAACACCGCGTGACCTTTGCAGGGTCACGGGGCACTGACGCGAACACCTGCCTCCCTCGCTTCCTCCATCAATTAGTTTCAGGTGGGGTTTTAAAAATCCCTCAAATCGTTCTGCTTGTCCGCGGTATTTTCACGTTAGACAAAAGTCGGGGAACGGAACAAAAGGTCAGCTTACGTCTCTCGAACTCGAGGCTGGCACCGCGTAGCTCAACTCCAAGGTTACACGAATGTATTCCTAGATTCTCTTTAGTTAGAGTTAAGTAGACATAATTTATGGTGCATATATTTATACAAGCTAACCATTTTATATCAGGGAACAATGATCTGATAACGATATGATTAATATAGGTATACACACTACAGGGTTGCACACCTGAACACACACCTGTTAAATTTATCCAGCCCCAGTCACTAAATACTCCAGAAAGGAGTTTTATTCGCTTGCAGGGATTATTAAGTCACAGGGTTTAATTTATCATTAGTATTACAATACCAGATTTAAATGTTTAAAATAATAATAATAATAAATTAATCGGCTACTCGCAAAACGCAGATCTACGGAAGGAAGAAGAAGACGAAATTTTTTTGTTTCGTTTCGTCATTTTTTGTTTTTGTTTTTTTTTCACTGCGGTGAATCGTGTTCCTGTTTTTCGATGTAACCCTCGGCGGCGGCGCCATTTACAATTTGCAAACAGCGAAGGATGGACCCGTGAGACGGAGTCACGTACGATTCGTTGAGCTGATAAGCGGGACGGTGAGCACCGCCGGATGGCGATTTCGTGTGCTGGCGTCGAGCGGGGGAAGGATTTGTTGAACCTGCAAAGAAAGTTCACGGGTAAACCCTAAGAGCAGCGGCCGGTGGAGGAGAGGGAAATCCGCTTCGCCGAGTGATGAGCGAAGATAGGAAATACCACACCCTCCATCACCCCGACCCCCACCACACCCTCCACCCCACTACCACCCGGGGAGGCGACCCTCACCACACCCTCCATCACCCCGACCCCCACCACACCCTCCACCCCACTACCACCCGGGGAGGCGACCCTCACCACACCCTCCATCACCCCGACCCCCACCACCACCCGGGGAGGCGACCCCAACCACACCCTCCATCACCCCGACCCCACATCCCACCACTACCCCCGGGGGCCCCCCTACGCCCCCGTGCGTAGTGTAAACCCAAAGACGGACCCCTGCCGGCCCCTATCATCAGTCAAGGCCCAGCATTGAGTACTATTATTATTATTAGTAAGATTAAGACCCCCCACAATATTAGCATTAGTAGAACTGTTAAGGTCTGAGAAGAGAAGCCAGTTCAGGGACGTTGGCATGGGGAGAGAACAGCTCGCTGTTTGTGTACCTTAAACAGTGCGCAGGAATCCCGGCATTTTGACTCTTAGTTTGAAGAACCTGGAGTAAGATTTAGGATAGCGCACTGGAAGTTGGTTGATGATCAGCATTATAATAAGATCGAACGTTACTGGGGAGTGGCCCAGGGTTTTGGTAAAGGTTCTTAGTTAGCTGCAGGTAAAATAAAAGAAGAGAGGAGAGTTATAAATATAGAAATAAAGAGTATTATTTCTCGATTCAGGCTTGTTACCCAAGGTATTTCTTAAACGTTGAATTGATGGACTCTAAAGGGGCTTAACTAACTTCTGTTCCAACCAAAGAAAATACAGTAGTAAAATGAACTGGACAATTGCCTTTACCTATCTTAGAACAAAGCTTGTTTTGTTTATCTTTTAGAGTGAGTTCAGACACTTTTTGCTAACTTATTTAAATGCTGATAAGCTGTTGACACATTTGTTCTAAGTTGCTACCGACTGACCTTTGATGGAAATGCATTTGTGTACTTGTAACTTTGTCAGTAACTGGGGATTCTTTAATGCTTATGTCTGTAAAACTGCTCATACTCTAATATTTCTTTAAAAAAAAAAAAACTATTATGAGAAACAGGATACTTATCTTATACAGAATGACAAAGGGAGGAACTATTTTATAAAACTCAAAAGTTCTTTTTTGCCAAAATAATCTAGTTACATTAAAAAAAATATTTTTACTGTTTCCACTATCAAGTTTGGTTTAACACATTCTAAACACTACATACCTAATACAGTTGACTCTCTATTATCCACACACACACACACACACACACCTGATCCTAGGACCATGCAGATAGTGAGATTTTGCAAATAGTTAATGCTCAAGTAGGCTAGGTTGGGCTAAACACAATTTTCATGTAATTTTTTATAGCACCTGTATTTGCATTGTAACTTCTGTTCATTTTAAAGAATAAGAACAAATAAAACATTTAACTATTTTAATGTAATAAGGTATAAAATAATGAGAAATAAAAGAAAAACAACATTTTATTATCACTAAATATATGGGTATGAGTTGTAAGTTAGGTCTAGCTAATACAATAAAAAATAAAAGTATATAAATACAAAACATTAAACATAGTACTTCTGTTGCCATTACAACTCATTTCCCCTTTGAAGCCAAAGGCTATCAAAAAAGCATTTAGGAGCCATGATAACTTATTGTACAAATCCAAATTGTGAAAATAAAGACTTGTGAACAGTGCAAAAACTAGCTTCAAACTGGTAGCTTTCTCTTGTTTTGATGCTCAGCTAGTGCTGATTGGGCAACTCAGCTTATACTTGTGCACTGTTCACTGAACAGGAGAACTGCTTTGAAATGTGAATGGAAGTTTTGTGTTCTACGAAAACAAAATAGATGCTGATTTTGTGTGGATAATTGAGAGTCATTTGTACTTATTTGAGAACACAGTTATCTCATACTTTGGTGATATGTGGTATTTCACTAGTACAACAGAAATATATTTAACTTTATACAATCCATCCCAAAAAAGAATTTGAGACCTTCGAGTTGCATCACTAGATAAATGTCTGTAGACCAAACCAGGCAACCAAAATCTTGTGTCCGTCTTCATAACTGGGATTATGTGCATTACTAATTTTCATTCATCTTTCAGTTACATTGAAATGATGGAAATATGGAAAATATTTCATTAGCATGTGATTGTCCAAAAGCAGTGATCACTCTCATAAATCTGAACCAGACAGAAATCAGGGAATCACGACAACGTATCCAAAAGTTATTAAAAGATGTCAGTCCTGATGGTAAGTTTATTGTTGTTAAATGTTTGATAAATTTAAAACTGAGGGAAATAACAAAACCTTTCCTTTCTAAAATAAATGAATAAATTGCATTTGTATATGTAACTATTGTGTGGGTGAAGGAAATGCATTCATGTAAGTGTAATTTTCCAAATTTGACCACATCTGTGAAGAAGTTTATTTTTTCATGTTATACTTGTGTAATCACATTCTCTGATTTTAAGTCATAGCCATAGCAGTTGAAAAAGCATTCTTAACTCCTTGGCACCTCTTCTGAATCATCAGTCACTGTTTTGGTTGGAGAGTGCTCTGTAATCATGATTTAAAACCAGAGAATCCATGTGATTGATCAAGCATTGCATAAGAAATTTAATTTCTGTCTATTTACATATGAAAATTGCAGAAAGTAACTGAAGAATCTTTCATAATTTGAATACATTCTGGAAATTGCATTAAAAAAGGTATTTTGAAAGTTACCTCTCTCAGTAAAAGCATTTGAGCAAAATAAAAGTTAAGAATAATGGTTTCTGTCTTGTGTTTGAAGCTAACTTTTCTTTTCTTTTTTAAATTATTCCTACAAACTGCATTGAAAAGTAACCAGGATTTAACGGATATGGTTCTCAGAGGGTTAATGTATTTGCAGAATGTTGCAATGTATCACAAGTTCTCAAAGTTTTCATGAATGACAATTATTTACTCTTTAATTTTTATTAGCAAATAAATTGTATTGTTAAGAATTTGGACAACTGAATAAAATTTGGAGAGACAGTTTCATGTCTGTCCCAGTAGGAAGGAGGCCAAGCTCTGGACCTGTTATTTTCCTGCTTATGATTATAGTGTATACAGAAATAAATTTTTGATTTCCTAGTAGGAGCAGGCCAAACAGCCGATAAATTGGTAATTAGTGTCATAGACCATTTTGATAATTTGCGTATTTCTAGAAATAAGTTACACTCACCTGACTTGTTACTTAAAATAGTAATTAGTAACTCTGCAGTGCTTGTCAACAAAGAAAACATTAAAGTACATATTAGAAAATGACAGAAAAGATAAACCGAGACATAAGGGTATTATTTTCCTTACAAAAGAATTCCTGTCCGGGCTGTTTGGTGTGAATGCATATTGGGAAAGTTTTCACAATGGGATTTACCAACTAGAAACTGTTGCCAGTCTTATGGGGAGAAGTAATGCTTATTTTTATGGGTTGATCTGATCTTTCCTTCGGGTATTTTGTGTGTGAATAAAATTACAAGTTTGTTTGAAAACTGACTTGACTTTTAATTTATAGGATTCCTCTATTATAGTTGTAATGTCCATTCTCTGGTGTTTTAGCAAAACTCGGATTACCACCCATTGTTTTAGAATTTGTTAAAGCTGTATCATCAGACATTCTAGTTTTCTGTATGGCTTCTGAACGCCTTTACTATCTAAGAAACGACTGCCATAAAATAACTAAATAAATTTATTCATATAGACTAAAAGTTCTGCTGAGTAATCTTTAGAATTGTAGTAGCTACAGTAAATGAGAAATTAAAATGGAAACATTGGAAATGCAACCAGTCAGAAAGGAATGTTGTACATACCCTTAGCAGCTGTTGGCTTCTCGGCGCACAAGCTCAGAAAGATTGTTTTCTCTAGATTTAAAATATTGAAAAGTGTGACATTTAAAAAAAAAAAAAATCCAACTACATTTGTTTGTTTGTTTGTTTTTTAGATTCTTAATCGGTTTTTTGACACCACTTCCCAAAAAAGTGCAAAAGATGACATATTGGATACTAAGCTCATTCAGAAACCCCTTATCCAACAATCAGTTGCCAGGGATACACTGTTTCCTAAGATTCAGGAGTGGTTATCCAATAAAGATCAGTCACCAAGTAATTTTCTGATAAAGTGAAAGAAAGAGAAAGAAAAAAAAAAGTTTCTTTTAGTATTACTGGATTCTGAGTATTGCACTTGTGCATTATCTAGGAGGTTCTAAGTTTTCAAGGATTCAAAAGAGGACGGCAGAATTTAAATGTCTCATTTAATGCATTAGGTGGAGAGTGGGGGGCAAGCTCCCAAAGAAACATTTTAAATGTAGTTCTCAAGTGTGCAATGCTTATCAATCTAGTTTAATTCTTGTGTATTTTGTATGGCTAAGTATATGTGCAAAGTATTCAATTCAAATCCACAACAAGCAAAAGATATTTCTTTTGAGGGTAATATGTTTTTAATTCGGTTTTTATTATTCCATGTTTGAAATGCTCAATTAGCAAACATTTTTACTATATATAATTGAATTATAACTATAGCTCTCCAAAAAATGATTTAAGCTAGCATACAAGCTGAGGTAGTTCCCTCTTTCTAAGCTTCAATGATAGATTACTTTGATGGCGTAAAACACTGCCTCAGATGAGGACGATTTCCTTACAGTAATGAAAGTTCATATTAATTTAAAAGAAAAAATCTTTTTTGTGTGCTGAGCCATTTAAACTTAGAAAAGTTATGGTGAGGTTTTTTAAAATGATTTTACCAGTATTTTAGCCAAATTAACACCATTGCTTTGCAGTTTGCTATTTATAAATTAACTTGGAAAATTATCTGATCTACTGTATATTTTTGTGGAGGAAATTTTTTATTGCAGTGTTAAGCTAGCTTGCTTTCTTTTTTAAGACACTATTAACATTGGGGATTATCACATTATTATCCAGAAACAGTGGTCAGCTGTTGTAGAGTTAATTTATTGATATTACAATTAACCTCATTTGTGTGTCCACTTTACATTGCCATTCTGTGACCTCTCTCTCTCTCTCTAGTGTTATGGCTTAAATGTCTAGCATATCGAGGAAACTCACTGGTTCAGCTCCCAAAATCTCCTGGTGTGACATTTGCAGTACCAGACCAAATTTAGATTATTTGTATCAGTCTTATATTCTACCCAAAGATCGTGTCTTGAGAATTACATGCTGAAACTGAATTTTGGCACAAATTAAAAAAAAAAAATAATAAGGACTTTATATTGCTCACCATTGGCTATCTGATTCTTTGTATCATTTTTCGTTTGTTTCATCTGGTAAATATACCCAGTGCCATTGACTATAACTGTTCATATAATTGCATAGTATTATGCTGCTAACAGGTGAAAAAAATAATTATGGATTTTTCCCCCTGTATCATATTTACTGAACAAGCATTACAGATACCGTGGAAACACCTACATTTAACAGAGTTCCATTTTAAAATACAAATGTTTTAATTTTTGGACTTATGAGAAAAAGTCTGGGTCTTGATTGGCCCCACCTTCTTTATATATATATATATATGACAATTTTTTTTCCTATCTTTTGGAAACATTTTTTGTAGAAAATGGATGGCAAAAAGGTTACAAATCAATATGAATACTTTTTGCTCTATTTGTTTGATCTATCATCAAAATCATTTCGGCTATAAATTTTAATTGACGTGAAAAATTTCTCTGGATGATTGCATTACTTCAAATAAAAGCAAGTTAATTATTTTTTGTGTTTCTGTAGTTTTATTTCACTCGGTGAGTTCTTTTCATTATACTATTAGAGCCATGTTTCTTTTTAGTGGGGGAATTTTAAAAAAAGAAGAAATTCTTTTAAACATTTAAGCCAAACCCATCCCATCTTGTTCTCCATTAGGTATGTAAAAAAAAAAATTAGGGTTGTATTTATGTGGCATGACTGAGACCTAGTGACCTAAGGTAGGATGTCCTTTTATCTTTCTTGCAAAACTACCCTTTTTCTTTCTAGCAGTCACTGGATGTCTATTATACCCCATGCGCACATTTTCTAAGAACAAGTGTTAACACAGTTTATAATGAATAAAGAATGAAAGGGATCTATTTAGATTTCTTTCTAGAGAGTTTATCATGTGAATTATCATGAGATTTTTAGTTTATAAAATTGCATGGTTGTCATTGTAATTCCCCTGCAGCTTCTCCTAATTTCTGCTTAAGGGGCACAATGATTAGCAATGGAATTTCTGGCTTGTCAAATGTGATTTGTTAAAAGGCTTTTTTTTTTTTTTTTTTTTTTTTTTTGCTGAACTTCGATGAATAAGTAAGTCGTGGGTTAATTCTGTAAGATTGGTATAGGTCAATGGGTTTTAATGATTTTTTAAATCCATTCTAATATCGTTCAGGAGGCGCACACTGTTCTCCATCACTGCTGCAAAATCTCTTGGCATTCATAACACGTTTTCTCTCCATTTTCACTCTACTAATGATGAATTTTCTCTGTAGTTTGTTTTTTTTTCAGATTTAAAAACTTGTTCACAAAGAATTTCAAATTTGAATTGAACAAAAGGCTTTAGAATATTTGATTCTGGTTTGTCTATTTATAATCATGTAAAACCCAAGATCAGCTTGGTCCACAGTCGAACTTTCCTTTTTTTTTGAGTTACGAAGCAAACAAATATTGTTTGTTAATAGTGTTGTTCAATTATTCTTGTGTTAATTATACAAAAAGAAAATTTCCAATGTTCATGGCAACTTATGGTCTATTATTATTATTTTTTTAAAATCACGAGTAGTTTTACAGTTAATAAGGTTGTTTTGTACCTTTTAATTTGGCTGTTAGCGGTGACCAGATTTATTTATAATCACTGTGTGGAGTGATGGGATTCCCATCATTGGCATCAGAAAATATCAAAAACACGTTTTTAATCAGCAGACTGAGATTAGACCAGTTTGGCCCACCTGGGAACACGCATGAGTTAGCAATAAAAAAATCAGTTGTATAGTGTTTGTCATAAATGTTAATTTTCAATTCCTAACATGGCTGAGGATATATTGAAATTAAAAGGGTAAAGAGTCCAGGGGAAAAAAAAAATATTAAAGAAATGTTTATACTCATAAGTTAGCAGATGGACTTGCTGTTATTACTGGTGTTGTCTGTAAATCTAATTTACTTGCTTTCTTGATGCATCTAATCCACACACACGCTTGTCCTAACAGCCAGACAGGCTAATGCGACCACACGATGATTTCAAAACAGGTGCATGAATGCAGAAAGCAGCTCTCATTGTTGGGTGGCTTTTATTTCTTAGACCAAATGCTCAAGCCTTCTGGTAACTGTTAGGCTCCTAATATGGCTTCATGCAATGGTTGACATAACCAAATGTACAACTTTGTTCTTATTTGCAACCATAGACCATTTCCGACATGATTTGTGGAACTTACACGAAAAGTTTTTGCAGTGGCAGGCTTCACGGCATCTATGGCTGAGGCCCTGTGTCTTTGGAACTAGTGCGGGTTTGAGGCAACAGTTTGGAAATGTTTGTTCTTGGAACCCAATGCACTTTCAGCAGAAGTTTCATCGAAATCTGAGGTGGCTTGCTGAGGTACTTTCTCAAAATTTGGTGATTTAATGCAGAATGACCCAATGATGCTGCTTGACTTTTCTTTTATTTGGGAAGCCAAATTGCGCTGTTTTGAAATTTTATACAAATTCTCTCTGTCAGTAAATTTAGAATTAAAAAAAAAAAATGTATAAGACTAAAAAAAACAAAACCTTAAAATAAGACAAAAAAAAATTGGTTTTGAATAGTTGCAGAAATTCTAATTTTCTTCTGTTGTTTTGGTTTCCTATACTTAAATATTTAATTTAGATTTGCTTCTTCTTCTTTTTTTTAAAACTTTTGGCAAGTACTGGCAGTGTTGCTGTTTTAAGTATGAACGAGTACAGTCAGGTGTGCCTGAAGTAAGATTATTTGATCTCCTTGTGTCCTTGGCTGCTGTCTTGAGAGAGATGCCACCTGCCTGTCTGTGAACTGGTTGTCAGCGATGTACCGATTATCAAAATGGCTCTGACTGATTACTCAGCTGAGATAATTGGCCAAGTAAAAAAATTCATAACAGAACTTTTGGTTTGCTTTTATTTATTACTTTACACAGAGTATCATCACAAAAATGAAAATAAGAAGGTCTACTAGGCTCCCCATAAATGTGGTTCTGTTTCCAGAATCACACACAGCCAACCACACAAATGAGAAAATTTTGGCTGGTTTGGAGAAAGCTTTTGTACCACGAGATAAAGGTTATTTAGACCTTTGGGTTGATGCCGCTAGCACGGTTGCTGGAATTCTCAAAATCAGATCACCACCACCATTTTGTTTTATACATACTCTACAACTATTGATTAATTATGCCATACTTAGCCAACTAGCAGTAAAGGGTATCTTTGATATTAATTAACATATAGTTGGCAATTTCTGCCATGATTTTACTGTTTCACATAAGCTAAGTGACCTTCAGGAACAGCTGAAGGTCTCCCAAAAACAAGCTGCTACAAAATGTGTCCACTCATTGGAATGGTTCATACTAAATGCTAAAATTTAATACTGGATAAAGAAGGCCAGTTGTGGCATAAGCAGTAAATCATAATATTCGAAACCCACCTCTCTATCAGTGGAGCCCAGCTGAAAAACCTGTTTGCTTTTTTAAAGCCCTTTGAACAAAAAAGTTGCTAATCAAAAGAATGCAACAACTTCCATCATAGCTTGATCAGCTTTAGCTATAGAATTCTTCCTAGACAAAGCTACCTGTGATATTACTTTTGAAGTAAAATCTCGGTGTGTAGATCAGCTAAAAGCAACTGTGCAAAGGTGTTTACTTAAGTACTTGGAAAATAAGAAACCTTGCACATAAAGGCTTAGGTCCTTTAAGTGCAAGTTCCAGAGTAGAGACATGAATGTGGATAAAATAAATTGAGAAAATAGAGGAGAGAAGGTTAGGAAAAGGCTAAGGAGAAATGTAATGAAGGACTTTGATACAAGTTTTAATGATCTGGACATACCACGAACCTCAGCTGAGAGACAGACTGTGAACTTTGGAAACTATGAAAGAATAGCAACAAGGAGAAAAAAACAAACTGCGAGTTCTACAGGAAAGGAAACTGCAGACCCCCAAAAACTAAAACAGGGAAAAAGGAAAACCACTGGTGTTCTAGAAAATGAGATTGGAGAATATCTTAAATTGCCCTTACTAGTGAGGCATGAAGTTCCTTTGGCATGGTTGAAAGGAAGAACACTTCAAAAGGCTTTTAAAAAAATGCTGGTATTGGTGCATTTATGTACACTGCAATATTTTAGCACAGGTTTGGGGGGGGACATGAGCCGACAAGAAACTGCCTCAATGCAGAAAGTGGTGAAAAGTTGATATCTGTGCTATAATTCAAGAGCTTTTGACTTTAAATACCAAGTTATACCTGTGATAGACTTCCATGGCAGTTTTCAATTTTGAATCTGTGTTTGCAGACCAGTATTACTTTCTGTACCTTGGCTTTCACTCAGTTACGTATCAGTCTGAACTCGGAAATGTCTTATGTTGATTTAGTGTAATAGGGGTATTTAAGCCTTTGGTTTTGAGTAAGAAATTTGAATTGTATTTTTGACAGCCTTTAGAATTTTCATGAATGTGTTGAATTTTGAATTGCCTTTTAAGGATCTAGTTATGTACATGGGGCTTGGATCTTGGGATGGGGGAAGAGCAGGAGAGGAAGCAAAACAGACTCTTTTTTTTTAAAAAAAAGAAAATATTGTTAAAATCTGATTTAATATTATTTTTTTTTTTAGTTTCTGACTGTGGCCACCAAGAAAAATGTGTTCAGTCACCGGTCCAGTCTGTGGATGACTACCGCCAGGTAGTGTGGTCAGGGAGTTTAACAGAAAACAGGTGTGTGTGTGTGTGGTTCTTCAGTAAAAGAATGTTGAGAGCCAGCCGCCTCCTCTCTCTGCTAAACATAAGCAGAATTCAAACTCTTGTTCTCCTGAACTCTAGCAATTACTGTTTGGCTGTGCATAGGTCTCTCTCTCTTTGTTAATTTCTCAGAGGGACAAACTTTAAATAAGAATGTTTCATGCATGTAACAGTGTAGTTCCATTTACATTACTACTTTGCTGAACAGAATGTGAATAATCAGTAACGAACATTTTTTTAAAATTCTATAACAGGTGTATTGTGTAGACAGATCATTTAAAATTACATACAAAGAAATTGTTGTACAGGAAAAGAACAAGGCTTCATTCAGGTGTTTTGATTTGATAGCATCTTCTGTCACAGCAAGCAATGACGACGTGTCTTTACTCCTGGTCTCTAATCATATTCTGGTGCATTGTTCTGATGGGGAATTTCATGCTCTCTTGTGCAAAATTAATGTGAAGTATGAGTGTCATGGGAGTACACTATGCTATTCTGACCAAGACTTTCCAGGTACAGTGACAAAGATACTTCTAACACAGTAGCAACTAAATAAAATCTGTAGGTATTTTTATGATATTATTTTGAGTTTGGAATTTTGCTTAAAAATGTGCAAATGTTTGCTACTCTAATAACTATGGAGTAATCTGGCTTTAAATGGTGAAAAAATATCATTTATATCATTTTCATATAAGATCTCTCTATACATTCAAATTATGTAAACTATACTTGCATTAGTAACTTGAAGAAATTTCAGCTTGGCAAGTAAAAGATGATAGCTGGTTTAGTCAGTCAGTTGCTACTTTAAATTTAATCAAAAATAAGAAAATGCAAACGACAAAGGCATAATCTAAATTTAACCCTTTCAGTGCTTAAGTAAATTTTGGACTGGACAGTTTCAATTATCCACCAAAAAATGAAATTAGGAATTTGATCAGAGTAGTTACAGAGCTTTAAAAAATTGAGGGGAAAGTTTTTTTGAAGCCATGAGGTAAATCTGCTTCCAGCATCAAATGGCTATAAATGTCAGAGTGGATATCTGCTTTCAGCATCATAAGGGTTAAAAAAATTTTTTTGAGGAGCATGGTGCTTGTTATTTATGAAATCTAAAAAAAATGGACAAAAGAATTGAAATTTTAAACTGAAATCGCTAGTGATGAGCTAAGTGAATGTGTGGGAGTAACCTAAGCAAAGAGAGAGAAAGAAATATAAGAATGTTTTTAGTTCAGAGACTAGTTATGGTTTAGTTTTTGATATCTCCAATTACTGGTTTTCTTTTGTTATTTTCTGCTTTGAAGAGAATTTCCTCTATCTTGTTCATTAGGCAGGCATATAATATTTGCTTTTCATATACTGGGCTTGCCAGACAGAACTATCAAACAACTAATGTTGAAAGGTTTCTACTCTCTGTAAAGTACTTAAAGTTGATCTCCTGCTCTGAAAAGATTATATGTTACAGTAACTTTTTTTTTTGTTAGATAACACTGGTCAACAAGTATTTTTCATGAAGCATATGTCAAGGTGAACTTAGTGTAGTTTTTAATGCTGATTTCAAACATACCATTAGTTTTTTGACATCACGTACAGTTTTCAAAATGAGAAAGTTTTTTGGTTTTAGCTCATGCATTATATAGAAATTCCAATTAATGACGTGTATGCATGTATTTCATTTACACCATGGAAACATACCTTTAAAATAAGCTACATTATTCATTGCTGCATAGTTCAGATGCAATATTTCATCATCTTAAATTAACCAATCAAGTTTTGTCTGATGAAATAGGTATTTGAACATCTCAAATTGTCCAATCATAATTGATCTGATGTTAATGGGAATGCAGGCAGGTTTCACAAAATACTGTTGTTTCTTGTGTCTATGGGATAGTCGGGCAACTGACAGACATTATTTGATTATTCTGAAATCAAACTGGCAGACAAGAACATCATACCAGCCAGGACTGTCTAGCGTCAAGAATACACCTCTTGTAGATCCATGTAATGTCCTATTGCCTCCTTTGCACATAAAGCTTGGACTGATGAAACAGTTTGTAAAGACACTAGGGAAGAGAAATGCCAGAGGGTTTGAGTATATTGTAGAAAAGTTTCCCAAAATCACACAGGCGAAGTTGAAAGAGGGTATCTTTGTCGGACCCCAAATTAGAGAAGTACTCAAAGATGTCAACTTCAAGACAACACTGGATGAACTGGAACTGCCTGCCTGGAATGCTTTCAATTAGATCTGTGAGAATTTCTTGGGCAACAAGAAGGCAATGGACTACAAGGATGGCATCAAGAATCTTCTGAAATGTTACTCAACAATGGGTTGTCGCATGTCACTGAAAGTTCACTTCTCGGACTCCCATCTGGATTTCTTCGCAGATAACCTTGGAGCAGTGTCTGATGAACATGGTGAAAGATTTCACCAGGACATTAGTGCTATGGAGAAATGGTACCAAGGCTTCTGGAATGACAGTATGCTGAATGACTACTGCTGGACACTTTACCGTGATCAACCAGATCAGGAACACCGCAGGAAATCCAAATCACGATGTTTCTAACTCTGTTGTTCTAACTTTGTCTGTTTTGTCTGACCCATTTTTTGTGTATTCACTCTTTGTAGAATGATAGTGATGATTTTTAGCTCAATAAACTCATTTACTTTCTAAAAATAATATGTCCTTATTTATTACGTTAATGACTTCATATATACAAATATGTAAATATTTGCATGTATCTACTGAAAAACTGATACGTGCTGCATACAAATGGAGTGAAATTTTGAAATCAGCATGAAAAATTAGTCTAAAAAAGTTGGTTTGCATTCATAATGAGTATAATACATTTAATTTGTTGACCAGTGTAATCATAGCCTTACATTAAAGAATTAGTTCAAATTGGCTTAAAATCATTTCATTTCAGCACATCTCATTAATCACATGCTTTGATATCATTTGGGACATATCTCAGCTTATTCTCGTAATTGTTTGGACTGTGAATTTGAATGCACTAAACTGTTTGGCATGTACAGAACATTAAGTTTCAAGTTGAAGACATCACAATTTTGACCAGGTCATGTCTGGACTCTTGGTTGTTGATTATGGAATTTTTTCTATTTATCATTAAAAAAACACTAAATTTAAACAGAAATTTTTCTTTTTTTCCACACTATATCTGGGTTAGTCTCTTACATTGACTCACAAACCATTATTGTGCTAGTAATTTCAGTTAAGAACTACTATTTTTTTAATTAATTTTTTTAAGTTGCTTGCTCGATCTGTCTTTCTGTTTTCTTATTTAACACTGCTCATTGTTTCTATTTTCAAGAATTTATAGCTGCTCCAAAGAATCACCAATTTTACCGAATGAAAGCACTCCATCTACATTGAAAATGATAGCTAGCTTAGGTCTTGATGACTCTAGGTTTTCATGGACCAGCTCATTAGCCACACCTCCCTGTCAGGAAGATGCAGGTATGTAAAATTATTAGATAAAGTTTAAGATTTACAATGATTAGAATAGAGAGCAAAACATGGAGTTCCCAGAATCGTGTACTTTCCTATGATATATAGGTAGGTAGTTTAGTCTGTTAACATTTTTCTATTTACTTGGGTGTGAAATAGTTTTGTAATACGAAATATAAACAGAAAGTTGAAAGTTAAATAAGAAAAAAAGAGGAGGAATTGAGAGATGCAATATGGAAAAAAGTAGATATGAAACAACAAAGAAACATGACATAAGGTGCTTGGTGCAGCTTGTTTTGTGCTTTCTTTACATTGTAGATGCACTAACCTGATCGTTAGTTTTTAATGTAAAGGGCCAAGTTAAGGAAAATGAGAAAATAAATTTGTGGCCTACACATACTTAGCATGGTTTAGCTAATGAATACAAGTAACTACTGCTATTTTTTTTGGTCCTTTTTAAATCCTGAAAACCATTTTTACTAAATAAGAAAACATTTTTGGGGATAATAACTGAATTACAAATCTATCTATCTATCTGCCCCCCCTCTCTCCCTCTCTCTGTGTGTGTGAAGAATGTGTTAATAGAATTTGTGTACTTGTGTGTGAGCTTTTGTGTTAATTGTTTTCTGATGGATAAGTAAACTGGTGGTACTGCCATAGGGCCCTGTACGTTCTTGATTATGTATAAGAAGGTGCCATTGTGTATGTATCTGTTGGTGGTTCTTGTTAACTTATCTGGCTTTCATTGGTCCCAGTTATTTTTATCCATTGTTCAGTGACTGCCAAAATTTGTTTTGCTTGATTTATCTTGTGAATGCTTCATCTTGGGTCAAATCTGTAAGAAAAAGAGAGAAAGAAGCTAATATGCAATGACAACCTTTTACTAAGTATGCTAGGTATTGTCAGTATCACCTCTGTGTTGAAATTAGGACAAGTGATGCTTAACATTACAAGTCATGTACTAGTGACTCCAAAAGGTTAATGTTTTTATTTAAAAAAAACCCCTCTGTTGGTGATTTTCAACAGCCCGAATAGTATTTAAATTATTTTCAGTTTTTATTATTCAAGTATCACGTCAGGTAAGGAAGGTTTAGGGAGAGACGTCACATACTCTTTTTTGATTACTATTAAATGTTGATGTTGCATTTGTTGTTTTTTTATATGATGAAAAATTAATTTTAATTTTGAGTGTAACTGTGCAAAACTGATTCTCATAGCTTTATTTTATTCCTAGGTACTTGGTTTCCTGAATGAAAAGAGACAGTTTAGGAATATTTGAGATATACGGTAAAGCCTCACTTAACACGATTAATCCGTGCCTGAAAAACAGTGTTAAGTGAAATAAAAAGAATACATGTAAATAGGTAATGATGCGTGCTGGTGAATGTAGAGAGAGAGAGAAAGAGAGAAAAAGAAATGAAGAGTAACATAAAAATTAAATATCATAAACTCTAGTGGTCCATGCATGATACACTAAGGTAGTGGTTCTTAACCAGGGGTCTGTGGAAGGGCTTCAGGGATCCGTGAACCGAGAGCGTAAAATTGACTTTTTCTTCGTGCCATCTTGTTAGTTTAAAATTCTTTTTAAAAATTCAATTTTATGTCGAATTATGCCAACAAGGTACTGTTTCATTCCAAACAAGTGTAGAGTGATACTGTACGTGGCCAGATATCGTACAACCATCATCACTGACAGTTATGTCTCACATATTTCCTGTTGATAGGAATAAACAGAAACGTCGTCTGCTGGTATGGATACTTGGCTTTGCTCACATCATGTCATGGTGTTTTAAGGCAAAAATTTACTTATTTCCAGGGTAGCTTAGTTTCATAGCTTTTCATTCCAAACTAGTCATTATAATATTATTAGTACTTCTGGACAGTGGCGTAGCCAGGAATTTGTTTGAGGGTGAGGGGGACAAAGCCCTTTATTTCTCACTTAAAGGGGGGGACAGGACCCTTTTGGGGAGGGGGTCTGTGGCTTTCATCAAATTTTCAAAGGGGTCCATGACCCAAAAAAGGGTTAAGAACCACTGCACTAAGGGTTTGTGTTTTAAGTCTCCTTGTGCATTGCCTCCTAATAGAAGAGAGCATCGATTTTTCGCGGCTTTAGAACTGGGGGCATTTTTTTTCCTTTTGGGAAATATAAATTCTGTTTGGCATCTTCTTCCAATATAATCCTGTTTCATCTACATTGACCACCTGTTTAGGGCTACAACCATCATCAGCTATAATTTGTACCAGCAGACTACGGTAAACATTTGGCCGTGGCCGCTTCTCCCATCACTTTTATGTTGTGTAGATTAAACCGCTTCTTAAAACAGAAAAACCATCCCTGACTTGCATGGAAAGGTTTCACATCACTCACTTTCGTCTTTCTTCCATGATTCATGCAAGCTCAGAGCTTTGCACTTTATAACACGCAGACTTAACAGAACGTTTTACTTCGTTTGGTGCATGATCCAAGTACCCAAAAGTCTTTCCATAATGTCAGGCCTACGATGACTGATTTTGGTGGCACTCACTGATGTAGCACACAGACCACTGGCTTTTATCTTATCCGCATTTGAATGGATGGTCCGGCACGTTACTTCGTTTAGCCCCATCGCATATGAAATATCCATTAGTCTTTCACCTTTCTCAAATCGCTTCCAAAGAGTGACTTTTCCGTTTCATTTTCGTTGCTGAAGCACTAATATTCTCACTTTTTCTTTTTGGCCCCATTGTTATTAAGAGATAAAAACAACTTGGTAAGTGATGGCTCACTAGTTATTGTGGAAGAATATCAAACACTCTCCTCATTATAATGAAGCATTGTCTTGTCATATAAAGTGAATTTTATTCTCTACTTTAAGAACTGTGTAAAGTGAATTCATGTTAAGTGAGACTTGACCGGATCTCTCTGTCTGTCTATAATAACTTAAGAAATTGTTATGAATTTTTTGAGTTTTGTTTTTTTTTTATTGATTTATAAGTTGCTAGGGAAGTGAACTTCATGAGAGTTTTTTGGGGGGAAAGAGAGAGAGAAAGGGTGGAAACTGAAAGTAGATAAAGGAATAGATATTAAGTGCACTGCTGTTTAAATAATAAGAAGGAAATACAATTTCTACGAATATGAGAAGAAAAACACATTACAAAGGAGCAAAAGTGGATGCATATTATACATTTTATATAATGTACAGTAGCAGAAATAGGTATGGATACGCCAATGGAATGTCAAAATAAATGTGTAAAATTTACTTATTTGTATTTCTGTAAACAGACACTATATGAAAACTTAGAAAATTACATTAGGATGTATCTTTAGACTACACTAATGATATCACCCATTTCATTAAGATAAAACTTTAACTCTCTCATCCATACTTTTCACAAGATTTGTATCTATGGATGAATGGCAATACTTTGACAGTTTTACAGACTATGAATGCCCTGGAGCTTAAACAATAGGTTATATTTGTTACTTGAAAACAATGGTCCTAGAAATTAGATTCATAAAGATATACAGTGATTGAATAATGAAGTGTATTCTTTCAAAATTAAATATTTCTCTAAGCAAAATTTCCAACAATATAGAAGTTAAAATCATCTTTAGTTAGAGGAGGCCATACTAAGTATTATATATCATTATGGGGTCTTAAGTTAGATATATTGTTTAGTTTTCACTCATTATATCCATCTAAAAATGCTCTTTAAGTGAATGATTTATGCTTGTTTATCTTGGTGTGTCAATATTCATTTCCATAACTGCATGTAATACAAAGTCTCAGTTTATCTACTTCTAAACGGGAGAGAGACTAATGCTTTCATTATTTAGCTTTGGCAGTGTAGTTATTTAAAATCAGTTGTTCCCTCTGCCAACACAATACCAATATGTGTGGCCACAAAATAGCACGGCACATGTCCATATGTAATAATGTAGTATAGTAAAATAAATGTGACTGGATAAGTGTTTACATGACTTATAGATTCAGTAACAAATTTTATCTTATTGCAAACATTTCTGACATAGATTGTTTTGGGTTTTTATTAAAAGCAAGAAACAAAACACAAGAAAAAGCTGTTATTTGGCTCACTTTATCCCAAGGTGTAAAAAATTTTTTAAAAAACCAACAACACAGATATGGAGTTTATTTCAATAACAACACCAGTTTCATGGAAGAGTCTGGAAATCTTTTTAAACATTGGTGTAACGTCTTTTGATATAATTGTCTAATCAGCATCTCATTTTATTAGACTTCATTTTTCCAAAATGCTCAGGATCCAAAAAAACCCCACAACTAGTATTTGAGGGATCTTTCTGAATTGATTCTGCTTACGGTCATGGTTTTATTGGTGCATGACTAATACTTGTACTGTGTGTGATTGACTTTTGCTGTGCTGCCTACCATTCAAACACTGGCATTAGGTGTAGGAAGATAATTGATGGATGCTTGATGAGAGAGAGAGAGAGATTATTATGAAGGTGAAAGAAATTTAAAATACCTCAGTACAGCTCATACGGTAAATTTAAGAACTAGTTGTTGAAAGTCACAGTAAAAGTTTAGGCAAAAGCCATAGGCTATGATTATTTTCATAGCTCTGCTAGACTTCAAAGGGTTTTGTGTTGTGTAGTTCATAGTTTTGTATGGTGATAAAAAAAATCTTTCGTTTAATGAGGCTACCACTGCTGTTGAAGAGCTGTTAAGAACACTGAGTAATCCTGAAAATAATAATAAGCTGGTCTAATAACTAACTCTACCAATCTTGTCTCTTTAGCAACCATCTACATCCACCCCTTTTGTGTTCCAACCATCTTAGTTTAAACTGTCACTGGAACCAACCTGGTCATTGACGCTCTTCTTAGCGTGCAATCTTAAGCATAGCTGTTGTAGGCACCTTAGACATGTGTTGGTGTTTATTCAAATTTGATACTTAGTAAATGTGTCAAAGTACAAACAGACTTGTTCTACTTGCACACAGGTGAAAGGCAGTAACGTTTTATTAAATTCTGGAAATTCGTTACAGTCAGATGCCCAGCAGAAGGTGCTACGTTTTGAAACTGGAAGTAAAACATTCAGTATCATGCTGTATTTGCCTATGGTCACAGAGCTGGAAAGATTTGCAATTTTACAGCTCATAAAACAGTCTATCCCAATTTCTCCAAACACTTTGTAATTTGTAACTGTCATGTCATGCATGAATCCTACAGTGTACAACTAATTTTTTTACTAGTATTCACAGCGAGATAATTAGTAACAGTTTTGCTATCTTTCTTATTTTGGTGCAATTCATTATCAGGCAGTATCAAGATTATTAGTGTTCCTTTTTGAGTGTTGTATTAACGTTTTTTCATTGTATTTTTCTCAGGTGATGTGGAATTGTTTGAGACAGAAGGAGATTTTACAAAGCCCAAGATGCTAGCCAGAACACTGTTTTCTAGCAATTCTGCATCAGATGCTGATGATTCTTGGCACTACTTAAGCACTTCATTGGATGAAAAAACATTTGTTGAAAAGAACCACACCTTAAAAGCTGATTCTCAGATTCACTCTGATTTGCTGGAAGTTTATGAGGGCTGTATCATTCCCCTGGAACTGATTAACTCCCCCGGAATTGTTCCACTTGAAAGTCATGAGAACTTTGAAGATGATGATATAGTAAACAAGGAAGATAATAAATACACAGGAAATTCACTGTCCAGCATTTCAGATGATACTCCATTAAGAAATCTCTTGCCATCGCACAGTCTGCAGTCTATTTTGTCCACTTCAAAGAAGCATGGATCCTTAAGTAAGCATGTTCATTTTGCTAATGTAGCCAACAATGATGATCATCAAAAGACAACAGAGACTGGTTTGCTGTGTTTTGAAGTTGAGAGGGAAACAGAAATCTCAGATGCTGTCAATGTTTCCATTGATGAAAATAACGAAATAGTTCTTCCTTGCAGTATTACGAATGCAGAAATGCATTCTGACAAAGTTATTGTAGATTCTAGGAGTCAAGTAAACACCATGGTCCAGCAAGAGTCTGCTACAGAAGAATGTAATAAATCCGGTAGCACCATGGCCAATTTTGAAAGCAGAAGTTGTGCAATAGATGAAAATCCTGGAACGTTGCAAATAACGACTAATATTCAGAATAAAAGCTGTGAAAATAAAGTGGAAGAATTTAGTGTGCAAAAGAATGATTTGTACTGTTCAGAAGTTCTTCCTGATAAAATAAGTTTGCATGTATTTTGTAATGAAGAAGAAAGCAAGAGTTGTGATTTGGAGGTTAATCCAGAGCAGACTGTCCAAGAAAAAGTAGTCTGGTTTCCATGTAAAAGTTTGTTGGAAGGACCATCTAATCCATTGATTCCTATGGATCAGTTGGGTGAAAAAGCTGCAGAAACAGATTTGAAGTGCTTGGTTAGCAGCACGATAGAAGATGAAGCTAGTGTTAGCTTGGAGGATAGAGGTGTAGGAAATGTTCAAAGGAATTCTCCAGTACTGTTGAGCATGGCTGACCAATCATCAGAGTGTCTAGAGTACCCGCTTTATGTCAAAACATCAGATGTAGGAAACTTTCAGGTTAGGGAACAAGGGAAAATTGAAGAAGATGGTTTAAAGGGCAAAGAGAATGAAGAGTTAACACAGTTTTCACAAAGAACACTTCAGTTGTTGGGAACTATTATAGATGAGAATTCAGGCATGCCAGTATCTGTGGGTGGAACAGCAGCAAAGTCAAAGCACTCCAGCACAGCCGTTTTGGCTACTGGTTGTGGTGAGTTTACACAATTTTCATCATCCTATGAGGAAAAGCTGGTTGATGAAGTTGAGCAATTTTCTGACAGTATATTATGTCGAAAAAAGAAACACAAGCAGCTGCAGCTAGTTGGAAATAAAGGCAAAGAAAAAAGGGACAGTAGTACAAGTGAAAGCTCTGATGGAAACATGAACAGCAGTGAACTGTGTCTGAGGACAAAAATATCTAGTATTGCTGAGAAACTGAAGGCTAAAATCAAACAATTCTCATACCCAACTTTTTCTCAAATCCAGCACACATCTCCAAAGTCTGTTTTCAGCTTTAAATTGATATTAACTAATGAGGAAAGTCGGCCACCAATGGACAACGGTGCAATTTTAGATTATTCCATCCAGCTGCTTCTAAAGTCTTGTTCAGGTATGTACAGTTTAGTAGAAGCAGGGTTATTTTGAACAGGATCTTGTAATGAGAAAGTAGGATATTCTAACCTCGTTTTAAATGATTTGCTGCAGGTGGCTTATGGTAAGGGGTTTGAAAGTTGTTGGGGACATTTAACCAGTCTGTCCTGGATATAATTCTCTTCCAAAACCATTTTTTACATTTTAACCGAACCAGGCTAGTGCGAAAATTGTAGAAAATGTTATTAGACTTTAATGAGAGTACAGTAAAACTTCGATTTGATAAACCCCCATTCAGCAGATGCTGTTTAGTCTCCCGACAAAAGTCCACGTTGAGCTGTGAAAAATTTGTTGCTTGGGTGCCTTTTGCACATGTGTGTGTAAACGGCATGTGTGAATGTCCAGATCTAATGGACACGCTTCCACTCTGTTAGTCCGTTAAAGTGAGCTTTTACTTTATAACTTTCCAATTCCAAATTTGGAAAGGGAGATAATCATGTATTTCCATGACACACACAACACATACATGACAAAATGTGTTTATTATCTTCATGTTAAAACTCAAATCACACAAAAGTTTATTATTTTAAAAATCAGAACAACCTCATTTCTATTGGTGAGTCAACAATTGATGCCACCAGTGCGTATACAGGTATATGCAATATTTAGTTCATTTTAAGACGTATATTTTTTAATAAAAAATAACTCTACTAAATTTATTATGCATCTTACATTTGTCATCAGTTCAGAATGAAGCATACCGGTGTTTCCTGATAACCTGGAAGAGAGAGTGATTCTTTTCCTTTCCCATTTTATGATAGTTTGGTTGGTTATCACTGAATACAGACTATCAATGCAGTACGTTAAAATGATTTCACTATACAGATAATTTCATGTTAAAGATAACAATCATACGATGTGACATCAAACAGGTATTCTCTGACATGCCTTTGAACCGTGTGATTACAGAGAAAGGGTCGTGTTGTGCTAATCCACATTTGGTTATGGCATAACTGTGTTTTAAGTTGCTGTTATTGAAGGCAAGATAATTTCCCAGTTGTAACCCTAAGATGTTTGCAACGAGAAACCATTTATGAGATGGATGTGTATAGCTAATGATAGCATTCAGACAATAATAAGGAAAAATCAAAGTTAAAAAGCAGTATTATTGTTTATTAAAGCATATAATGTATCCTCCCATTTAAAAAAAAACAGTTTATGACAAAATCTTGTCTTACAAAATATATTTGATTCCAACTTTTGATTCTAACTAGATACATTTGGTCAGAAACTAACATTTAGGATCATCCAGTTTGATGCATCTTGGAATTCTAGTTATTTCAATATATTAATGAATGTACAAACTGACAAAATATTACTGTAAAATGAAATTTAGTAAATGTGTTGTATTGAATAGAAATTTCAGTTGCTGCTTGTAAGTATAAACAAAATTTTGCCCAGTAGAAGATGTCATGATAAGTGATTTTCACTTTACTACGTAAAAGCTACACTTTAAATTTTAGAAAATAAAAACAAAAAAGAATTAAAGGATAATTAGAGCGCGGATAGTCTATGATTTTAATTTAATTTCAATTTAAACTTGAGTAACATCAGTATTTGGTTTTGAAACTTCCATTTCTCAGGATAAAAGAAAAAAATTTGCTAATACGTACATCTTTTTAGCAAGCAGAAAATTTTGTAACTGAATTTGAGAATAAATTCGAATTTTTAATAGGATTAATGAACTGGCAGCTTCAAACGAAGGAAAAAGGAAACCGAAAGACAAATCTGACTTTCAGCAATCCATTTTGCAAGCAAATAAACAAGTAGGGCATTTAAAAAAAAAACTTTAAAGAGGTTCAAGGTAGACTTCAATTTATACAGCAAGACTGAATCAGTGAAACAATCTGAACTGGTCTCTCAAATTAGGTGAGGCAAAATGAACAGTGAACTCTCCAAATTTCAATATTTCCCAAAAAAAAGAAACTATCTTCACGACCAACTTTGTAATATTTTAATAATGTATTTACGTGTTCCTTGGTGATAAATACTTTGAGATGTAGTCGTGATGGTGGCACAGCTAACTAGCAGGCATGCGGTCTTTATTAAGAAAACGAGCAGAGAGATGGCATTTTGTATAATAACCAAGTGGCAATCATAGCTTGAGATCTCTTAAACAAGGTAATTTGCTATTAGGGAGATGAAAGTTGGGTTGCATTTGACATGTGGTTGCTTATCAGTTTTTTTTTTAAACAAAATATAGCAAAGTGTTTAAACTAGATGGTTGCCAAACTAATTCCCTTTGATCTAATAGGTCTCTTGCCATTCAGCTTAGGCTTTTGTATAGAAATAACTTTGCTAGACGTTAAGCTTGGATTTACTAACTTGCATATTATAATAATGCTACTCTATATTTAACTTGGAATCTTTCTACGTGGTTTAAAGTAGATTCTGATGTGTAAAATTCTTTAAGTTATCTTTTGTCATACTTACGAATCTGTTAATATATTGATGCTGTACATTAAAGAAAAGGAAACTGTTACTTTTTCAGTAACTTATTGTTAAAAATGCTTAAACAAAGAAGAATGTCCTATTTCTGTGTAATAAAACTAAATGTTCTCTCTGTAGCTCTCCCTAATGTTGTTTCATGCCACTGTTTCACTGCTCCTGTATTTAGAAATACTTGTTCAGAAACAATGTTGACTCAGCCCACAGTTTGGTCAAAAAGAAAGGTTTCGTTTAATTACGGTGTGCTGTTAGATAATCTTTGGGAAAAGTAATTTTTGGTCTGAGTATACCCACCAAGAAGGAAACACTTGTACAGACCACTTTATTTTTTTCATTATTTTCATACACTTTTTATTTTGTTTATTTAAATAACTGGATTATAAGTTTCAGTGAGACGGTGTTAAGAAGACAGATTTTCCCTCGAAAGAATTGTGTGTTGTTATTAAAATTGATTTGACCAGAGCACAAGCCATAAGAAAGACCAACTTTAAAAAAAAATTTATTTTTTTTACAGGAAATCAGTCTTCAAAAATGGACCATATCCTGAAACAAAGAGTGGTAGATGATGCTTCATTTGGTGCAGTACAGAGAAAATCTGAGTATCTAAGTAAAGATGGTAATATCGATAATCACCTGATAAAGAGTAACCTGGATGGTGCTGAAGATACTTGTTCTTGGGATAGACCTGGCAGAAACTATAAAGTTGTAGCTGGAAACGACAGGTGTAACAACCTTAGCAAAATTTCCACCTCAATTGGAGAACCATTGACCACCTCTGTTGAAATGGAGGCAGGTACTCATTTGTTTGTTGATGCTGAACCTGTCAAAAATCACAGGGTTCAAAGTCGAAAAACTAGGCACTCAAATTCTACATTGGGTCCTACTAGTGAAAAACCAAAATGTAGATTTGGAAATGTTAGGGGTGACTGTGAAACTGAAAAAATAGCAGATGGCAGCTGCTCTTGGGGAGCTCCCTTTAAACATTTGCCACCTTACAGTAATGCATATGTCAGTGTTGAGCTGGATGGTTTGCAAGATCAAGATGGCAGCAGTTCACTTTTCAAAACTGGTTCTGATAAGTTAATCCATGTTAATGAAAAAAGTTTTAAAAAAGTAAAGAAATATTTAAGTGATGAAAATGTAGGAGATTTTAGTTTTGTACAAAAGGAAAATGAAGTGGTCAGTTCTCAAACTTTTAAAGTAGGGTGCACCGATGGTGCCAGAGTCAAGTGCATGGATCCTGATATAAATTTGTTATGTAATGTACCTGATAAAAAGGTGGCTGATGTACGTTCTAGGTCTGAAACAAGTTATAACAAAGAGCAGAGGTTGAACAAAGATGTGGTTAAGAGAGAGAATATTTCACTTTCTCCTCTGAAAGAAAATGCTAAAAGGAAGAAGGCCTCCTTGAACTTGGCAGAAGAAATTATTGAAGTTAAAGATGTTTTGAATTCAACCTTAAAGTTAGAAAATGATGGAGAGGCAAACACTACCTCTTTTAAAGGAGTTGATTATGTTGCCAGGGAGAATGCATTTGAAAGAAATATGGGGTTTCATACAGCTGCTGGGAAAGTTATTTCTGTAAAAGAAGAAAGTATGAAGAGAGCTGAAGGTGTTATTGCAATTGATGATTGTGATTTGTGGTCTAAGATAACATTTGAAGGAACCAAATTTCAGTCCGCTGTTGGAGAAAAGATGTGCAATACTGATGAAAGATTCAGCTTAGAAGGCTACAATGATACTACTGCTGATGACATCTATTTTCCTAATGATAGAAGCATTGATAATAAAAAAAAAAAAGTTTGTGTAGAAAGCCTGATCTATGAGGAACGTTACCAACAGGATAATAGTCAGATGTTTGATAAAAATGTTTCAACTACTAATGCATGTAGCTTAAACATTTGCTCAGTTATGAAGCCATTACAAGATTTGGAAAAAGAATTTGAAATGCTATTGGAACACAGAAAGTCAGGGAAGGATTCAAAAGGGTTTCTGCCATTTAAACTCTCTAAAAGAGTAATTTGGAATAAGTCTACAGATAAACCGATGAATCAGAAAATGTGTGCTGGAGTTTTAAGGCAGGAGTCGGCAGAAGAGGTTGGTGAGGTGGCTGGTGTATGTGGGCAGACGAGTGTAGATTCTGCTGTGGTGCTGAACAATAGTCTTATTGAACATCTTTCTGATGTAGGGCTGGAGCAGACTCGCAATATGGAGAATGTCATGATGAACAACAGTGCTGGTTGCCAGTATGGTGGTGCTAAGAACAAAGTTGGTGAAGTAAGCCAGTCTTGTCATGATAAAATTATAAATGATAGGAAAATTTTTGGTTCTGCTGAAGTTGCTATGCTTGAGACAGAACTAGATAGCACCAATGAGTATGTTTCTTCCAGGACAGTTCGTGGTAATTCAGGTTTTGCCTGTGATAAAGACAAAGTAAAGAATTTTGCTGTGGATGATGAGTGTTATTCATCAAATAAACTGGTTCTTGGGGAGTTAGAGAAAACTTTGCTATTGGATAGTTCATTAAATAGGATTCTGTCCAAAGAAGTGGTTAACAAATCAGAATTTTCAACAAGTCAAGATAAGCAGACACCGTTCACGTCAGTCAGTGCTGAGAATGTTGTTAAAGAATATTGTGATTTACAAAATGAACTGCATTCTTCAGAATCTAAAAGTGTTTTGGATAAAGGTGCTCCTTTGGATGCACCATTATTTGAGGCTGAAATGTGTAACAAAGATAGGAAAAGAAAAAACAAATTTGTTGAAAGCCAATCAAATCAGTTTAAGGTGGGAAATGAATCCAATAAAGAGTCTGATACAGCATTTAAAGGTTCAGTGAATGAAGTCAAAGTTAATTTTTCTAGAAATTCAAGAAGTCTACACAAAAATGAAGAGCTTGATACTGTCAAAGGTTTCAGGAGGATGACTGTCTTTAGCCGTAACTTGTCTAAGGAAATTATGACTGATATAGAAAGTTTAAAGGACCGTAATAGCAGCAGCATTTTGTTGTCAGAAGTTGATGTCAATAGACAGTACAGTTGCATGCTGTCTACTCAGAATCCAGGCAGGCTTCTTCAAACAGCTGATGAAAGTAAGCAGTCCTTGGTAAAACCAATAGTTGATGCCATGACGTGGAAGAATGGAAAGAGTGGTGAAGATGGTGGGTCTTTGATGGCTTTAGGTCTGCCAGAAAAAAACAGTGAGAAGCTGAGAGGATGTTGTGAAAGCCTTGTCAGTGATGTGTATGAAGAAAACATGAATACTGTTGAACCAGATTCTGAGATTATGTTAGACATATCACCGTGTGATGCAAAGGTAACACACAAGTCAGACTGCGAAAAAGAAATGCAACCGAATAATGATGAAGCTGGTTTTGAAATGTCATTTGGTGAACACAATTTTAAAACACAATGTGATACTACATCAAAAGATTTACATAAAGTTGAGAAAAAATTTAATGATGAACTGAAGTCTAGTAAAAAGAAAACTAGGATATTTAATCCTGAAAAAAAGATCAAGAGTTTTACTGGTTTTCAGACAGCTGGTGGCAGATTTGCTTGCATGTCAAAAGATGCTTTGCATCAAGCAAAGAAAAGTTATATGGACATTGAAATTGAGCCAGCCAAGAGGAATTTTCATGAAATTAAATGTCAACCTGCTGAGCTAATTGGATTTCGGACTGCCAGTGGCAAAAATGTTCCCGTATCAGATGATGCCCTGCATAAAGTCAAGAAGAAATTTCGTGAAACTGAATGTCAACCTGCTGAGTTAATTGGATTTCAGACTGCCAGTGGCAAAAATGTTCCCGTATCAGATGATGCCCTGCATAAAGTCAAGAAGAAATTTCGTGAAACTGAATGTCAACCTGCTGAGTTAATTGGATTTCAGACTGCCAGTGGCAAAAATGTTCCCGTATCAGATGATGCCTTGCATAAAGCCAAGAAGAGATTTCATGAAACTAAATGTCAACCTGCTGAGTTAATTGGATTTCAGACTGCCAGTGGCAAAAATGTTCCCGTATCAGATGATGCCCTGCATAAAGTCAAGAAGAAATTTCGTGAAACTGAATGTCAACCTGCTGAGTTAATTGGATTTCAGACTGCCAGTGGCAAAAATGTTCCCGTATCAGATGATGCCTTGCATAAAGCCAAGAAGAGATTTCATGAAACTAAATGTCAACCTGCTGAGTTAATTGGATTTCAGACTGCCAGTGGCAAAAATGTTCCCGTATCAGATGATGCCCTGCATAAAGTCAAGAAGAGATTTCATGAAACTGAATGTCAACCTGCTGAGTTAATTGGATTTCAGACTGCCAGTGG
The DNA here is from genome assembly GCA_018389105.1 of Nautilus pompilius. Classification (NCBI taxonomy): domain Eukaryota; kingdom Metazoa; phylum Mollusca; class Cephalopoda; order Nautilida; family Nautilidae; genus Nautilus; species Nautilus pompilius. The sequence goes on along the minus strand of JACATO010000918.1, from coordinate 786,817 downwards.
CAAAAATGTTCCCGTATCAGATGATGCCCTGCATAAAGCCAAGAAGAAATTTCGTGAAACTGAATGTCAACCTGCTGAGTTAATTGGATTTCAGACTGCCAGTGGCAAAAATGTTCCCGTATCAGATGATGCCCTGCATAAAGTCAAGAAGAGATTTCATGAAACTGAATGTCAACCTGCTGAGTTAATTGGATTTCAGACTGCCAGTGGCAAAAATGTTCCCGTATCAGATGATGCCCTGCATAAAGCCAAGAAGAAATTTCGTGAAACTGAATGTCAACCTGCTGAGTTAATTGGATTTCAGACTGCCAGTGGCAAAAATGTTCCCGTATCAGATGATGCCTTGCATAAAGCCAAGAAGAGATTTCATGAAACTGAATGTCAACCTGCTGAGTTAATTGGATTTCAGACTGCCAGTGGCAAAAATGTTCCCGTATCAGATGATGCCCTGCATAAAGCCAAGAAGAATTTTGTGAAACTGAATGTCAACCTGCTGAGTTAATTGGATTTCAGACTGCCAGTGGCAAAAATGTTCCCGTATCAGATGATGCCCTGCATAAAGCCAAGAAGAAATTTCGTGAAACTGAATGTCAACCTGCTGAGTTAATTGGATTTCAGACTGCCAGTGGCAAAAATGTTCCCGTATCAGATGATGCCCTGCATAAAACCAAGAAGAAATTTTGTGAAACAGAATGTCAACCTGCTGAGTTAGTTGGATTTCAGACTGCCAGTGGCAAAAATGTTCCCGTATCAGATGATGCCCTGCATAAAACCAAGAAGAAATTTTGTGAAACAGAATGTCAACCTGCTGAGTTAGTTGGATTTCAGACTGCCAGTGGCAAAAATGTTCCCGTATCAGATGATGATTTACAACAAGCTACACAGCTGTTTTATGAAAATGAAAGCAAACCTGAAAGAAATGCTGAGGTGACTGGATTTCTGACTGCTGATAGAAAGGCCATTCAGACATCAACCATTTCATTGGTGCAAGCTAAGAGAAGAATTTATGAAAATGAAATTATAGACAGTCAACCTGTCAAAAGAAATTCTAAAAGGGAATTACGAAATGTTGAGACTTTAGGATTACAGTTGGGTGAGGCAAATGCTTGCACATCAGAAGTGACCATGTGCCATGTAAAGAAGAGAATTGAGGCATCTGACCAACAAAATTTTTTAAAATATTCCAATATGTGGTCAACAGATGTTGGGCTAACAGGATTTCAAATAGCTGGTGGAAAGCACGCTGCTGTATTGGAAAGAGCATTACTTAAAGCAAAAGTAGGGTTTGATTCTGATATGTCTAAATTTTCTACGTTATCTGGTAGACAACAAGTGGATTCATTGGAATTATTTGATTTTAAAAAAAAAGTTGCTGATGTGAAAGGATCTGGGAGAAAATGTATGCAAGGAACAAATCTGTCTGAATTTCAGAGCGTTTTGGGCGGAGAAGCAAAGGTTTCTGAGGAATCATTGCAGGTAGTGAAAGACGGGGTTAGCAGTATTAATAGCTGTACACAGGGTTTGGAGTTTGAGAAAGGTAAAAAAGATTCTAAAATACATAACAAAGATTGCAGTAATAGTCACTTTGGTAGTTTCAATGCTACTTCATATGAAAAGGTAAATGTATCGGAGAAACTTCTGCAGGAGATTGGAAAACTATTTGATGAAGCACCAAGTGATGTGCTTCAAAATCTTGCAAAGGAATCTCTGGAAATGGATGATCTTGAAGTTGCACAAAGTACGAATGGATTCCCCATTAGAGCAAGTGAAAATGGGTACATAAAGCAGGCTTGTTTGAAGATGAAGCGAGGTTTTTCAGAGATTGGGGGAAGCAGCAGTAGCTGTGTGCTTGGTGCTGAGGAGGTGGCGAGCAAGAGGTGGAAACCTGACTGGTCTGTGCAAATACAAACTTGCAAAGTTGAGGAACTCTCTGAATCACCAAGACTGCTGGCATCAGATAAAACTAGAAATACAGAAATCACTGAAGTGAGAGACTTTCTTCCAGTAGCCAAACCGGTGATCAGAGATAATTCTTGCCTGCCTGTTGGTATTATTTCGCTAGTACAGCCTTCCATAGCAGAGATGGAGGATCAGGGCAAAATAGAGAGATCGAGTGAAAAGGGTAAGCAAAGTTTTTTTAAAAAATTAACATTACTGTTTTTGTAACTGAATGCCATTAGATGTCTGATTGATGAACAGTAGTAAAAATCAGATTTTAAGAAGAAAACAAAAAAAAAACAGGTTTGTTAAACTTTTATGGGGGAATAGATAATTAGTTATGAGATTGTCTCAATCTTCTGCTGCTGTCATTCTCTGAAATGGTTAACTTGTTCAGGTTTAAGAGAACTGTTCACAATCTTGACAAGCTGTCTTTTAATGGAAAAAATCTGCTTCATAGATGCTAGAGAAAGAGACTTATATTGTCATTTTGTGCAGACAGTCTGTAGGTCATGCATGTTTTATTGTAAACTGCCAAGGATATAGATAACAGTGGACAACAAAAAATAACTTTTTGTCTGCTACTGAGGTACATGCAGGTGTCCTTTATCGAATGAAGCATGTTGATTCCAAATCTGAAGTCAAAATTTACCAAGCCTGTCAGGATTTGTAGCTACAGAAAAATGTCATTGTCAGTCCTTGTTTATTAATAAATCAAGCACATCGCAAAATTGCAAAAAATAAATTCATTTCACATTATAAACACATTGCATATTGGACAGTAACTATTATCCATAAGCTCAAACACATTGAATAACATAAACACTCTGTATAAAGTATACATTAACTGTTCAGAAATGCTTTAAATACTTAATTTTATGCTTGTGAATAGCAGTGGTTCGTCTCTGAAGAATCCAACAACAGTCCCCCCATCATGTTGGAGTTGATTCTCTATTGATAGCAGGTCTCCGTTGCCTTTATGTGTTGGTGGAACCTCTCACCATGCTTATTGCTCATAGCACCAAGGTTGGTTGGGAAGATATCCAAGTGTGAATGAAGAAAATGCAACTTCAGCGACATACAGAAACCCATTTCTCAAAGGCTTTTATCAAGTCTTGAACCAACTCGGCACAGTTGTCTGCTTTGTGTTTCCCAAGTGAATTGTGGACTACCAGTTTGAAAGCCTCCCATGCAGCCAGCTCCAGTTGGGTTAAGCCTTGACTGGAAGACTCGATTGGAAAATCAATCATGAATTTGTGGTCTGACAAGTATTCCAGCCTTCAACTTGGCATCAGTTAAAATCGCTCCAAATTTTTCTTTCAGATAAAGAAATCCTGCATCTTCAACACTCATTGCCTTTACAAAGCTCTTCATTAGGCCCAACTTTATATGCAGTGGTGGAAGAAATATTCTTTGCGGGCATACCAGTAGCACATGTTGCACATTGAATTTTCTTGGAGTATGGTCTGTTCTTGGTGGCCATTCTTTGATCTTATAGTGATTTGCATTGTCTCGGCTATTCCACAGCACAAGAAGCACATGTGTTTGGTATACCCAAGCCGCAGACCATGCAATAAGCCTATCACTTTTAAGTTACCGCATGTGTTCCACCTGTGGTCAGCATATTTGGTGAGTTTCGTAGAAGTTTTGTGGACTTGTACGTCTGGCTTTTCATTGCCATTGTGGAGAAGCATGGTTTTCAGACTGAGCTTGCTGGAGTCGATGAATAACCTCCATTCATCAGAATGGTGTTCATATCCTAGTTGCTTCATGAGGCTGTTCACATCAGTGCACTATTCTCCATCTGGTAGAATGCTGCCAAATTTGAGAAGGACAGCATACAACTGACACTTCACTACGATGCACGAGGCACGGTATTCATGTGTACATGTAAGCAGGCAACCACGTGGTTCTGCATAGCCTGCTGTGTTTACACTAATAAAAAGAACACTCAAAATGTATAACATTAGATTTCCATTTATTTGTGTAGCTAAAAATCTTTATGTATTATGTTAATCTGATTTCAGATTTTAAAACAGCATACTTAAATTAGTTTAAGACACATACTTTTACCTCAGTAAGAAATTGGTTGTTGTCCAGTGTAATTCAGCTTTTGTCATTTTGAAATTTGTTGGAAACTGGTAATGGTTGATCACTTGTTTATTTGACAAACTATATGTTGAAGTGAGGTACTTACTAGGTAAAGCAGGATGAGAATCACAGAAATAAGACTTAACATGTACTTGTCCGCTTTTTTGTTATATACTATTATTTCCAGCAGCTTGCATGCTCTTTGACAAGTAATGAGATCCTAATTGCAATAAAGTATGATAGCTACTGGTGGTAAATCCATTAAATTAATGTTCTAAATGTATAATGTTAATAATTAACAAACTAGTGATTATGATACAGTAATATAATAACAAAAAGTAGTTTGTGCTTCTACCAATAACAGATAAAATTTTGAGATCTTAAATAACAATATGTAGGCTATTTGACTATTTGTTTGGACTATTCTCCTCACTACACACTTTGATTTTAAGATTCCTTATAGCAGTCAGCTACAAAGCTGCATTGTTTGTTCTTATGGTGGAATGTTCTGTTTTCTGTTCCATAAAACAGTACTTATTTGTTTAGAATCTGGGACCAAATGTTTTATTTTTATATATTTGATCTGGAGTCTTGAATTTAATAGCTTGAAGAATCTTGCTGCCTACTCCAGTGTATTCTTGTTTTAAACAGTTTCTTGATGTAGGCTTGCAAAACTAACTCTTAGTTTCAGAAGTTTCTGCTTGCATATCAGTATTGTTTTTTTCTTTTTATTTTCTTTTGTATCTCTATTCTTCTGCTTCAGCTGTACTTAAAGATTCTTCATGTGAAGATACTGTAAACTTAAACCAAAACTTGCAGCTGTACCCACACAGGTGAGTATACTTCTTTCTTTTATTTCTTCTTTTAAGTAACTAGGTTTTAAAATTTCTGTGTTAAGTAAAGTCTAGAAATCAATACCACTTCAATATTATTGATCAGTGCTTAGTTATCTCTATGGCCATGGCTAAATGTTTTGCAAGACCCCTATAAATGTAGGATTGAGAAGTCAGATCTTTATTTAACACCTTTTAACTACAGAATGTTGTCGCACCACTTGTTTTGATTTATAAGGTCTTTTTTGGCAGTCGTGCGTTTGCATTTTAGGTTTCGCGTTGTCACTTTTTCCAGTTTTGGTCAGTGTACTGTTGATGCCGGAAACTACAAAGTGGGGTGCACTTCAGTACGTTAACTTTTGTGCAAATTCAGGAGGTTTAATTCAACTTTATCAAGCAAAATCAGAAAATTCCAGGGTGACTCAAAACTTCTGGCCATGGCCATATGTGCATGAGAACATAGGCTATTGAAAATGGTCTACCAATAATTTTTAGCATGCTCTGACTTAGCCTATGCAGCATTAACTAACAGAAATGTCTGTGTAGATTAGAACCTTACTCCATACAGGTGATGCTTGACGTTGGCTCAATAAGATCAGTAAGTGTGGCTGCTCATTCTAAAATGGAGATGCTATATCTATGGGAATGTGACAATGCCATTGTGATTATACATTTTGTTTATTGACATGTTTGCCTGTCTGGTAGCATGTGTTAAGTAGGGATCAACAGGTTGGAAAACTATTTCATTTCAAAGCAGTGTTAGATTGCAGGTTAGTGTTTCAGTAACTTGTCAAAATAAATGGTGGTCATTGCTATCAGGCTACCGTTGTCACAATTCTTGTTTGTTTGCAAAATATTCGGTCGGCATAATTAGATCAGTCTATCCAGAAATGGAAAACAAAAGTATAATTTGTGATTACTGTGTTACTGAAGCCATGTTCTCCCTATGGCAGGTTTGCCTCTGATATCAGGCTGGCAAGTTTAATTCAGAATGCACCCAGCATAGCCAGGCTGCATGCATTCTTCTGCTGATGGTGTTTGGTGGATGTTCTTTTGCAGTTAAGTATAAGACTGGTTAAGCATTTAATTATGTATGGAGACTTTGTATGTGTTGAAGACTTCCTTGTGTCTCTGTGAATAATGAAAAATATGATGTTAAAACAATTTTTGTTCAAATTTATTTTTTACTTGATGATGATATACTAAGAATTAATTTTCTAAATTATTAAGCCTTGAATAAGTTAGCTCTAATGATTTGTTTGTATTAACTTGTTTAGGTTTTAGATTTCATTTTTTAATCTCAGTTAATAAATTTTCCAGTGGTGTTGTGAAATCCAGGAAGAAGTGTGCCCTGTCACAGCTTGATAAAGGGGCCTTAAAGTTCAGGACACCGTACAAGTCTTTTAAGGTGCCTACATCCTATGAAAACTGCACTAACACAGCAGCCAAGAAGGCTGAGGCTAAGAATGGAGCAGCAAATAAATATTTGCCAAGCTGCATCTCATCAAGTGAATCATGCACGAATAAATCAGAGCAGTCCATAGCCACCTTACCGCCTGCACACACAGGGTTTAGTGAGTTAGATAAATGCTCCCAGGATGATTCATTGTGTTCCATGCTTATGTGTGAGGAGGCCAGACTTGAGCAGGAACTGCTGATCATGCAGAAGAGACAGCAGCAGATCAAACCTCTACCTGGAACTTTGCTTAACATGAAGAGTGGATGTGAACAATGGAAACTCAAGAATCTTCTGGATGAAGGAAACAAGACCCCTTATGGTAACCAAAAGGTATGGTCTGTTTGTTAGTCTTAAGATGATTCTATTATAAAATTTTTATAAAAATATTGACAGCTTTCATAACATAAAATAATCTGCCAAACCAGCTTAGGTTTTTAATAATGTCAGCAAATATTTGGCTTTCTGAAAATGGATTGGATCCAGAAACCAGAATATGGTTTGAGCTTGCTTTCTTTTAATCTTAACAACAATGATTAAGTATGCAGTTGCTAGAAAGAAACATTTCTATTCATCAGAAATATTAAAATTAGATGATCATTTATGCAGTATTATGCAAAATGTTTAGAAGCTTTTAATGAAGTAGTTATAAATCCTGTTCTTATTTGTGTGTTGTTTTTCTCAGGCAATGCAGAGACTCCATTTTTTCGTAATCATGGAAAATGGAAATCATAGCTGTTGAAAATTTGGTATATTGATATTTCCTGTGTTACAAGAATTTCACATGTCAAGTACTAACTTGTGAATGGTGAGAAATTATACTGTTGTTTTCATTTAGATTGTAATACAAGAAGGCACAAGTGAGTGATATATTGTTCAGTCAGGCTCTTCCCATTGTCCAAAATTCTACTAGGCAGATAATCAGAAGAACTGTGAATTTATTTTCACTTGTAATAACACTATTACATAAAAATCTTTATACTAATATTAATTCAGGATCAGACTAATTTTGTTGTTGTTTGTTTTTAAATGGCTTTCCAAATCTGTTGGGCTGAAATCATGATTAACAACCAACTGTTTTCTGTCTGTCTGCCAAATGTAACATGTATGTAACTCTTCCATTAGATAATTATGTATGTATAGTTCCTGTTTTTTTTTTTTTTTTAATTACCCAAATTTGAATAGCTAGGTCATTAGGTTTATAAATTTCAAATATTTAAAAGAAAAAAGAATTATTAATTAATTAATTTTATTTTTTTGCAAAGAGTCGTCGTATCAAATTTAATTTCTGCGGTAATGCTAGTTGTGTAAGCATGTTCTTCATGCAAAAATGTATTTATTCTTAAAATTGCAGTTACTTGCCCTTTGACAAGCTGAAATGATGGTAATTTTTCAAAATATGTAGGCTGATTGCAAAGAGAAGATAATTTTATTAATATAAAATTAATAGGATTATTTCATATTATATAATAAATTTACTATGCCTGTTTTTTGGCGTGTTAGAGTGGTACAAGCAGAGTTATCTGTCATCAAAAATATACGAAACTTGCTGACATTATTTTTTTCCAAAAAATATTGAATGAAACGATCTGTTTGAAATTGTAAATCAGATGCTTATTTTAAAGTTGGGTTGGTGTTAATTAATGCTATTAATAAATAGAATAGGATTACTAATAGTTTTACTGTAAACAATTCTGTGATTTAAATTATAAAAGTATATTCTGTTGTGTCTTTTAAAAACAACCATGTAAATGTAAATTGCTATAATTAACGTTTTTAAGTTTTTAGTAAATTCCTTCTGGGTGCAGTTATTATTTTCAGAAGCCTACATGTCAAAAAGAAAACTTATCTAATTTTTCTTTTGTCTGTCTCTTGGTTAGCAGTGGATAAAAAGAATCATCTTGTAGCATTAATTTAACAAAATAAATAGTAGCATAAAAATTGGTGGAATAATGAAATACAGTAAAACATTTTAAAGTTAAGATTTTTTTTTAAAATGAAAATAAAGTCAACTATTTTAATTATTATTATTATTTGTTTGTTTTTTTTCCTTAGTAAATAGTTAAGTTAACATGCATACATGAACTTTCACATGCACCCACACGCAAGCACCACACAAAAGAAAAAAAAAGTTAACATGAGTTATTCCCCATCCCTTGTATTATCTTTTGATGCTGCTGATGTTGTTGAGTGAGTTGGACTTCCAAACCAGGCTCTTTCAATGGCATTGCATCCCGTAAAGACAAGTGGCCTGTTCTCTGTCAAGTCGTCCTCTTGATTGAGAGACGTTTGTTGAGCCGACAAGTGGTCCAGTCCACCCGACACTGGGGGCCCCAAGGACCCAGGAGGTTGCTCTTGCGTCAGGCTGATGCTGCTGATCAGAGAATACATTACACATTTTTAGAACTTTTGTCTAAAAATATAGAAGAATATCTGCATTGCAAATTTGGTGGCTATCAAAAATACCCAACCATTGGCTTTTGGCAGACTTGCATGTCATTTTGAAATTCTGTGCTGAAGTTGGTTTTCTGTAAATCCACCATTGTGGATTTCCAACATGCGTAATTCATGTTTTGCAACTGAATTCATTTTTTTTTTAAAACAGCTTTAAAAAAATAAGTTTTATTTGTATTACTTTTGTTTCCTCTGTTTAAAAACTCATGCTCACAAAATTTGTGATCTCTCTTTAAAAACTTTATTTAATTATCTACATGTCCACCATAACAAGTGGCAGTTAGCCGATTGTGAAACTAGTCAGATGTGACAGCAGCACTAAGAAGTGGGTAGCAGACCTGCTGCAATTCTTGAACACTGTAGTTACTAAGTAAGCCTTACCTCATCTGTTTGAGTCCATTAATGCAGATCTATATAGCATTGGAGCAATAAATAGTATATAAGATTTTTTAGTGGAGTGTTACATCTACCACGTTTAACAATTTTCAGTTATGATGTGCTAAAAATTAAATAAGATAACTAATATTATTAAAAACAAAAAATGCCAATGGCTGTCTATTCTCTGATCCTGATACTACTTCTAGACTACATCACAATGGTTTTTGCTGTGCACAGCAGCCACTAAGAAGTAATCCAATAGTAAATGTGGTGTTGGAAAGATGGAAGGCAGTTAAGTGATAACTTGAGCATCTCTAAGGAGGGAAAAACTGCTTTAATAAAGTTAACTGCTCATGATCAAGCTGAAGTTACAGAAATACTATAAGCAGAAATGTACAACAGCTTGTTTGTAAAATTTTAAAAGCTAAGCATCCATTTATCAAACAAGTGATGACTTTTTGGATTTATTTATAAAATGGAATTTCCATTTATTTTGATCCTTGAAAGGGAATTTTTCATTTTGTGAAACGGAAAAATGGGGTCTTTAGCATTAAAAGTAAGTGGATGGCAATAGCTGAACTGAAATCTACCCTATATTATGTTGTACTTAGTGACATGTCCTTAATTTTATTGCAATATATTGTCCATGCTTGGTGTTATTACTGATTTTTTATGATGATTTTTATAATAATAAAACTGATACATTTTTTTTAACATTATATAGTTTAGTTATTACATGGAGGTAGGAAGTCTTCATATGGAGCCTATAGACAACCCTTTCTATCACTAAAAATTTTACAAATTTATTTACATTATCACTACCAACAGCCTAATATTCAGTAGTGTTCCTAATATTTAGTAGTGACAAATTCTTTAATAATTCATAATTGTAAGCCATAAGCTAAAAAAAGTGTAAGTATTTCAAGATCTGTTGAGTTCTCACTTTAAAAATATATCTAAAAGCCAGTTTTAGTCATCCAGTATATTTTAAATCTTTAAAACCTTGAAACTAACACCTTTCTTATTAGCTGTTGTTTGCCTTTAAGATTTTTGTTATTAATAAAAACTAAAATTTTTCTGCAACAATGTGCATGTGAATTTTGCGTTTTTGATCACCTGTTCTGTTGATTTTTTTCCCTTGCCTTAGCTGCATCATCTTGGTGTTAACCCACGTGTTCTTTCCATCCGAGCCAGCACTGCAGCTGAATTCAGGTTCAGGCTGGCAGACTTCTATAAACCATCCGATGTGCAGAGAGTCACTTTGGCAGATGGTGCTTTGTTGGTCCCTGACAACAGTGGCTTTGCTGGGAAAGAAGAATTCTGCAAGTAAGTCTGTACGCGCTCACCATTCTTGAATCTGACCTTCTGTAGTTAGCAGTGCAAGGTGTCTCGGTAGGCACACATGCACAGACGTGTGCTTTTTCCTAAGCCTTGTTTTGATGTTTAAAAGGTTGTGATGATACGAAGTGGATACTTAAATCTGTTAGAAAGTGACAGATATAAAATAAAGTTTTAAAAAAATTAGCCATTTTTCCCCAAGAAAAGATGTGCCATGGTGTGATGTAACAATTGATAACCAGTAAATGGACAATATTAAAGCTGTCCATTTATGTTTTATGTAAAGACTATTCCTCAAAAATTAAAATTAACTTTGACGATTTATTATGAGACGTGGTAATAACGGTTTGACTTTCTCAGGAATCTACTAGTAGTACAAAGCCTTTTGCAAATGTTTTAAAAATCTATAAAATAAAAACCTTTTCACACCCTGCATACAAGACAATAAAATGATGCTTCCATTAAACGGGTCACTGTCTCGTGTACAAAAATAGAGAGAGAAAGAAATAACATTTCTTTTGACATTCTTTTCATTTGTTTTGCAAGACAATTTAACATTAGTGTAAACTTATTTTTAAAGGGCTTTCCTGACCATGCCTGGCGTGGATCCAAGCCTGTTGACAGCTGGGTGGCTGGACAACCATTACAGATGGATCGTATGGAAACTGGCAGCTTACGAATTTGGTTTTCCCCAACATTTTGGCTTCAGGTATTGGCTGAGTTTACTCACGCATTTAGTTACAAAGATGTTATTTTCCTCATGTTCTGGTAAGCCCACTGTATTAGAACATTATTTCCTGAACGTTTACTTCAGCCTTTGCGCCAAAAATTTTGATTAAAGCGCACTTGTGAGAAAAAAGAAAAAAAAATTAATATAAATTTTAATTAGCTGTTTTTAGATAAAATTACTGCCATCAAATCCAGGTTCTGTCAGCTGTATCTTTGCAAGGAATCTCTCTCAGATATTAGCTATCTGCTCCCGTTTTGGCCAAGTCATAAAGGAAGAAGTCCAACCCCTGATGCCTGGCTTTGGCTGAAGATACTTTTTCAAATGTCAGATATAAAAGTCTCTCTTCAACCATTCCTTTTGTTGTAGTTTTTTCTCTAACTTCTGAAGTTTTCCAAGTCACTAGTTAATAGCTTTCCTGTTTGTTTGAAATAATGGACTAAATTTCTCTTGTTAATGATCAACTAGTGAATGTGTCTTCAAAAATGCAATCCCCGCCATGTATGCCTTTGTCAGTCAGTTTCATTACACGCTCACTCCAGTCAGAAATGAAAAATCTTCAGCAGCTATAACAGTTTTGCAAATTACACACTTCCCAGTTTAAATGTGCTTCTGCTATTCTTTTTCTAGGTTGCTGCCATATCGCCAATAAGCATTATTTAAATTTGTTGAATTCTAGTCTAGCAGTCCAAAAAAAAAAAAAAGTTTTCTTTTCTTTTCTTTAATTTAGAAAGTAAAATTTGAAGGGATCCAACTTATCGAAGAGCAGTGATTAACTGGGTCACCATAGATAATGTGTTTGTGGTTTCAGACCGTTGTTGGGTTTGTTAAATGAAAGTACACTATATAAAACAAAGATATTGGATGTTCGGAGAACATCTGAATAACTATCCCTGAGCAGCATGCATGCTAATATTACACACTCCCTGACAGAGTTGCCAAAGCAGCACTTATGAACTTTAGCCAGTCTTCCCGAATTGTTAACAGCTCGGCACTGAGCGCCACAAGATAAAACCAGAATACGTTATCACTAGTTTTGCATAAAGAAAATTAATTTCCTCTGTTTTTGTTTTTTTCTTCAGGTCACTGACTCCAGAAATTACAATGATGCAACTTAAATACAGATATGACAGAGAAATTGATAAGTGCAACAGGTGAGTTCATTACAGTTACTTGGTGTCACTCATTCTTTAATAACAGCTGATGTTGTTAACATAGTTTTTTGGATCATTTCTAAACTTAAAGCAGGTTAGTACAAAGAATAAAGGGTTTTCTTGGAAATACTTTTGAAACAAATTTTTTTCATTGGATGGATATCTTAATGGTTCTTTTTTTTTTTTCCCACATTTTTCATACAGGGCATGAGACAAAATATGAGGCATTTTTCTCCACTTATTAGCAAATTTCAGCTTTAATTTATATTTCAACTTCTCTGCACCAAACAACGGTTTCAGAAAATAATTTTTGTTGTGTTCCTTGGGTGTTTTATACCTTTGATCTGAAAAGAATCTTGTAAAATCTTCTAACAAAATAAATCTGGTCTTGATCAGTTGGCAGAGGTTTTAATGTATGGTTAACATTTTTTTGTAAGCCATTGGTTTCCACTGTGATTTCGAACATTTTTGAGGAGAAACAGTGAAGAGAAAAACCGTAGTTAAAATATCCGCATGTCGAGGTTGGCTCGGGTGAAAATAATGAAAATGAAAACTGTTTTTAAGAGTCATCTTGGTGAAAGGCCTAAGATGTTTAGGAAGTATGACCATGGCAATCTTTTGCCACCAAATCCATAGCAGTTCACTTTCTCAAAATGTTCCCAACAAAATTGCCCTCAGATTTATATCATCATTTTATGAAAGCCACTGTGTTTGGAAACCTCGAGGGCTACCTTTTTTGTCAGTTTTAGCCGCACAATGACTTTCAGCCATTCAGATTAGTAAACAGGTGCTTGAGACCGCGAGAAGCCAGTATGATGGTGTATACCAAAAAAAAACAAAGTAAACCAGTGCAGAAAAACTGAAAGCTGTTGCACTCACATCTTGACTGTGTGTCTAAAGAAAAAACCCAGTGAAGATGCTGGTAGATGAACTGTACATCAATGCAGAAAAGAAGAATAATGTCACTGCTGTCAAAAGGCAGATGCACTTAGAGAGGAAGAAAAAGAAGAATTAGCAGCTCAACAGGAAATCAAGAACCTTGAGAGAAAAAATGCTAATATAATGAAAAGGGTCTGGTCAGAACAATCGGTTGTTTAACAACTCAGGTTGCTATCGTTTCAAGAGAATATTGTTGCAGATACTTCAAAGGATCAAACGTGGTTTTAATGTGATTTATAACAATGGAAGCCTTCAGTAAAACTGTAGTTTATTAGCATTTCTTTAGTTAAACGGCATTACTAACCTTTAAATACTGACAGAGACTTATCACAATGTTTGTGAATTTGCGCTACTTGCTCAAGGACAATACCACCTTTATAAGCCTGGTATTGGTGTAAACTTTGTATTAATGATATTAGTTATAAAATAAATTGCATTCTTTGTAGAAACTATTTTACAGTATCACAATCTGTTTGTGTTGAGTAAGACATCAGTGCATACTTGTTACTACAATGTAAATGTGCAAAAACTCTAATGAAAGGGAGGTGGGAAGTATGGCTGTAAGGGGAGGTCATAGGAAAGCCATGAAAATAGTGACTGTCTGGAAAGAAAACTTAAATCAGGAAATTTCTAAGGTTGATGCTTGGTCTTCATTTTATTGCACTGAAAATTCTAACAGTAAATCTGACTGCCATAAACATGTGCTGGTGTTGTTAATTTTACTATTGTGACAACTTTGTGGTTTGTTTTATTTTCATTTTATTATTTTCTTTTATTTAGTAGTTAATCTTACTATGTAGAGTTGTGAGTAGGAGTGTGTACTTACTTGTCAACCCAGTAAAGGTTGTGGGAATCGACATGTATCAAGGGATGCAAACTTTTATGAAACCATAGTTGGTGTAAATTCTTTTAAAAAGTATAATTCTTCCATTTCACTTAATATAAATAAACTTTATACTATATGTTGGACATTTTGAAGCAAGGACTGATTTATGGGTGGAAAAAAAAATTCTTTGTTTTCTTAGCTATATCTTCATCGAATTATTGTTTCCAATGACTAATCATCTGATCATGGCTGTTGAAGTGTTTTCTAATTCTTAAAATACTGCCATCCGTTTATTTTTTGGACTGTGGAATTTTTGTGACCATGGGAGCATTAACCACAGATTTATTTACTTGTGTCAGTCCGTGTGCATGCATGTAAGTTGTTTCCTTTAATGATGAAATCGGTTGGTTTTCAGACAAGAAATTTAAGCCATTTCATTAATTATTCTGGCTATATAACTTGCAGAAGTTTACCAAATATTGTGTGTGCATATTCCTAACAATCTTAAGCTAGCAATGGGTTAAAGTGGGTCCAGACCACTGATATCTAGGTTTTGTGTTGCATTGTGAATGAGTAGTAGTGCCAGTTCTCTCTTTATGCTTATATTTTCTAAGTTGACTTTTTGCAGTCCTTTATTCTCAAGTATAGCATGCACCAGTCTTTTGGCTCCATTTTCTGAAATCTTACAGTTGCTGAGATTCAGAAACTTTATGAAGAAAGTCAACTTTAGCGTCTCTGCTAAGGTGTCAATGACACCATCATCTAGCTGAGTGTCTTGTAGAATGAAAGCTGAAAGAGTTGTACCACTTTTTAGGGTGTTTATGATGTTTCGTAGAGCTCTACCTTGGTATGCAACATGATGCAGACTTAGGATTTTCAGTGATTTTCCTTGTTGTAACTTCTTTGACAGTTCATTGGCCACAATCTGGTTGATGCAGCATTCAGAGAAGCAAAGTTCTTTGATGCCTGCTGGAAAGTAATAAACAAGATGGTAGATAACTGTAGGCATTTTGAACTGAACTAGGGAAAGTTTTCTGATATTCATGTTTTGGCACACTAATTGCAAATTTGCCCAGGTTTGTGCTACTGCAGTGTTTTCTTCAGCTTCCTGGTGTTGAACTAGCATCAGATTATCCATCTTTGTGTTTGCATCAAGAGCAACTACAAGGAAATTAGATAAAATGTTTAAACGTTTCCATGTTATGTTTAGATGGGTAATGCTTTTGTTGGAAGAAATTCCATGAGCTAATGATGTTAATGAAATCTGCTGCCATTGACACACAGAATACAGATGTATATGTAATTCTCTTATGTTGCAGCTGCTTGACTTTAGCACATCTTGCATTCCTCTGTATGTCTGGAATGGGATGGCTTCCATGTGTCTAACAACCATCTGAGCAGGCATTACTTGGGCCAGATTTTCACAAATGCCTTCTGTTTCTCTGCATTCATTTAAAGTTCGGAGAACTGTATCATGTGCCAAAATATCACATGGCTTAAAATTTACTTCTGTTTCATATTTCTTATTGTTTATCTTTACCAGATGTTGTAAGTGTTCAAAAACTTCAGTCATTGCATCTATCTTGTCATTTTCTCTGTGCAGTCCACAGAGAAGTGGTAAGACCATCTCACTTGTTTCCTGGGGAATATTTTCAAAAGATGTATGGTCATCTTGTCCCCTGTTCAAGTCATCAAGGTGGTTGCTTGTGAGATGAGAAGCTGCCAGGTAATCTCTAATTATGCCACATGGAAAGCTCCAGAGAAACATCCTTGGAACTTTGGAAACCAAGCCAAACTTTACCATGTTCTCTGGCTTTCCATTTTTAATTATGTCTCTTATGTCCAGACTTCGTTTTCTCAATAGAGAACATTCAAATGCATAGATTTGAAAGTGTCTTCCGATTTTGTACACCTCATGAGCGAGTTCTACTTCAGTGCTTTCAGACCTTGTTTTATGGCAGTATTCGTTTGTCATTGCAAGCATGAACTTACTTAGCAAGGTGCTTTGTGACATGATATCATTGATGTTCAAAGGGAGATTACTTTTGTACACATAAAACAAAGCAGTGCAGAGAAAAGGGGAGGAAATGAATGCTAACATCTCAGATGTTGCTTGTTTAATCATTGCAATCAAAGATTTTATTTTTTCTGTTGATGTCTTTGAAATCTGTGCATATTTCTTCATGTATTTAAGAATACCATCTCTGCTTAAACCTCTGTTGTAGAAGATTTGGTCAGATGTAAACATAGTTTCTGGAAGTATTGTATGTGAAAATATAATTATACCAGACTCAGCAAAGATCTCTCTTTTGAGCAGCTTTTTCAAGTCAGGATTTTCTAGATCTGATCCATTCCTGTCTAGGAGGAAAAGAATGCTGGCAGCATTGGTTTTCAGCACTGGCCAGATATCCTCAATGCTTGGCAGAGACCTGTCATGTGAAAACAGCTGCTTGTAGATGGCATTCTGAAGCATTTCTTTACCAATAAGATCGAGATCAAGGTGAACAACCAGTGGATAATGATTGCCCTCTAACTTTTGCTCTGATGTCCACACATCAACCAACATCTTGCAGAGGGTTGAATTTCCGTTGCCACTAAATCCATGTGTCAGTATGTGCTGACCATTTCCCATCATTGGCTTTGTAAGAAGCACTTCTTGTGGGGATACTGGTTGTCTGAAAGTGGAGATTATTTATAGGTTATAGCACAGTCTGTAATTTTATTATCAGGTAATCTTTGATAGTCACAGACAAGTTAGTTTAATTATGTATTCCATGCAGCTGTTAAATTATCCTCTACCCCTTTTTCCTGAGAAATATAGTTATAAATAAGGAAGTTGGTGAACAGTGGGTATTCAAAATACTGCTGCATGAATTCCAAATGTAATAGAGCAGCATATTTACTGCACTGTAAGGATATGAAAGCATTTCCCTAGTTTTGTTTTGTTATGATCACTGACTTCTCTAACTGGAAGGGGTTGGGTCAACAGCTCTCCACGCATCTACACCTGTAGATAGGGTGCAGGAAAGACGATAGACTAGAAACAAGTGAAAATGTTGGACAGACTACTATTGCATTGACCCCTTCAATTTCACAAACTAAAATGTTAAAAGAAAATTGAAATAAAAGGGGAATTTCACTCACTTTTTTATGAAGAGAACAAGAAATATTGAGATTTTTAAAACTGCAGCAAATCAGACTGGCTGGTCTGTTTATAGTGTCTGTTTTATTTTTCTTAAATATGTAATTTGTGACAGAATCATAAAGCACATGCATAACTTATTGTAGCATGGGTGATTTTTGCATGTTGCTATGTTTTTGTGGAAAGTTCTATTTCTATCTTATTCACTTGGTTATCTTTCTTCTGTCTGAAATGATTTACTGGAAATAATTTAGCTTAATTGTATTGCTTTAAAACTTTTAATATTATAAATTTAGTCAATGTTTAAAGTGTGGAGGCATCTAATATTTTAGTGTTTTGACAAACTGGGATATTGCCCATTTAATATTCAGTCTATTAAAACATGGAGGGTTAAAATGGAAATCTTTTGTATTTGTGGCATACCTGATTGCAGCAGATATTATTATATAGTATCATCTTTGATGTAAAAGTTGCCATCTAGCTTATGTCAGTACTTTAAATTCAGAACATGTGACCATTTAGGCTTAAGAATATCAATGTTGTAATGTCTTATATATCAACATTGTTTTTTTCTCAAAGAACCCCTCCTTTGCAATGCTTTTCTTTTACATATTGTTAAACCTTAATGGTAACCATGGGTGTTAGAGTATTTAAAGGAGGTGTTATATCTGTATATCAAAAAATGCTTGCTACCTAAAACAAATTTTAAAGTAAGTGCTAACTGTCACATAAAAAGTTGTGATGTCATGAGCACACAAAAATAAAACAAAGAAACAGTATAGTCGAAGCAGCTTATTTCCTTTTATAGCTGGAAGAGGGTTAAAAAAAGAAAACAACAAGATGATGACATTTTTGGTTTGTTGTTAATCATTTAACTAATGGTAAATTTAGGCTGAATTCACTCTATATCTGAAAGAACGCTAGTACATTAAAAAATCTTAATAGATGGGACACAGGGACTGGTTCTCTATGTTAAGCAACTTACCCACTGCTGTTAACAATGGTGGTGTCTACATGGAATTTTGCCAGTGGCATTTGTAATGTTGAATCCCAGAGTAATGGAGAACATTTCAGCAATGTCGAAGCATATTTGTTTGCAAGAGATTTTTGAAGATACTGCAGGGCCTCTACAGAAAAAGAGAGAGAGAATTAAAAAAGACAAAAAGAATTCTTCGTAAAGAATAGAAAATAACAAAATCATTACATATGTTCTGTTTTCTCTCTGAGTTTTAATTATTCCCCTTTGGCTAATTTTGAGTAAAAATGAACTTAAAGACTGAGAGGAATAGAATTTCTGTGTAGTTTTGGTTATATTCTTCTATAGATAAAATTGCAAATCTTTTCTTTTCTTTCCTCCATCTGCAGGTTGAATTCTAGCAAAATAACATCTCAGCTTCTCTTGAATCATAAGAAAATCTGCTAGAACATGGCAATTATTAACCTTTTGAATTTTTTACTATTAGCTTGGAAATGGGAAGTTTTATTAGTTTTAATACAAATAAATAGAATATATTAGACAAAGCTTAGTCCATTAATCAACTAAAGGGCTGCTTACATGGGCATGGCCTTCTAGTGCATCCACAAGAGGTTTGTATTATATCTGTCTGTTAAATCACATTTCTTAAAATTCTAATGGCAAATTTGTTTTGAATGATGACAAGATACTTCCCTTTTCTTGTTTGGATTTCAAGGATTTACTAAAACATCTCAGCCTCTAATTAAATAAGAATAGAACCTCTGTAACATCTCACTAGGATTATTCCGTTTTGTCCTGGAGTTGGGTTTGTTTAGTTGGTGTTGGACTAGGGTTATTCACAAGTACACAAGCTTTGAAAAGTTAAGCAGCAAACAAAACAGCAAATATTTCCAAATTCACCAAATTATCAATGCAAACTCATTTTCATGTAACACAACTTTTATCAGAGAAATATGTAAATTGAACAAATTTTTAGGGGTGTAAAGGGAAACAAACAGGACCAAATCAGGAAAAAAAGAAAGAATTTTGGCATACAGAATATAAACTAAAATGAAATAGAGATAGTCAGTAGGCAATATGGCACCTCTTGACAGCAATACATGACATGCTGTGGCTTTGCATGCTGCTTATAATTCTACCAAATAGAACAGTGGGCAGTGAAGTCAATCATTTAGAGACGTTTGCAGCTTTTTGAGGGAGGAAAGATGCCTTCCTAGAGCATCCTAAGCATTCTCAATAGGATTTAGGTTGGAAGGATGCGTTGGCCACAGATATGGGTAATGGTTTGACCTTGAAGATATTGGTTGATTAAAAATGCCCTATGTAGACCAGTGTTGTCTATTAAAATGAAATTATCTTCAATTGCACATTTGTATGATCTGACTTAGGTATCCAGAATCTCATTCCTACACTTTATTGCAGTCTGGATTCCTCCCTTAAACATGTGAAGAGAAGTCTGCGATTATTATTTGGTGAATGAAATTTTAACCATTTTGGAAATAGCTTTTGTGTGTTGCTTAACTTTTGGAAACTAGTGCATTATGGTTTTTACTGTCATTGTCTTCTCTTAAAATCTACATTTTGTAATGCTCTGTACTAATATATGAATAACATTGATCTAATCTCTAGTTTAAATATTCAAGACAGAAAAGTTACAAAAAATCAATCAGGAAACATTTAAAATCACTGCTGACTAATTAGACTGAAGAACAAAGTGACAGAAATATTATTTTCTTGGATGATGGCACTTCTGTGTGTGTGTTTTATTTTTTTAACTTGGGTGCTTTAATGTAAAAATGATCTTTAGCTTATCAGTGATTCTGTGAAAACTATCTTACTTACCTGGACGGTCACAGAACGGAGCAAGTGTTTCTTTCAGCTTCACTTGTGATGCCTGTCTCTGTGTTGCTTGTGGGTCAACATCAGTGGTTGTCTCAGTTGTCAGGACCTTGGGTTGTGGCTGGTGCAGTGCTTTTATTGCTTTGCTGTAGTGTTGGCAGCTCTCTTTTGTCATCTCCTTGCTGGCAATGGACGTTATCTTGATGACGGCTGCTGTCCCCCCGCGTCTGACTAGCACATCAGAGATGTTCTTCCAGAGGGTATTGTATTCAGCAGCTGACACACCTTGGAGTGTGCTTAGCTTCTCATACATCAGCTTAACCCGCACAACATCAGCGCTAAAGCTGTAGTCTGATTCAGACGGCATTGCGTTCCATCCATTTGGATATGGTGGTGACAGGTGGCAGATGTTTTGCAACAGTAGTAACAGCAGGTTGCTCTCAAATCGCGAAGACGAAACTTGGTCCTGGCCACCTTCAGGATACAACAGAGTCCACTCATAACTATTTATTTCCTTGGCAGCTCGAAGATGTTTAAGAACAGACTTTGTCTGTGGGTTTGCGAGATAGTTGGTCAGGAAAATAGGAGGGTGAAATTGGTCAAAGATGATTCCAAGCACATGTTGCCCTGCATCAAGCATAAGTAGGGAAAGTTTTGCCAGTAGTCTTTCCTTTTGTGTTAGGTTTTCAGATATGGACATCTCTCAGATTAACGTAAAGTAAATGTTATTTATTGCTCATTGTAATTGCATGTTTCGTTGGTGGTTAGTAGGCTGCTGCAAGGAAAGAAGGTAGATACATAATAAGTCTCCTGGAGGAGTCTGCACAAAATCAGGGTGGGCATTTGTCACATTTCCATTTCATTTACTTAAAACAAAAACTCAAAACTTTGTAAATGTATCATGTTAAATAGATGCTTAGATTTTCTGTTATCCTAGATGATTTAATTTTCTTTTGATCACCTCCCTCTTATAAATGTACTTTACCAAATTTCCAGGACGATCTGACACCTGCCCGAATGTATCATAAAAATAGTGTAAATAAATATAATAAATGACTAGTGGATTAACTAACTAATTAAAATTAAGTAAAAGAAAAGCCTAGAAATAATCTAATTAATATTTTAAAAGGAAAAGTTAAAAG
Source organism: Nautilus pompilius (assembly GCA_018389105.1). Lineage (NCBI taxonomy): Eukaryota > Metazoa > Mollusca > Cephalopoda > Nautilida > Nautilidae > Nautilus > Nautilus pompilius. Next base: position 765,584 of record JACATO010000918.1, on the reverse strand, counting down.
AAAATATAAAATCTTAGCAAATAGTATTCATCAGTATTTAATTTTTCTCTAAGAACTGAGTTTATGAACTACTATATCATAGCTTACCATGTCTTCATCGGTCTACTCTGCACTGTAACCAGAGCTGCTGCTGCATTTCTCCCATCGCAGATAACGGCATTCACTGCCCTCTTGTCTATAATGAACCTTTCTTTGACAAATGGCTTGTGAGTTTGTTTCAGGTAGACTGATTCCCAGGGTAGTGGAGTGGGTGATTTGTTGTGTGTATACACTATCACCATGGATATCATCAGCCTGAGCATGGTAGATTGTTATCAGAGGTCAGCTTGTATGCTTTCTATTTGTCGCCTGGGATACGATTCCCTAGTTCTGCACAGACTTGTTTTCCAGCAACAAAGCAGATCAGTTTAGAAATAGTATTACCCTTTGAAAAGTAAACATTTCATTTCTCCTGATTTACCCACCCCTTTCTCCAAATACCTAAGTGTTTGTTTGTAAAGGAAAGTAATATATCTTGTTTATTTCTTTTTAAAGAGCCCCTATCTGAATTATTTCCAATGTTTTTTTTTTTTTTTGATAGCTTTAGTAACAAATCCCCCCACAGCTGGTGTGGCTTTCTGATCAAGAATGCTAAACAACACTACACAAAAGTCTGTACTGGTTAGAATGGAGGGAGGGGTGAGATAATCTCCAATTACAAATGACGGTAAGGTAAGAAAAAGACTGTTGTCTACGGGATACTCGAGGATCTGATCTACCTTGAGGTTTAGGGTCTTTCTTTTCTCCCTCCTCCTATGGGTATTTAATTACTTTCTGAATTCTAATCTGCTGCTCTGACAAGTCCAAACATATAACAGCTGCTGTTTCAGATACTGCGTGAATATTATTGTTTAAAATCTTTTATAAAATTTTCTCGTGAGGATTTGGAGACTTCAATAATTGTAAATTTTCAAAGGCTTATTTTGCATATACCTTTACCCATAAGCATTAGCAAAAGTTTTCTCTCTCTTTTTTAGGACCTCATTGGGATAGGGAGTTCCGTCTTCAGTCATAAATGTAGTAATTCAGAATTTAAATAACCACAAATAAAGTTGCAAAAACATGACATGCCAGGCTGGACTTATTATCTTTGAATTAATGCTGCCATTGTTTTTAGAACACTCAAGTTTGGGAGTAATTTCCCCGTCTTGCGAACAAGGCGCCTGGTCTGGCTTGAGGTGGGCTGCAGGTTGGCAGGTGTTTTTGTCAGCCACACTGGCATTGACAGGGTGTATTGATTGACTGGTTATTCTGAGATCAGGGTGGGGTCATCAAAATGAAGTAAAAACAAAATTAAAATCCCGAGTAAGGCCCACAGATAGTGATGCTGTTCCATAACAAGGTGTCAGGGTTGGGGCTATTGTTTGTCAAATTTATTGAGGTCTAGTCTAAGGCATCTTTAGTTTTTTCAGAAGATAAAACCATGAAGTATGCAAATTTTCAACTCAAATGTCAGAAAATTTGATCAAATTTGCTGTGTCAGGTCTGTAGAGATCTTCAGTATCACTATGCAACATGAAATTAAGAATTTAATATAAGCAGTCAGGAAATTAAAGAAAGCAAATATTTAATTGATTTATTACATAGAGAACAAAAAAAAACCATAGATCCCTTGAGAAAACCTAATTTAAAAAATAAATGGATGTTGTAATCTGTAATGATATTTATATATCATGAACTATGTGGAAAAGATGTCAGTATTTGAATAATTAGAAAAGCTTCTGAAGTTATTGTCTGTCTGGTTAACAGGTAGGTGCCTGATACTTTTAAATAGTGTCAAATGTCATGGGAAGAATGCTAAATATTTCAGATTTGTTTGCTATGAGAAATTTTTTTTCCCCATTATTATTGATTTTTAGCTTGTTTTATTTATTCTGCATCTTTAATACAGGCATATATTAACAAAAGGTACGTTGGGCAAATTAAGCAGGACAAACTGTCAGAAAGAAATAAAGATGCGAGTTTTTAGTGGGTACAGTATTTTAGCTGGAGTATGTATTCCGTACTTGCATAATAAGCAGGCTTAATTGGTACCCCTGACAGAGAGAATCTACACACGATCAGTGGTGGGGAGAAACCCATGCTGAATGTGGAGGTAGAGAGGGGAGAAAGGAAGAAGTACCCCACCCCAGTGGATAGACACAAAAATTCAGCCTGCTTTCGTGGGGCTACTGAACCATAGATGCCGCCATAATGATAGCAATGAATTGTTTGTTTAATGCAGTTTTTTTCTTCCCTTTTATTGCGTGGGCATTAAAAATTTTAATCTGGTCTGTGTCCCCTCTCTCTCTCTCTCTCCCTCTTTCATATATTGTAGGTGACTAATGTGCAAAATAGTAAGTATATGGAGAATTCATATTACTCTCTGCATCAATCTGTGATAAACATCTGCTTTTTGTTTTTTGTAACTTGCAACTTCACGAGGGGGGTTTCGCTTGTCGGTGAAAACCGGACGAAAGATGTAGCATTGGTGGGTTAAAACACAGTTGGGTGTTGCGCTAGACTGAGGCAGAAGATGTGTTTGCTTGCAGGTCGGCTATCAGAAAAATTCTGGAGCGAGATGACAGTCCAGCCAAACGAATGGTGGTGTGCGTGTCAGGGATGTGTGCGTCGTCAGAAAACGGGGAATCTGGAATTTCAACAACTCAGGTGAAAGAGAATTTAAAAAATTAATAGTTTTCCCGATGACATATTTAAAAAGCCTTTAGATTAATAGCACAGCCAACTTTCGGTCTGCAGGAGTAATGAACCTTGAGAAATTTAAGCTCTGTTTGATTTGCTTTCATGGTTTTAAATCAAAACTGTAAAAAGGTAGACTGAAAGCCAAAATGCAAAACTGATCCATTAAATAACTGAAAATTTTGTTCATTTGAGTATATAGCTGAATTGACTTTAGGATCCAAATTAATAGTATATTTATTATTTTTAACCTATATAATAATGTCTTACAAGTTCTTTGAAAGGCTAATCATTTTGGGGTAAGGGGCAGAGAGAGAGAGAGAGTTTCTGTTGGTGGAGGGGAACATGGGGCCAGATAGAATATTTTGTATCTTGGAGAATATGCAAAATATTTGAATACAGTGTAGCACAAGGATGCTACTCATTAAAAATGTTGTGATCTATAAATTTGAAAAATAAGAAAATGGCAAAAAATTACTGCTAGGAAATCTTGTAAAATGTTTAATGTTGCATTCCATTTGCCTTATTCAGTTCTGTGAGTGGTTTCAGTTTGGTTTTCTGTGTAGATGAGAGATTTCATGATGAAACAGTTAAAATCAACATAGGGTAATTTTGGTGGGAATTGTTGCTATAATGTATCTGTCTTAGAATCTATTGGTGTATGAAGACTTGTTTTGTGGTTTTAGTCTCTAATTTAAAGCAGAAACTCATTAATCTTGTTTGTATTGGTATGTTCCATGAGAGCAGTAGTAAGGCTATTTAAATGTTTAGACCTTTAAATTAAGATTACTCCCAGCTGGATGTGGAAATAGCTACTGGCCTGGTATTCCAATAGTTTTTTTTTTTTTTTTTTTTATCTTGTAGATGACTTTGGAAGTGTCTGATGGCTGGTATCCCATCAGAATGCGTTTAGATGATTGGCTCACTAAGCTGGTTGCAGCAGGGAAGATCCGCATTGGCCAGAAACTCTGTGTGTGCTGTGCTGAGCTAGCCGGCGGAGAAAACGCTTGTCATCCTCTGGAGGTAAAATAATTGTTGTCTGCTGCTTTTGGATTTTTATGTTGCCCAGTGGTTGACGACATATCTTATAAGTAGACACATGGGTGAACTTTTAATTGTTTTATAAAATTCACCTGGAAGAAAAATGCTGTATATTTGATTCTGTCATTAGTTGGGGTACCTGGCACTGCATAGGAAAAAGTGGCTTTAGACCAACATCTGATAGCTTAAAACCTTGCCCAGATTCTGAAATACCTACTCCCCAAAATTTGGGGTCTCTAGATGCTATGGTTTGATTATGAAAGAGTAACAAAGAAATGCACAAACACTTGTAAATATGTATTAGATTGCTGAGTTTATTTTTAAGGTCTGGGTCTATAATTGAGTATGTTTAATCTGACTGAAGAAAGTGAAGAACTATTTGAAACTGATTGCATTGACAAACTAAACAAAAAACTTGATTCTTCTAGATTCATTCACTGCCAAAGAAGCAGTTTTTGACATTGGTGTTCTCAACCTACAGTATGCTGTGCAAAAAGTTGCCCTAAGTGAAGCTTTTTTTGTTGTTTTGTACCCTGCTGCAGGCTCCAGCCAGTCTTTATCTAAAAGTCAGTGCTAACTGTACCAGACCAGCCCCTTGGGATGCTAAATTGGGTTACCAAGCTGACCCTCGACCTTTCTGTATCCCAATTGTTCAGGTTGTCAATGGTGATGGCTTGGTTAGCTGTGTGGATGCTGTGATTATGCGGATATATTCTATGATGGTAAGTAAACTGTACATCTCACTAAGACATCATAATTGGTGTGAAAAATAACACTATTAATTCTGTTGCAAATGCTGCATGATGTGAAGAGGTCAGTAAAAATGCAAGCAAACAACGCATGGAAACAAGTTATGAGGATTTGACATCTGCAATTAGTGTTTATACTCAAAAAGCAAGGACACAATAGTAGTGTACACTTTGAAGGAAATCCGTAGCCAGGTGTAAGTTATGTATATTTTGTAATAGTTAGTGTAATAGTGTATGCTTGTTGATGGCTGCGATTAAGTGTCTCACTTGGTGTGGGGTTCTCTACTGGCCCTGATCTGCATGGGTTTATTAAGGGTTCTCTTGTTTCCATCCATGGAAAATCAGGAGTTCCAATACATTCTTTCTTTTTTTTCTGTTTGTACACAGGCCTAGGGCACCTCAACTGGGATATCATTCACTCCTCCCACAGTTACAAGAAAAAACAATCAATCTTTGCCTTCATCTAGTTTGTGCATGCAAAGAAAAAAACCTATGTAATATTGGTGGTTTTTCAAAGCTGCCTCTCTGTTGTGAATGCAAATAATTTTGAAGCTTGCTTTTATTTTCTTTGGATAGTACCTGGAGAAATTTCCAGGTGGTGGTAGCATTTTTCGAAATGCTCGAGCTGAACAGAAGCAAGAGCAATGCTACAAGCTACTCCAAGAAGAAAAATTTGAAAGACTGTATGCCAAGTTGGAGAATGCCTTTGAAGAGTCCAATGTTGGTAAGTTCCCAATTTACCTTTGAATTTACCTCTTGAGCCATGGAGGTTAATGAAGATGAACTGTATTGCATCTACATTTCATCAACACAAGCAGTTACTTGTGCAGGATTTTGTAAACCTTGAAATACGAGGTCTGTCCAAAAAGAAACCAAACTTTTTAAAAAACAAATTTATTGCTTTACTTAGAATTTACTCAGACCCGTCTCCTTAAAAATAGTTCCCTCCGCTGTTGATACATCGCTCCCAACATTTTTTCCACTTTTGGAATGCGTTTTCAGGGATAGTGTGTAGTTCTCATATTGAATTTTCTTCAATCTCTTCTATCGTCTGAAATTGGTGACCTTTCAGGATGGATTTCAACTTTGGGAACAAAAAGTCTGCAGGGGCCAAATCTGGAGAGTAGGACAGCTTGGGGACGAGAATCGTCTCGTGCTTTGCCAAAAAGTCACGGATAAGGAGTGACACGTGAGCAGGTGCGTTGTCGTGGTGCAGCATCCAAGTTTTGTTTTTCCATGCCTCAGGCTTCCTCCTTCGCACTGCCTCAGGACATCCAAGTAAAATTCTTTATTGATTGTCTGACCACATGCAACAAACGTGATGAATGGTGCCCTTCCAATCAAAAAAGACGATCAGCATCACCTTCACATTTGAGCGACTCTGACGTGCTTTTTTTGGTCGCGGTGATGATGATCCAACCCACTGCGACAACTGCCTTTTTGTTTCGACATCATAGCCATTCACTCACGTTTCATTACCTGTTATGACACTTTTCAGAAAGCTTTCATCAGCATTCGAACGATCAAAGAGCTCCTGACTGACTGTGACTCGGTTCTCTCTTTGTTCATCTGTCAGCAGACTCTGCACCAATTTTGCGGCTACATGATGCATGTTCAATTTTTCTTTTAAAATCGTGTGGCACAAACTTTTACAGATGCCTACATCTTTGGAAACTTCATGGACAGTCAGGCGATGATTTCCACGGATCACAGCTCACACTTTCTCAATGTGATCGTCGTCCATTGTCGTGGAAAGTTGTCCAGATTTGGGATTGTCTTCTGTGGATGTTCTTCCCAATTGGAAACGCTGGTACCACTCGTGACATTGTGTATGGCTCAGATAATCCTCCCTATAGGCCTAGTAAAAGTTTTTCCCAATTTGAAAGAGAATTTCACACAAACACGTTGCTCTTCAAGATCCTTCATTGTTCAACTTGCGACAAATTGCCAAGTGCACTAAACATACGTTCACTCTAGCGCGTGTAGATTGATGACTAACTGACGTGGCATGATGCGGCTATTATTAGACTGAAGGTCTAGGTCACCAATACGCAGCACTGCAGTTGCAAGCACGCTGCGCCAGCTGGTTTGGCGTGCTGTTTTAAAAGTTTGGTTTCTTTTTGGACAGACCTCGTACACAATGTACAATGATACGATTTTTGAATTTTACTACTGCAGTTGTTGAACAGTGTATCAGGGATTAGCATCCTGCTCCTGTTTAACAATTATGAACCTTTTTGATGCACAGAAACAAAGTTTTTCTGTTTTGGAGTTGAGGAACCATCAATTAATGTCCCATACAGTAAACTTTCAAAGGTGACATTTAGATGATGATGCTACATTTGGAATGGGATTTTGTCTTCTTTTTTTTTTAAAAAAAAAAAAAAAGATACTGCTGTTTGTTTTAGATTACATGTTGCTGTTGGCTTATGGAGTGTTCTTTGTTACTTACGTCCTTAGAATCCACTAGCAAGAGATGCAGGAAAAAATGGAGCAAGGAACAGATAGCTGGACTGGATAGTGGCCAAGATATTTATGGAGCAATAGCATCAGCACTCCAGCCTGATTTAGTTGAGGTAGATGAATAAATTTCTTTTAAATTTGTAAATAGTTAAAAAGATGATAAAGTGTGTAAAATATTTGTTGTACTTATTTCAAATAATATTTATTTGTGGCAGGTAAAAAAAAAAACCCAAAAACATCAGTTTGTGTTGGAGTGCAGATTTTTGACTAATTCAAGCTTTTTTATTTCTTGTGTGCACACTTTATAAAAAAAAAAAATTTGCTAGATATTAAATCTTTCCTAAATCAAATGAGATAATGCTTAATTCAAAATTTTCATGTTGAGTTGTGTGTGTAATTTTAGCTGCAAAGTCACTTTTCCATGTAAATAGGTAATTACTTTCAACTATGCTTATTAGGAATACCTTAATGAGCACCAAAAGAAAATATTAGAGAGCTACTACCAGGTAATAAGAGACAGACAGAGACAGAAGCTACAAGAAGAATTCCAACGGGCCTTGAGCGAGGATAAAAAGGTACAGCTGACTCTTCCATTTTGACAGGCGTATGCATGCAGAAACTCACTCAAAACTGTTTATTTCTTGTTTCATTCTGCAGCCTGTTTGGATTCTAACTGTGCTTGAGTAACTTTATAAAATTTTCTGCTTTCCTTAGATGTCTACTGATCAGTTTAATTTTAAAATAATGATCTTTATTAATGGATACACTGGTTCATCATTAAGTCTTGCTTTTATGTAATTTCATAGAACACTGCCTAATATCTAGCCTAAATGAAACTGTTTATGAATGTGTTTGTGTATGTATTGCACTTTTGACTGTTGATGGCATGCGATGATTATCTCTATCAAAAATCCTATTCCTTATTAGTTAAAGATGATTATTTGGCTGCTTTCTGTTGATTTTCAGATAAATTCAGAGCGAAATGTGATACCTTTAATTAAGCTAAGAATAGCAGGATGCTGTCGTCAGGATGTAGATCAAGGAACCTGTGAGTACTGTTTTATAAAAATGTTTGTATATGTACTTTTTGGAGAATAAGTTGATATAAAGTATAGATTGAAATGGCCAATTTTCCTTTAGTTAACTAAACTTTCAACCAGTCAGAACAATAACTCAAATTAGTCATAACACAGTTGCATTGCATTGCTGTCTACAGTACTTCCAGCCTTATCGATATTAATTCCCTGTTTTTTGCATATCATTGAACTATCTTTTCTGGATAAATGGAGTTTTGAAATAATTCTTCAACATTTTTATAATCAATGAGATATTAGAAACAAATTACAAACATTATTGGTTCTGGTATCAAAAGCCCAGTGTCTATTTTTAGTCACTTCATGACACCAGTGATCATCAGGTGATCTTGTGTCATTTGTGCTGTATTGACTTGCCTACTTTAAAAAAGCCAGCTGTGTCAGTTTTATCTATCATCAGCACTTTTATTTGATTCTGAGATATTACAGCACATTCAAATTCATAAATCCAATTTACAGTTTCATTTTTGATAGCAGGAGTTGATATTCAGCTTGGTTTAAAATTGTCTGACATTTGGGGTTCACAACTGGGCCAACATGGAGATCAGTATGCTCAGCTGTTCTCTGATTGGATAATGTGTCACACACCTCCAGGGAAACCACCATGGTGGATGGATACTGAACACCAGCAAGAAAAGATGGGGTGAATGTAAAGACATAAAGAGAATAAGAAAAAGAACAATATTTTTCAAATTCTTTTATTATATACATGAAACTCCATGATTAAATTTAAATAAACAATTCCATAATGTCATATCTTTAATAATACATCCTTTATAAATACTTGATTTCAGAGACATCAACAACTGTGGGAAGTATGGCTTTGATAACTACCAGTAATTGTAACTACTTAAAGTAGTTTTAATCCTTCAAAGAAATTAGTGTTATCCACAGTGCATCAAAATGGCAATTAATTAGTTGTGAATAAAAACTGTTCTCAACTCTAAACTGATTGACAAAAACTTAATCCATCAAAGAACTAATCACTGAGCTCTTTCTTATCTGGTCACTACTGCCTCTGCAACATTTGAAAAAACCTCATTAATTAGCACATTTAAATCTGTTAAAGAACTAAATCGCTTTGCACTGTCTGATAGCACATATTCCTCCAGCCTATCCTCAGTGCTAATCCAGTTAGCTTTGCAATTGCGATTTGCCTTCTTTGTTTTCCTTGTAGTCCATATCATATCCTTCACTTTACAGTGATCTCTAGCACTTTTCTTTCACACTGAATTGTCTGTGCGCAGCCATATTACCACCATTTTCTTCAGCAAACTTAAAAACCTCCAACTTCAAAGCTGTCATGTATAACTTTATGGGAGGCATTTTGAGATGAGGTACAGAATTTGTTGGGGGTGTTTATAAATATTAGGGTAGAGAAGGATGGACAGTGAATGGTGAATGTGTTCGTTTGAACGGCAAACATTCCTGGCAATAATCTCTGTAGCCTGTTTCACAAAATGAACAGTTTTACAATTTATTTCAGAAATAATAATACTTTGTCATTTCTGCTTTTCATAGTAATTTTCACAATTTTATATTTTAAGGCTGATTAATTATTGGAGAAAATGAAGATGCCTATTAATAAAGAGTAGTCTAGGTTTCCCTGGGTTGGTCATTTTCTTTCAAGATAAGGATGGAAGATGGAAAAATTCTTATGAAAAGCAGTAACAGTAGTCTTTAAAGCATTCTTTTGTTATGCAAAAAATCTTTTCCTCTTTGTTTTAAGTAACTTCATACTTGCAATTTTTATATGGTGTATGATTTCTATTTTATGATTATAAGTTGGATTAAACTCTAATGCCATAATCTAAGTAAAGTGGCACTGGCTAACTGCACTAATACACTTTGCTTTTGTGTTCATTGTTTTTAATAATCCATTCTCCTTAAATAACGTTTTTGTTATATCCTGCCTTTTGAGATTGAAAGTAAGGCTAAAAAAGATGACAGGAAACAAATCAGATGAATTAATTACTTGTGCATGATTAATGAGTAAATTATTACTCTGAAATGGCATTAAAATTAAAATGGCCAAGGGATTTGGCTAAAGTTGTGTGTTTTTTGAAAAGCTTAGATACTCAGAAGTTTGTTGCCAGTGACTCTGTCTGTCTACTTAAAGCCACTCTACTCACCATCTGGAAACCTTCTGATCTGCTGCTCAACTCACTGTCTGAGGGGAAAAGATACAGGATATCTAATCTTCAGCCATCCTATGCGAGGTTTGTGTCAAATTAATAATGAATGCTAGGTTTTTGATTAACTGCTTCTTCAACTACATAGTAGCATTTAGGGAGTTTACTGTATACTATTGGACTGACAGGAGTCAAAGGGAGTTTAAGAGAGAGCAGAAGTAAAGAAATTTTCTGCTGTTTGTTCTGTAAAAGTAAAATAATTCTAGAAATAAAGTAGTGCTGCTGTAATATTAAACTATAAAATACCTGCCACGTGGCTGTGAAAATGTCAGTTTCCTACTTGCTGTAAGCTATTTTAAAATAATTCCTAAAAATGATTGATGTTATATGATTGTTGTATCTAGATATGGTACTGGTAGACCAGTGGTAGGCTACTGGACTCTACAGTCAGAGACCCAAGTTTGAATCCCACTCTTGATGGGCTTGGCATACCATACCATACCATACATGATTATTTCTTGCTCTTGTGTACCAGCTGGCCATGTGGGTTTCCTCCCACATCTGGAAATGAATATTCTTAGTAGGGACTTTCATCTTGACCTTCCATGCTGAAAACTGGCCATGAAAACTCAGACAATGTCAGCACGATTTCTAATCTTATAATTCCAAAAGGAATCTGCAATCCCTGTAACCAGGATGCATACAATTTTGTGTAATGCAGAGGTCAGACAAAATAGGCAACATGTAACTGAGCCAACCACTTAATAAATGTCTGACAACTTGCATGGCAACATCTGCTACATGTAAACAAGCTCAGATCCAGTGGTAGCAGAGGTACAGGGTTTGTCCTCAGATGCAATGGATAACAGTATTGTCCAATGATTAATCCAACTTTCTCCTGCTCAATGTCACTGGTTGACTGATAGTAAGTGGAGTAATGTCTAATAAACATTGCATCTAACTAGTTGAGGCACATCTGATGATGATCAAGTACAGATGTGAGGTCCTACACACAGTGTCATGCTGTACTGTTTAAGCAGGCCCTTGGTGAGATATTCTACTGCTTGGCTCAAAGATCTGTCTTAGAATTTTGTCAACAATGTCTTTACTGACCATCTCACTCCTTAGAACTGTCCACTGGACTACTTTAGGATGAGTTTGAATGCTGTATGCAACAACAGCAGCCTGCACTTCAGATACACCAAGAACTTTTTCAAGTGTCGCAGGAAGAGTGAGTAAGTGAACATCCCACAACAGGTTCTACAATAGTTGGTGCTGTCTGTGGTTCACAGGTGTCAGGTTGTAATTAACTGTTGTGGCACACACGTGAAGTACCATGTCCCAAACCACTTCCTATATTTTTGGCTTTTTATAAGTTTAACAGTTTTATTGTTTTTTTTCTGACTTCTAAATCGACAGCGTAACGTTTGTGCAAAAGGGAAAGGTGATTTGTTTCATAACTACTCAAAACAATGTATATAGTGTGTGTTGGCTTCTTTTTGTCCATTCCACCCTCCAACACAGACATACAGACAGAGAGAGAGAGATTATTTGAGTATCTACAACAGATTACTTTAAACTTTGTTTGGCTTGTTTATGTTTCAGAAAACTATAGGATTAGATTTTAACTGTCTTCTGAGTAAATGGAAATTAATTTTCTAATGTACAATTTAGGGAAGTATATGAAGAATAGAATATTCTCTTGTTACACCTGTTTGCTTTTAAATTGAGGAGAAGCTTCAGCGCACTTTGTTTTTGAGAGAAATTTTTTTATTAAGATTTCAGAAAATCAATCCAGCCAAAATGTGTACAGCAACAAAAAAAAAAAGTTTGTTACTCGAGTTATAAACCGTTGTCATTGTATCTGCAGATCACGCCTGATAAAATCTCATGGCACGCACCTCACTGTCACAAGGAATTCCCATTTTCAGCAGCTTGATATCGATGAGAATCTTCTGGACATTATCTATGAACCTAGAGAGGTAATTTCCGCAATGGCCGCTTAGAATTTAGCAAAGATTTTCTAAAATGTACAGTTATTCTAGTGTTTAATAGATTTATTTACTGATTTTTATCTTGCAGGCAGTACAAACTATTCTCTGGTCACCGTTGCCTGTATTGGTCTATTAACTTCATGATGCAATATGGAATAAACCATCTGATATGGTTTTATGTTTGAAAATAGAAAAGTGCAGTAATACATCTGCTGTAGATGCATGTGCTGTGTATTGATGTATCTATATATACCCCATTCTTCTAGGTCATTGTTTTTTTTAGTCAGATATTAAATATTAATTTAATCAATAACAGTATGTAGCAATGATTTCAGTTTTATAGTGATTTATTTGGGTATCATTTGACACAGTGATGCATCTTGGGAAAAAAAACTGCTATGATATACAAATCAATTCCATTACTTTAAGTAGAATGAACAAAAAAATTTTATCCACCTTTAAAAAGTTGTGTGAAAATGTTTACTTTGAATCCTTATCCGCTCTCAACATCCACAGGGATGAAACCCGGCTGCCTGTCATTCATTCTGCTTCTCTGTTACACTCAACATTGATGTCTGGTTACATTATGTCAGAAACAACCCATAACTTCAAATGTGTTGTGTAAAAGAGAAAAAAGGGTTTTGTGTTATTACAAGACAGCGGTCTTTGTTCAACAGAGTGCTGCTACTGCATTTCATTTATAGCTTTTCTTTTAAATGAGTGATGTTCATATAAATGAATACGAATGATTGTTGAAAACTATAAAAAAAAAATATATTTCCAATTCTTGCAAAATCTCCTTAGAGCCAAAATTATCTTAGGGATTCTTTTTGATAAAAGGAACACTTCTGGAAAAGAAAACCAAAGTAAAATAGAGAAAAAGTAATGAGTTATTGCTGGTGAAAACATTTAAGAATAATTCACTGCCAGAGTTTGAATAAATTTCGTTGTAGTTTACCTGCAATGAAAAAAATACTTGTGTGCATGTCATGTTTCATCATTTTTACCCCCAGGTTTTCAGTGCCAGAGATATGAAGCGTAATTCATCAGTGCACGGAGAGGTCGATCTTGTGGGCATTGTGCTACAGACTGTCAGGACAGCCACATACAGGTGTGTAAGTCTTGTTCTTCATTGTCTTTGATGTACCTAGATGATGATGTAATCCTGCAAGCAGACCTTTGTTTGCTAGCAGGATGAAGACTTTTGTCATCTTACTTTATAAGAAAAGGTGCACCAGCAGCAGCAAGTGAGTGTGAAGATTGGTATCAGAAGGAATGGGGTCTATGAAGCCAGGGTGTAGCATGTTTTGTGTGCGTGTGTGTCAGTATGAATTGTTAAAATGTAAAATTAAATTATAATCTAAGTTTTTGTAGTGCATATTGTAATTGTTGTGGTTTTGTTTGTGCATGTACCCATTTCAGTTCTTTTTGAAAGTGTTAATGAACGTAGGAGATGTATTCCACTGAAAAGAAAACTACTTTTTATTCATTGCTTTTTGTGCCATGAAAAAATGCAAATAAAGGAGTTGTGTGTGCACTTGGGAGAAGTTTCTTTTAATTATTAATTTTTATGAACACTTTATATATATAAAATGTTTTCATTTTTTTCTTTTCTTTGAAAAAGATGAGTTAACCCCAATGATTTTAAATAAGAAAATGTGTCCTACATCAAGTCTGGCTTTGTGTGGCATTTTAAAATACACAGGTATCTCTTTAACAGAGGATTTCTTTGACAATGTTTCTGTCATTCTTTTCTCCATTTACTATAGTTGAAAACTGAGAAGTAGGTTCAAGTGTTTCGTAGCACAGTATGCTCCATTGTTCCAAAACTCTACTGGTGGCTGTCTTTCTATAATCAAGATGCTCTATAGTCTGAGATAATATCTACACTGTCATACATTTGTTATTTATCTGTATTTTTAAATTTTGCTTTAAAATCATATAAGTTCTAATATTCAGTCTTCTCATACACCTGGGTGGCTGGCTTCCAATTTATGTACAAGGATTCACCATTATAATCTGTAATACTCTTGGTAAACATGCTGAAGGAAATAGCAATTTCTTCACATTTATGGTGAAAGCTTCCAAAATTCTTACCCTGCTAAATTGGCCACTGGGGATTTCTGAATGTTTCTATTAGTGGATTATGTACCCCTTTTTTTCCAACGGTGCAAAATTTAGATGTTAGGTATGATGATTAACCTCACCAGTGGTGCTGAAATACTCTGGTGTGATGTAGAATGGTTTTTCAATAGATTATAGAATGTCTTTTTTTTTTAACTTTTTCTGTAGTTGCCAGAGGGAGAGGTAGGTGGAGTTAATACCAGAAGCTCTGATTTACTGAAAACTTCTTCTCTGGTTAGTTCAGCAATCAGAAATGTAGGGGCTGTTGATAGAGAACTCATTAGAGCAGAAATTAAAGGTGGCAAAAAAAACAAAAAAAAAAACAGCAGTAGTATGGAGTATAACAAAAAATGAAAGAAGTGAAATAAGATCTGTAGCTTTCAGCAGGAAAAACATAACTACCATTTTCAACAGGATCAAGAGAGAGACAAAAGTTCCGCTGGCACTAGTATAAGAAAATATAATGTAAATACATTTACAAGATAAGGGATCTCCATGTTTGGGAAAAGGTAAAGAGGAATGGAAGATAGTTTTTGGTGGAAATAAAGGTGATGATGTGCTCTAGATAAAATGTATTTTATTTTCAGAAAAGGAAGAAAATGGGTGTATGGGTGCACATCCAGAGGAGAGAGAAAAAACTTGAAGAATCTTTCTAAGATTTGTTTAAAAAACAATGGTGTACAAATTCAGTTTTTCCGTTAAAAAAACCAAGAACAACTAAGAAATTTGAGAAATCTGATGTTTGGGAGTGGTGGGGGGGAGAAAATATTACATTAGTTTATTCTAGATGCAGGTTTGATTAGAATGTCGTCGTCATCAAACATTAAAGACTAAAGAAAACATCTTTTAAAAAGTTCTGAGGGGGGGTGTTTAACAAGTTTAAATGCCATTAAAGGTGTTTTCAATCATAAAATGTAACAGCAAAGAATAATTCTGTGTGTGTAGATGAGGGAGAGGAAAGACTGTAGACATTGTGTGTACTTTAAATGGGGAGTAATCCTGTCTGAAATTCGAGTATGCCATGTTAATTTCTTTTAAGAAAGGTTCATTATTGTTCCAGGCTTCTGGCTACATGACCAACCATTCCATTATTATATATGGCTGTTTTCCCAAAAAATACTTAATTGTAAATATTACTGAATATTACACATTTTAAAAAATAAATAAAATAACAAAAATTAAATTTATCCATCCATCCATTATTGGATAGAATCTGTCATAATTAGAGGAGAGAATATATATATATATATTTTTTTTTAAAAGGGTTTGATAGCTACATTATGTAATGCTTTTTATCTCATGTTGACATAATGGTGTTATTTTGATACAGCATTCCAAGAAAAAGGTATTTAAAAATAACACTCACCTGGAAAACAGGAACAAAAATGGTAGCACCCATTGTGTCACATGAAGAGTCCACTTTATTGTGTACATTTTTGATTATCAGGTATAAGAAAGGTCGGGCACCTAGATATTCCACCTTCCTACATGTGAAGAAGGAAATGCACTCTTGACCTGTAAGTTATCAGAAAGAAAACCAACTAGGTGTGGAAATCTGAGAGAAATACGAGGAAAACCTGATTTAAGTCTCTAAGTACTGTTAACCTATCCAAAATTACTTAAAAAAAAAAAAATTGGGTTCATAGAAGGAAATAAATTGTAATTTATTAATTTGCTTCATTATTTTTTTCCTTTTAGAAATGCAGAAAAACCGCAGTTATTCTGTGCTACAGTAAATAGGTGTTAATGCATTCTATAATTTTTAAACTTGTCAGAAAAACACGAATAAATACCTCAATGTGACCTTTTTTATCAGAAAAGCTCACCAAGATTTTTTTTTTCACTTTCCTTAACATTCTCTCCCATGTAACAATTGTGTACAATTAAGATATCTTAGATTTTAATGTTTTCAGCCTGTGGTTTACAACATGAAAAGTTAAAAGCCATTACAGTGATATCATCTTTGTCGTCATGGTAGATTGAGAGATAGGTCACGATGGGGTGACACTAGTAGCTTATGGAGCCATTCATTTTTAATGATAAGTTATAGTATAAATCTAATGTCTACAACTGTTAGTAGTATAATTAATTCTTCAAACACTCAGAAAATTTTGGTTCAGCTAAAGACAGTACTTATCAGCTAGAAAATAATTTTAACTTCACAACAGAAATGATAAATTTAACCTAATTTTCCAGGTTTTATTTATGTAATCTTTTCTATAGCCAGCCTGAGATTAATAGGTCAAATCCTTGTATTAGATTTATTACTTACTTGGCTTCTATTTTTAATTGTCAAGTCAACTTTGACTAACCCAGGATAACTGAGTTTTATTTGAACATACCAAGAACAAATACTGCTATCGCATCAGTATTATAAATAAAGAAAAAAAAATTTTTTTTTAATTAAGATTTTTGATGTTAGATGGTACCAAAACTATATTGTATAGTAGTTGGTACACTGATTGGGTGGTGTGAACAACAACAAAACATGAATAAAGTCTCTACATTTATATTTTTATGTTCTGTCTTAAACATTAAACCCATCAAAGACTCTGTAAATACCCTGTATATGTATTCAATAAACAGATAACAGACTCTGTTGTTTAATGTAAGCAGTCAACAGCTGAAGCTGCAGTTACATGGATTAGAAGTTTTCAGAAATGTTAAACATAATCTATTCATTTTCCATTATAAATGGTTCAGAACAACAATGAATCTGTTTACTGCCTTTAAAACAAAGAAACAATCTTTACCTGTTTGTTTTATTTTAAGCTGTGTAGTGCTTTTTAAATTACAAAAAAAAAATTTTTTTTTTATCTTTTCTTTGTTTTGTTTTGTTCTTAGTCAGAAAAGTTTGGAAACCTTGTATGCAGCTGATGTTAATGGTGACATGTTTGGTGTACGGTTTTGGGGATCTATAAAGGTGAGACTTGGTGCTCTTGTTGTTGGTAGGTTAGAACCACACATGGAGACCACCAGCTAAATACCTACAGCATCTGGTGAGAGTTGTATTCCCTCTAAGGCTTCCAAGGAACCATAGCACAGAAAACCCCCAACCATAAAACTCAAAACCTTTGGAATTTTAGTACTACAGCGAAATTTCTTCGCCACTAACTGGTTTCTTGAGGTTTAGTTTACTCGTATACACAAGTGCAGTCTCTATTAGCCACCACTGAAATCTATTTAATCAAATCTTGCTGCCAGCCTTGAATAACATTCTTCTGTTTTCAGTTCTTTCTCTCTCTGTGTGTGTGCTCTGTAAATCCTTTGTGCAGCAAACCATGGATAATGTCATTTTTAATGGTTTGATATCTGCATGTCTAATGGCACTAGGAAGAATATTGTGTTACTGAAAAGGCAACCACTGGTGGAGCATATTGCAGATAAGGATGCTACAGCTAAACTGTTAAGATGCTGAGTTAAACCCTATAATAAGAAGTGGGGCAATTAGGGCATCAGTTTGATTACTATAGTAAACTATGCAATGTGTTATGGAGTCAGGAGACTAACAATGAGAAGCTGGAAGACTTTACTGGAACGTTCTTCAAGAATTGACAGGCATTGAAGATTATTGATATTTTTGGAGGCTATTTTTCTATATTTTAGCATACTTTTTCAGCTTACACATTATCTTATAGGATACAGAAATTTTTTATGAGTTCTGAAATTATATTTTTGTCTGCTTGCAAAAAAAGGGGCAAAGTATGTGAATGAGAACAGCTCTTGTTGTGGGGAAAGAGAGACATCTCTAACTTTAAACATAGTTTTCCCAAATTTTACACACCAGTCCACTGAGCTGCAAGACACTACTGTATCAATAAGGGCTTGCTCCAACCTGCATTTTGATAGGCAGAATCCTTGTTTTAACTAAAGAAATATTGGAAAGGGTTCTGAAAAGAATTTTCACATTTGGATAGTGTTGTTAATGAGAGAATAAGGTTTCAGCTGGAACTGCAAATAGTAGTAACTCCAGTTTTAAAAGTTTCATTGACAGATGTCTTGTAAGCCACAACTTCTTGCTGTGCTACTGATTTTATTGAAAAATGTAGGTAAAACATTGATAGCTATCTTTCTCTCCTCTTTCTGTAGACAGAAACAAGCAAAATAGTTCTGGAGACTTTAATATATTGCTACTGTAAATGCTGGTTTAGATTGTAATGTGTCTTTACAAATAGTTAAATTCATCATGAAGGCAGGCTGTTTGCTACCAAAGGCTTGATTCTTATTTTATCAACACACAGGCTATACAAACATGGTAGATATGTATGTCAACAGCTCAACTGATTATTTTGAGTTTTGCAGGCATTTTATGTAGAAGATTTGCTATTAGACGGACAGACCTTTGCTGCCAGCAATCTACTAGTAAAATATGACAACTGGAAGCATTTCCCCTGTGCTGATGCCTGTGCTGAGATATCTCATTTTACCCAGAATCCTCAGCAAACACACCTTCGATTTGCCATGGAGTGCCTTCAGAAAGCTGTTAAGGTTTGTTATTATTGTTCTTGTTTTACATCATCAACATGTTGAAGGTGAGATAATTTGGAAATTTTTAGTGATTTTCATAGGAAAAGTTTAATTGAAAATTTTTCTTTTATTTATTTTAAAAAATAAGATAGAAAAAGAAATGAAGATACTCATAGAAAACTATAATATGAGCTGTATTTTTGCCCTTTGTATTAAATGAACAAATTTACTGTAGATAGGTTGGGTACTGTTTTTCTCTTTCTCAGACTGTTCCAGAAATCCTGAATAAAGCAAAGCAGGAGCTGGAGACCATTTTGAAGTGTTCTACTTCAGACGTAAGTATAAAATTACAGTAGAAACTCTCTTATCTGACACCTTTTCTTCCAACGCTCTAGATTATTTGACTGGCCTTAAAATAATTTGTGCACATGCACATGTACGAGAATGCTACAATGTGTATTTGACCCACGGAAGATGCCATTCCAATTTCATTTCAGCTACAACAAGGGAGTTATATCCAGAGCATTTCAAACATGGAGTCCATGAGTGGCCAAAGAAGGAAAAAGGGTAGCTGTATTCTTCAAAGACAAATTGGGGCTCTGGAGAAATTGAATAAAAGTAAAAAAAAACTGGCTAAAGTTGCATCTAAATTGGAAGTTTGGCATGTAACAGTTGGGGATTGGAAGAAGAATCGCTCCAAAATTGAAGAATGGCATGCGAAAATTGATCGAGAAAGTGGGATAAATGAATGATTTTAAAGTGCAAAAGCAGAAAATTTGAGATTGGATGAGGCACTATTTTATGGTTCCCTTGGCTTGGAGAAGAAAGGACATCTATTTCTGCACCTATCCTTCATGGTTAAGCCTTAAAATTCAAAGATGTGTCAAGAGATGGAAATTTCACTGCAAGGCTGGTTGGGTAGGTGGGAAAAGAGATGTGGAATTCAGCAGTTAACAATTTGTGGGGAAAATCTGTCATTAATGCATCTGCTGTGAACAACTGTATGGAGAAGCTCCTAAATATCACTGCAGACTCCTGAACAAGTCTTCAGGTGTGTTGAAACTGAAGTGTACTATCAAAACGTTGCCATCAAAATAAGCAGAAGCAGCACCAGGTTACAAAAACAATTGAAGACTGAATCACAGCATTGCTTAAGCTATTATTTATGGTCATGGGAAATCCAGCCAAGCCTAGGGCATTCAAAAGTCTGAACATTTCCAACCTGAGCAGTATTGAGAGTTAAAAGAAAGTTCCCTGACAAATTGAAAAATTTTGATAGACAGGTTTGAGAATAAGTTTGTTCCTTGTTTTTTCTTTGATATGATACATTTGCATGCAAAATTGAGATGGATATATTTCTTTTCATCACAGATCATTCAACATTTTCTGTGGGGTCGGCATATGCTTCACACTACCTGATGTATTACCCTGAAAGGTGAATGGACACACAGCATCCATGATGATTAGTGGGGTATTTGGGAAAATTTCCTGTGCCTGTTGGGCAACGGTAGTGACCTCCATAGGCCTTTATTGTTACCATAAATTAATTTGGAATTTAAACAGATGTGGGGGGAAAGCTAAATCATCATGTGACAATGGCCATTGTTTAAGGGTTAAAGATGCTGTTTACCGGTGCAGAGTTCTGTGAAGAGGTGTCTCCTCCCTCGTTTACAGAATTGTGACAGAATGTGTGGCCTGGAATAGATTTCCTTTGTGATTTTGAAGAGAATGATGTTAACAAAGCAGTTTAGAAAAAAATCAGATTGCAGGTTGTGGGAACATCAATGAGAAGGACTTGGAAGGGCAGTTTTAAAATTATCACAGTGCTGAGCTGATTCTGGCAGCTGAAGATCATCAAGATAGTGAAGAGGAGAAATCCACACTAGATGAGAAAAATAGTTACAGTGGAGTACTAAAGGATGCATGTGAACTGATGTTGGAATATCTGGAGAAACAGCCTGACTCCTTACCTTCTGAGTTGCTACTTCTTTGGTGTTTGAGAGAGACAGGGCCACCACAATGAAAATCACATCATTGAAACAAAAGAAAATTACTCTGTTTTTTTTCCACTGATGAGGGGACAGTACTGCACTTCCATCAAATGTTTCAAGAAGACACTTCTGTAAAATCTGCCACAAGGAAACTCGTTACAGTAGTTTACTGTACCTTTATAAAGTTTTAAATATTTAAAAACATTTACTTTATTTCGACTGTATTTTGAACTTTATTACACAAACAGCATGTTTCCAGACACAGTTTGTTCATCATTAGGTTTTCTTTGTGGTTGTGTGGCACTTATAGTTGACCCGCCATAAAAACCAACATTTCTAGGGTTGGTCCCATTCAAGCCAGATAAGTAAGTTTTTTCTGCATTATTAAATTAGTGAAACCCAACTAAGGAGAAACAATCTACTAATATGGTTTGGTTTTTAAAATTCTCCAAACAGAAAAATTGTAAGTTTAGTGTTTCCTATTTACACTTTGTTGTTGTTACTCTCCAATTACTGAACATGAAAAAAGTTAAGTCAGAGCAAATTTTAGATGCTAAACCTTCCTTTAAAATTCTTCAAATTGGTTGTTTGACTTTCTTTAGTACAAAAAAGAAAAAACCATGATAGCTGATGAAAGTCACCTTCACAGGCCTGGCTTGTGCCACATGAGAGACTGAAATTGGTCACACTAAACTTGCAGAATGTTCAATTCATTAGATATATAGGTTGCATTTCAGTCACAAAAACCCCAGGAGTCACAGTGACTGACCTTTGGTACGTCTCTGAAACTTTCCTTCTCAAGAGCACGCTTATTTGGCATAGGGAAAGAAAAATAAACAAGCAGTACTATATGGCAAGTAAGTTTGTGATTGTTATTGGTTTGCATCACAACATGAAACCTGAAAGATGCAGGATTTGCTTTGTTTTTCAAAGGCTCAGAAAATTGGTGTGGGGGGGGGTTGTTTTTAACCTGTATAGATATGTCAGTCAGCAGATTGCCATCATGAACATGCTGTCTACCTGCTGCAGCATTAATGAGGTTTTCTCTTTTTGGTCATCAGTTTTTTTTTTACCTGCATAAAGCTAAACCAAAAGGTGAATTATTGAAAATATTTATTTATTTTCATGTTTTTGTGTGTCAGAGAATGGAACATCCTCGGCTTCACCAAACGGCTAGCAACAGTCTTGATTGGGGGATCTCGCCAGGGGACAGTGCAGTGAAAAGTCAGAGAGCTGCTCAGCGGACCAAAGTTGCTCGCCTTCTGTCCTATGGATGCCCCCCTCCCCTGCCACCACTGTCGTCTCCTTCCACAGCTTCAAGGGCTTTCAAGTTACCAAAGTTCTTGGAATCCTGACAGAATTCCACTACCCACACATTTCTAAGAACTGTCACCTAATTTGTATTGTTCACACACCTATATCATCCTTTAGGAAATAATATTTGGTGGTATATTTGAAAATTATTTTTTAAAATTTTATTTATAATCTGAAATGTCCTTTTTGCTACAGTTAATTTGAGCTCACTTTCCTTAAGCACTCAAAATTCTCTGAGTATTCTTAAGATTTTTTCCTACCCCCTCTCAGCTAATTACTTTGTAATCAGAATTTTTGCCAGTAAATTACCTTCCTTCCAATTTATGTGCATATGAAGGGTTTTGTTTGTTTGTTTTTTTAAATCTTAAAATAATAATTTTATATCAAATGCATTAAGACAGCATCTTTCACTTCATGTGAAACAAAAACACGACAGAACAATACACTGCTACAATTATATACTTTTTGTTTTACTATTTTTCTAAGAACATTCCCAACATGTCATAAAAGTGGGAAAATTGCTGATAATCCATATATGTATAAGATGATTATTTTTTGTTAAATGTAAATATGTAGAACACATGTTGACAATATGTGTATCTCAAAGTTAAATGTTCTTGGATGCAACTTGCAAACTTAGCCTTTTCTTTTTTCTAAATGGACTGCTGATAGTTAGGGTTCTGTTTAAGTCCTAGAAACCATTGATAGATTGCATGTGTGTGTGTGTGTACATGCTGCTGTAGACTGGTAGCAGTGGTTCTCAAGCACACAAAATATAACTTAAAATTTTAAGGCACATCAAAAGATATAGCAATACAAACATTTATTTAGATTGTACATCTATTATTCATTATAATTAGGGGGATATTTGAGCCTGCTTTGCTGCACAGATACCCGATTCAAAACTCAATAGTGTTTATGGCTGCTCAAAGCTCTTGATTGACTGATCTCAAATGTTCCCTTTTGTTGTTGTTCATGACATTTAATGTTGAAAATGCCAACTCACACAGGTATGTTGAACAAAAGGATAGTAAAACTTGTATTGCTTGAGAGCCAATAACAGGTATTGCCGCTCCACAAATAACCAGAACTTTCCCAATGTCATTTAAGAAAATTTAATTTTTAACACTTATTTCTGCCTATTCTGTCCATTCGTGTATTCATAACTTCTCATTCACTATCACATGATACTTTTTAAAACAGATTTCTGATCCAGTCAAAATTACCGATTTCTAGTGGTGGAAAATAATGCTTCAAACAATCCTGAAGCAATACTAGATGCTGTTCAATAACTTCTTTCACTTTGACTGCTGGATCTCTCTGTGATCATTTCGCAGTCTTCTTGACAAGCATAACTTAGCATTAAAAGTATTCAGCTTATCAGAGAGGGTGAGGATATTTCGATCTCTGCCCTGCATTTCAAGATTTACCGTATTAAGTCAAATGTGTCAGCAAGATATACAAATTTTGCACACCAGTATTTGTCTCTCAGAAATTTAAGAAAAAGAGTCCTTTTGTGTGAAAAAAAAGTTTAAATTCTTGACACGTTTCATACATTCTTGTAAGTACCTTCCCTCTTGAAAGCCATCAAATTTGTGTGTGTAACAAGAGATTTGTACTCTGATCCAACATAGAACAGAAAAATAAAGGTGACTTGAGGAGTCATGTCTTAATGAAGTTAACCATCTTCCATTACTTCATTCAGTTCATCTGGTATTGATTTGGCCCTAAGAACTTCAGGATGGATCATGCAGTATGTCACAGTGGTTCAAGGATTTTTCTTCTAATCTTAGATACGAACCCTTTTATTTTTCCTACCATAGATGCTGCTCTATCAGTACAAACTCCAACAGAATTTGACCACTGAAGAGAGTCCTGATCATTTTCTCCCACCACTTAACCATTCACTACATTGAATCTCTTTCCACCTGTAGTCCTCTCAGTAACTCTCTGCAAAAGAAAAACTGCTCTTTTATATTGTCTGCTTATATCAGTTGATTCATCCACTTGAATAGAAAACTTTTTTGTCAGTTGTTAATCTCACTTTTAGGGATGATTCAATACCACCTGACATCAACTAATAGTGCGATTTGCAAGTTTCTCAAGACCGACAACACGTTCAGGCAATGGATGCGAATGGTCACCAGCTGAAGAAAATCCATGTTTAAGGTGACTTTCATTGCCTGTTTCAAGAACCCTCTCTATCAGTCGATTCACTGTCTGATCTCTTTTTGTCTGTAATAAATCAATCTCTTTTATGGGTATTGAGAAAAAGATCTCATGATACAATTTGTACAGGTATCACAAGGATCAACGAGGCTATAATTCGAACTCTGAATTTCCAGTACCATGATGCTGCTTTTCGACCAGCGTAAAAGACCCGCAAGCACCCTGGCGTCACTACTGGGCACAAAATTCTTCAACAGGGTCAGCATCTTTGGGAGCCTTTTCCATTTCCACGTGACGTCATGAAAACTGGTCTCCCTTTTGTTGTTCATAAATCTCATTCAAATAATAATAGTAATGATTAATATTATTATTGGGACTGCCAGAGATTTGAAAATTATTCCTTATTTTTGAAAGCAGGAATCTGACCAATAAAATAAAGTTCGATCTCACGAGAAGTAGAAATACGCAGCTTACTGGTTGAGAAACACGGTGGTAGAGAATGGCCATTAAATTAAAATCAAACCAGTCAGGTGGTATATTGGTGTGATTAAATTTAACATTTAGAATATTTTTTAGATTACAAGGGCATGAAATATTCAAGAACTATAGCAAAACCCCATTATAGCAACAAGGTTCAGGGCCAAGCTCTTTTCATTACAGGAAATGATAATTTTACTCTTAATGTTATCCTAAAACAAATGTGGTAAACGAATAACAAAATACTTATCTTTATTAACCACAACAATTATGTATGTGAAATTACATTATAAGTTCACAGTTTAAATATTGTTGAAGGATGTAGTCCTGTTTATTCTCAAACGTAATTTGCTGGTGCGATTGACAGTGTTGCTACTGTGCGCCATGGCTGCTGCTGCTGCACTGCCAGGTGAAACAGAATTCGTTGACATAACTTATTAATGTAAATACAACTGTACTAAATATTCACTTCCAAAAAAACAAATTTGTTTCAATAATTACTGGTTGGTAGTGGAAGCATCTGAATCAGCTAAAGCCAGCAGCTCTCCTCCATTTGCTAGCAACAACCATCCTGGCCTGGGACTCAGTAGCAGCTCTGAAGTCTGTATGGATGTCCAACTGGTAAGACACTCAGACACTCTTGTACAGTTTCAGGGGAGACATGCTCCCAGACAACAGCAAAATCTCAGCATCCTTGAGGCACGACTATCAATAAGATGCACTATGTGTAACATTGACGGAAAGAAAACAGCAAAGATGCTTCCTTCATTAACCAACATTCCTGGCCTGTGATGAGGTTTCCAGATGCCCAGGTCTAGGATGGTTTGCTAACTGCTGGTAAACCAATCTGCTGAAAGTGGGTTTTCACTTCATGTATAAAATGACCAAATCATTTTTGAAAAATTTTCTTATGACATCCTGGCATTTTAGCTATTCTTATGTCACTGGCAAATGCTTAACATTCTTAAAAGTGTGAGAATGATCACTTGCTGATAAATAAAGGTCTACATTTATATCCTGCAACATTTCCCCACACAAGCACCACTACCACGATCTTTGGCTTCCTTAAAACCTGTTGCCTGCTTCTCATATGTAGCAGCTCTAGTATTGTTTGTGACAAACACCACCAGTGTAGTCCAGTGTTATCTGCATTGAATGCTTGCTCAGCAGTCAGCAGAACCCTTTTCTTAAAACGGCAAGCTTACAAATACCACATCTGTCTTTAGATTGGTTAAACCACTTAATGGAGAATTCATGTGGTCTAGAAGTGGCTTGCTCTCACTGTGCTGCTGCTGGAACCATTCCATCAGAATTTTGTTTAATTGTTAGAAACTAACTACCTGTAAAAGTTCATTTTATCTGTTAAATGAATTCCGCTGCTTTGGAGTATGCAATGGTGGTGGAGAAGATATGGAATCTAATGATGTTTTTTTTTTTGGATGCCATTGGTGATATAGTGGACTGAAGACACTAACTGAACCTGTTTGACAAGGACTGCAAGATTTCTTTTGAGTGCTGGTATATAATGTTTGTGTTTATGTATATCAAAATAGAGCAAACTAATTTTTTTTTCTGCATCAGTTTATTGAAACAATTTCTGCTTGATTTCAAACTGTACATATTGCATTTTACTTACTTATTTTTTTAAGGTCTTGAGAACCAAAAACAGTAGGGGAAAAAAACTGGTACTTTATTTGCAAAAAATGGAAAACTAATAAAAGTACTTTTGTTTAAAGGTTAGTTTGAAGCTTCACCGAAGACTGTCGCATAGTAGCTGTAACTGTTTGAGATTCCTGTCTGGGCATGTGGCGTTGTAATGCTTTTTGTCAGGTTTTAAGGAAACCACAGGACCAGGATGTGATATGACTTGGTTAATTAAAAATCTGAGGTTTAAATCAAGGAAGTTTAAAATGCAAATTGCATGACCTCTTGCAGAAATCCTACTTCCTCAAACAAACAAAAAAAAGCATTCAATACATTTTCGTGACTCTGCAAGAAGTTTATTTGTAGCAGATGGCAGAAGAAGCAAAAAAAACCAATGCAGTACAGTTGTGGACAGATTAAGGACGGTAATCGATACATTCAGAGGTATTTCTGAACATTTTTTCATTACTTTTACAATGCAAGTTAAAGAATGAGGTTCACAGAAACCAAGGAAAATTTCAGCATTTTTCTTAAAGACTATGAAATATGAAACCATAAAAACACGGTCTTAAGTTCTAGGACCCCAATTTTATGCAAAAACAGTTCCTTACACTAATAATTTGGATGTTCTCCATTATTTACATACCCAACCATTGTCACTGCTGTAAAATGGGCTCCTGAGATAGGTGGATTTGCAGTAGTAACAATAGGTCCTGTCTTACATAGAGCATGGTCCCAGCCAGTGTCTACATTGTATTAATGCTGATCTTTTGCTGCCTCTGTGTGTGTGTTTCATAAAATTCTTCTCTAACAAAGAGAGTCTGACCACTGCGCCTTTCTGCCACAGTCACTGCAGCGGACGATCTGGTCCCCCAACAGTTCCTTTTAAGTGTCACAACTGCCCACTGTGTCTTTTGCATGCAATTTATTATCCTGCATTAATGAGAGCCATTTGTGATATGCTTTGCCCGGTCTGACATGTGTCTTGGCGGGCCTCCTGTATGATGTAGCCTGGTGGTTCCTACAGGTGAGTCAAACCTTTGGTAATTCACGAGAAAAAATAGAGCATCCTATTCACCTTGTTGGTTTGGTTTAGTTACTGCTAGGATGAGGGGAAATGCTCAGACCGATCCTCTGCTTTGCCAGATTCTGATTCTGATTCACAAGGTGATTGCAGCCTGTGTAGGGTAGGAATCTGGATCACTGCCATCAGCAAACAACTGGCATCCTGAATCTTTGGATGTGGAGACAGCATTCTCTCATCTTACATTGTCCAGTCAGTCTACAGCTGTTAATTAGTGGTTCTGGAGAAGATGTATCTGTTGGTCCTGATGCTGCATTGTAACATTGCTGGCCTATTTGGTGTAATTTGTGGTTTCATGATTAACTCATGATAGTGTGGGTGTGGTGCAAGTCAGTCGTGGTCTTCATCTGCATTTGAACTCTGGCTGCTTCAAGCCGTGCACAAGACCTCTGAAAACAGAATTTAACAGGAACCGTTCATAAGATCTGTGGCTGTTCTCGGCCAGAAACGCTACTGCTGCACATCCATTCTCTCTGAATTTGTGCAAAGTCTTGTTAACAATGGGAAATTATGTTCATTGGGAAAGGTTTTTTGCTTTTAAAGGTGGGCAGTTTAATTATGAGGACCGGCAGGTGGTCGCTGTACTGCTGACATCTGTGATTATCTTACCCACCAATCAAAAATTCGAGCACTCCCTTGTTTAAAATCTTACCGGTCTGAAGGGTGTGGCCTTTTTTTTTTTTGTTTCCTCTTTGTTCTGCTTACGTAATGAGCTGCTTGAGTTATTACAAAAATAAACCAAGAAAGAAATGTTATTATTTAAAATTATTTCGCGTGTGTGCGTGTGTTCTTTAATATTTTATCTCTCTATACTAGAGTTGTTGACGAATGAAAAAGAAAAGAAGTTATAGGCTAATCTCTTTCTGTCAGTGATGACAGCCAAACAGAAAGTTGACAGTCTGCACTTAAAATGTTTAAAAAACGTTTTCTTTGTATAACTTTCTGTATAGATAGAAATGTCAACCATATTTCTTTTGTATCACGAGTTACCTAAACACATTCTGTGTTGTGGTGTGTTCTTTCTATCACAATAACAAACTGGGGGATTTATTTCTGGCCTAACCTAGTATTTGCTGATAATGATTTTGAGTGAACTGAATTTTTCAGATAAAAATGCTTTAAAAGTTAACAAAAGAGTACTTTAGTACATTCCTCCTCTGTGCAATCAACTTCATATTGTGTGCAAGCAAGAATTTTAAAAGCACATTTCCCATTTACAGGTGGCTTAGCTAGAGAAGGCTGAACAACAGATACAGATGTGCAATAATATGATATATTACCATTCTTAGGTGTGTTTTTTTAACTGAGCATTCTGTGACATGGACTCGTGGGTCTCGAAACTAGGTTCTGCTAACCACCAGCATTTCAGCTGCCCGAGTTCTGAGATGGAATCATCAAGGAGGGTAAATAAATAAATGGCACCAAACCTGGAGGCATTTGTATTCCTGCTCATGAAAGGCCAGCAATTTTAAAAATCAATCAGCCTGAACTTGTAGAAATTCTGGTGAATTACCATTTAGCTGTCCTACAATATGTTTACTCACATTCCAAATGTAAAAAATCCTACTACTGTTGAGTTTGATTTTTTTTCTAGAGGAAACTCATTTCATTGAGGATGTAGTTTATCTGCTGATAAATGCTTGTCTGGTGACATGTCCACATGTCATGATAGTGAGTCATTGAAATGATTATCAGAACCTTTATGCCAGTAGATAACTGTTCGCGCAGGTAAGATGTACTGCTATATTGAACTTACCTACTTTGATTTCAGATGTCTGTAAGACTCAACTGCTAACTCAGGGATTTACTTACAGGTGATATTTAAAACATCTGGAATGATGACTGAAAATTTGAAAGAATTATGAAAAAGGCAGCCATGAAGAGTGTCAAAAAGGATTTATAAATACAAGGCAAACTAAGATTAAGTATGTGTGAAAACAAAACTGTTTCAAACTCTTCTGTGTCTACTGTGGAACACACTTTGGAATTAGCAGCTCAGCATCTCTGGCAGGTCTTCAGTCCCTTGCTTTTAATCTGCGGTTGTACTGGAAATTCTATCGCCTTTGCGGTTTTACACCAAATAAAAAAGAAAACATCAACATCAACCTACCTGTTCCTCTCAGTCTTGGTTGTAACTGACACTGTGGTTCTAATCACAGGCCTAAGCCGCTACTGGACTCTGAACATGTTTGACTATGACTTACGCACAATATCAGATGCTGGATGTAAAATTTCCTTCTTTGTTTTATATCTCAGCATGCAGTTTTCCTCTTGGATACTTGTGTCAGTCACCTTAGAAAGATGCTACACAGTTTGTAAACCACTGACCGCTAGACAGATTTGTACACGGTCAAGAGCAAAGATACAGATGGTCATTATGTTCATCATTCTAGTTGGGGTAAATGCTCATTTCTTTAAAACAAATGGATTACGCATTGGTGAAGATAATACAACAGACTGCACCTCGCTCAACGATGAATACTTTTATTTTGATGAATACGTTTTTGTGTGGATTGATTTTTTAGTCTTATCTCTCATCCCTCTCACCGTAATGCTCATTTGTAACATTATCGTCATAACAAAAATGAAAAAGTGGGATAATATCCGAAGAAACTTAACTCAGGAGTCAAATCGTCAAAGTGTAAAAAACAAACTAAATATCCGACCGCAGTATCTAAGCAGCATGACTCGAGTAATCATGCTGCTAAATGTTTTCTTTGCCATCACATCTGTACCCATCTCTGTTTATTTCATCGTAGAGACCTATTTCACACACTCATGTATTGGTTACTCAGAGAGTACAATGGAGCTAGTATGGACCCTGTGTTACCTGTTACAGTATTTCCATTTTGCAGTCAATATTATTCTTTACTCTGCTCGAGGGAAACTCTTCCGCCGGGAGTTGAAAAGAATGTTTTGCAAAGATAAACAGTAAGTTAATAGTCTCTTATTTTTATTATAAAATAAACTCCCCACAAAGTTGAAGCTAAAATAAATATACAATATGCATAGTTTGTTCCTCACGATGTATGGGTATTAGCTAATTAGAAAATTATGGAAACTGAATAAGCTGACTTAATTGACTAGATTTGAGAAATGTTTAACTTTCACAGATTAAAACTCCACCTGGAACAATTTGTGTATATTTTAATAACTCTTTGCCTTGCTAGCTTATATAGACAGTGTTACCTTTTTCTCTGGAGACGTAGTTACAATCTAAATAAATGCATTAATAATGTGTTTAGCATCATAAAAAGGCTGTCTTTAGTATGACTGACTTTTAGACACAGAAAACTCATTTGTCTTCATTCTAACCGTAAAGTATAAATGATGCTGCAAAATACAAAATTGCTTTCCATTCTCTTGTCAGTACTGTTCAGTCATTACTTTTACTTTCAAAACTTTAAATTGCATATGTTGATCAGACCTAAAATATAGGACATTCATTCACTTAGGTTCAGAATCTGATGATAATTTATCAGGTGATATGAAAATGACTTTAAAGTTTCTGGATTTATGAAACATTGATGAATCTACTTTTGCCGAGGGGAAATCAGAAAATTGAAATACATCACTGACATATCATAATCACTAAAAAAGCTGACTGTATCAGGTAAAACAATTTAAAATACTGGGTGGCAATAAATTCAAAATACTACAGAACTTGGATTATCTTTAATGGACTTGACCCCATTTGAATTGAACATTTTGGCATAATTTATGGTACCTTCACCACTCAGTAACCATATGATCATGGATTTCTTTAGCACTACAGCCTTCTTTGTGCAAAACCTCAGGAAAATCCATATTCTGAAATCGATAAAAGGTATTTGTATCTTAAAGTATCATACAAATGTGGTCCGTCCACAGATGAGGCAGGAGCAATAGGTATGTATTCGACTTATTAAGTGGCTTATTCTTAAAACTGGAACACTAGAGAAATTGGTTTTTCATGCACAGAAAAGGATTTCATGAAACTGGTTCCAGAATTTAATAATTTCTCGTCTGAAGCTGACCATTCGTAAGAGAAGAATGCACACTCGAGTTGGTGGGTTAATGGTGGCCTGGAACAAGGTCCTCTGTCGCACCGGGTTTGGTGCGATGTCAACTAGCTGAAGTACCTCACTCAACATCACAATCACCAAAAAAACAACATGGAATAAATGTTATTTTAATATACCCGATTAAACAATGCCTAAAAAGGTCCTCAGAACTCACATTTTTGATTCTGAACTGTTTAGCAAACACCAGAGTAAAGTCAATTTGGGTAATCATGGCTTTTATCTGAAAAAATGTGACAGTTCTCTGGTTTAAAAGCCAGGTTCCAGCTGTTGCTTTGATTAAGAGGTGGATTAAGGCCTACATCCTTTTATCAGTTCAGCTTGCAGCCAACAGTCTTGTACTTGCTTGCCATATAACTAGAATAACCATTTGGTATCCTAGAAAGTGTCTATTTCTGTCAAGTTACTGCAGAAATGCGTGAACATTAAACGTCCACATAGCAACCTCCTGGAAAGCAAGCATCTGTTTCAGAGAAATGGGAATAAGAGAGTTTGAGAAGGCAAAATAGGGATCTATTTTGTCGAATCACAAGTAGGCAGCATTTTCCATAAATAACAAGATTTCCAAAAACGCTACATCAGAGAACATTCATGAAGCAAGAGAGTAGCAAATTTGGTCCTTGTCATCTCATTAGATGCAAAATAATCTGGATCATCAAACTTTTGCTAGTGGAACAATGGTACTTAAAGAATTACCTGCTTTGTTTTATGTAATAAGAGCCGGCTTTAAAGCTCATGGGGCCAAAAGCAGAAGTAATTTTTATCCTAATTTACAAAGACAGTTTCTTTTCATCAACAGAATTTTGATTTATACATGATTTTAAATTTGATGATTAAAGTACACAGTTGGGCTTATTGAGTCGTATTTTAAACTGTACAGTACTGTATTTCTGTATTATCTTATCCACAAAAATGAAGCGTGACACCTACAAAAGCTTGAAAACAATATCTCATTACCAGAGATAATTCCATGTTCTGCAGGAGTTTTGGGCACTGGCTCCCTGAGCAACTCGCCCACAATTTTTTTGCTCTGATGCCTTAATAGGTGGGAGTTTGGGACAGCATTTCTCCTGATCTCTCTATCTTCCAAGACCAACTCTTGGCATTCTATAATGGAGAAACTGGGTAATCGGTCCATATGTGCATTTATTTTGCTACTATTTGTGGAAACCTAAATGATAATGCTTATTCACACACTTTGTAGATTCTTTCAGACTGCTAAAACATGCTGGTGCTGGAAGGCATCTTCAGTTTTCTTATCAGTCTACTCTCTATAATTTTCTCCATTAGTCCCCCTACACAGCTGATCAGGCTAATCGGTCAGTGCAAGTCATCACTGTTATTGTTAAAGCCATTTCACTACTGTGTTTTGTTTAATATTTTAAAATCCTATTCAAAGGTTACACATTTATATGTTGAAAAGTTAATTTTAATAATCTGCTTTCAACAATGAATCAAATTTTCTATTTGATTGAAGCTCAGCTTCCAGAACAGGCCCATGACTGTGGGTAGAACTACTAGCAAACTAATTATGAAGCAACTTAACTATTTTCCTGGAAATATTTAAAGGACCACACCCCCCAAAAAACATTGTCTACTAAATGCACTTCATAATTTTTCTTAGTTGCAGAAGTTTAATTATATACGCACTTCTAGATATATGGTATCCCAGCCTTCCCTAATCTTATGCTTTACTGAATGTTTTTTTTAATGATGAGATATTAGTGAATGTCTGCCAGTTACTATCAATATCACTTGTCTGGTAAGATCATGTTGTTGTTGTTATTGGCTTTAGCACATCATAAATCCTACTAGTTTCTATACTAGTGTTGAAAATGGTGTTTATTGGAGTTCTAATAATTATTTCATTGACCCCCCAGATATTGGAGAAGTCACCACCTGAAGAAATCTCTCATGCATTCTCACAAAATTTGGTATTAGCAGAGATATATTTCAGTATTATCCCACTCTAAGTAAAATTTGAATTTAAAACAGTAAAAAAAACAAACTGGCATCAGGGTAATACAAGCCATGTTCACCATTGTGTTCTAGGTTTGTTTTAATGAGCTGAAATATGCTGAGAAACAAAGGGATTTTAATACAGCAAATGAAAAGTAAACGAGAGAATATTTAAATGGAAATTAAACAGGAACATTTTCTTTAAAACTACACCAATATATGTACCTTGACAGAAACAAATTGCTTTCAGTTAACATTTATTTACAATATAGAAATTGTAATTACCTTATTAAACAAGGTTTCATTGTTTTTACGTGACAATGCACCACCTTAAATATTTGTACAATTTTCAATGTCAATTAGCCTAACTGGACACAGTTTCATCCACTGTGGTATATCTTCAGATATTTGGCTACGCTGTGTCCTTTACCTGTTCATTGGGATTCAGATCAACTTTCAATTTATTAAAAGTTTCACTTAATGCTTTTGTTTGCTCAGTTCAGATGCAAAAAGCTCTGAACAAAATCGCTTCCTCAAAGCTAAAAACAACAGTTCATTTTCTTTTGAGTTTGGCTTTTTGGTGACCATGTTAGCCACCACTATCATATATTTGCTACCTTAACTGCTGGAAACAATTTTCCCAAGATTCGCCACAAGCTTGTGGATAAAATTAAACTGTATTTTCAGCTAATTTTACCAAATTTTATCTCACATTTTTAGGAGATTCCTTTGCTGTCGATTATAATTTCAGCAAAAGACAGCATTCCACCAGATAACTGAAAACCTGCGCTTGAGAATGTCACCGAGCAGCGACATCACACATCAGCTGCCATACAGATCCTAAAATAAAAAGATGTCGACTTCTCAAGAATTCCCTTAACATATATCTGTATTGGAACACCACTAGGGTATGAGCCCAGTAAGTTAGTTGATCCTTAGCCAGTGGTGGGGTCTGGAAGTGTTCCTTAAAAATGTTCCCAAGGTTAAAGGACTATCATTCTCAATGAAATATGTATCTAAGCTCTATTTTCTTTTTCAGAAATACAATTCAAAGCATAACTCTTCAAAATCAGTCGCATAACAGCTCCCGACACCATTACTACACAAAGTCCACAGATAGCATGCAGTCACCACTATGATGAGGTTGCAAGAACTATTGCTTTAAATACAACGTGAGTAAAACCCCCATCTATAGAATTTTGAGAGCCAGGCATAGTTAGCACCATCTGGTTGGCATTCATTCTGAATATGGTGGTTGCTCTGTAAACACTAAAAGCATTAAGAAATATTTAATTATTCATACAAAATTAATACCTCTATATTTTGAAGTACCAAAAGTAAACAGTCCAACCATTTTGGTTTTCTTAAATTGTTTCAAATCATTTTGAAATACAAGCCACTACTATCTCTTATTTTTGTCTCTATAAGAAATGCATCAGTTTTGATGGGTACTTTCACTACCTCATGTTGCAGTAAATCAGTTCCTTTCAGGAGCAAGTTTCACAGCCATGATGCATTTTAATATCTTTATGCGTCAAACATCTAGAGAAAACGTTTTTGCCTCAGTTCTATAACCAGTGCAGGTAATTTGTAGTGATAATTCTTCAAAGTTAACCAACATTTTTATTTATTCATGTCCAGAATTCTAGGTTGTGGTAGACTGGGGTAACAGCATGCATAGCTGGAACTGAGACTACTGGAGCCTGCTCCTAGATGTAGACCTATTTGTTTCCATTATGTTGATACTTTACTAAATTCCTTATGCTTTAGTACACTAAAAATTGGTGCATGCAAAAAATGTCCAAGTTTTCAGTTAAAGAATTGAAATCCAAAAGTTGTTTTTGCAACAGTCATAATATCTTATTGTTGATTGTGAGTGGACATTTGGTTATTGGACAACAACATACGATCGATTTAGGGTTGTTGTGCAGGAATATAGATTTATTAAAAACAAAATCCGTAACAGGATGAACAGATGCCAAGGAAAGACATCCAATCAAGGAGAAATACATTGAAAACCTGTGTGATGGAGGATGTTAAACTAAACATAGAAAGCAGGATGATAAATGAACAGACTTCACATTAAAGGCTACACAAGTGAGAATATATTTCCTGTAGAGAATTGTGTTGTTCTCCGCTGTGGAGAAAATACAAAATGTTGCCCCATTTCTTTATGGATTCTAAAGGCAGCCCCATTCATCAATCTGTAATGGAGAAACAGTGCGACCAACAGTAGACCTTTCCCCCTCTCATACTAAGTCAACAAATGACTGTCATGCTTAATAAATCATCGATCTTAGAATAATAGACAGCAAAGTATAGAATGAAATTTAAGGTAAAGAAAGCTAGACCATTCAGTAAACAATACTGGACATTGACACATGGTACAGCTTTAAAGTTCACCTGTCAAGTTCATATGAGACAAAACATCAATAAACTGAACTGCATCATCATACATGAAGTAAACAGCAATTAAACAAGTGTATCACTCCTTATGTACATGGCCAGCGAATTACCGTGATGCTATAGGCTACAATTAAGAAATTTCAAATTTATTGATTTAATTTTTTAATGCTATTCTTGGAGGAAGGAAATCAGAACATTAACATAAAAAAACTAGAAGAAAATATATAATGGAATTTTAAAAAATCCAGCGAGTTACAATCACAATCTGAAGAAATAGTTGAACCTCATTTATTTTAAGTATCCATCTTTGGTTTATTTCATATAGAAATAAAATGCTATTTTCCCACTATTCAGATAACTTGGTGACCACTAAGGGGGAATATTTCCCAAGCTTTTGGCTCTGAGTTGCCATCTTTTCTCTTAACAGATATGGGAATAGTTTTTGCATACATTCATCACCCATTAACTCCACTCAGGCTGAAAATATCCTCAGAACTGACTCGTGTCATTCTGCATTTCTGCACAAGTTCCATTTTCCCAGTATTGCTGAACTTGGAACCATGTTTTTCAGAAACACATTTGAATTTCTAGTCAGCTTTGTTCAACATAATTTGTCAGCAAACCAATCAGTTCTGAAAGATGGTGGGTGGTTAGTCATCTAACTTGAACACTTTTCCAGCAGAATTTCATTCTCTTCATCCATTTTCCATGGTTTCCACCAACTGCATTGTTATTGTAAGCAATTGCTTTGCTATCAAGGAACATGTATGTAGCCCTGCAATAAGCCTCGTGTTCTGGATTATGTAACAGTTTTCAGGAAGCTAAATGACAATAAACACCAGCAGACCACACTATTCAGGAATAATAGCAATATTATCTGTAACTGCTAATGGTTGGACTAATCCTTGGCATAGCTCAGAGCCAAACTGAAGCTTGTCGCTGCTATGTGTTTGTCCATACAGATTGATAAATAATATTGAAGAGTACATCTTTTTTTGGATATAAACTCTTTTAAAGCTTGTTATCGAAACAATCCAAATTCTCTTAAAAATGCTAATCTTAACAACAATCCTGTCATATTCTTTGCCTCTTATGTTCATTCCTGAAAAATCATCTTATAACAGTTTAACAAAGGAGTCATTTCTCTCTCATTTTGAGAACACCATTCCTGCAGAAAACATTATTTTAGAATTATGGCTGTGCATTTTTGATGTAACAATGTTCAAGAATCTAATGCTTATAACTGGCAGTGTACTGTACTTAATTATTTCAATATCAACTCCCTTTTTCTGCAGTCATTTTCTCTGTATTTAACCATTAATCATGTTGATTTACTTCAGACTCAGCAACAGTATTTCAAAATAATATATGCACCAACACTTTAATTTGTTTTCAACTTCTCTTATTTGCTTCAAATAGACAAGAGCATGTTCATTACCTTGACCAACATTCCAGGTAAACCAGGATGCAATGTATCAATGACCTTATTCATTGAAAAGAATTTTAGGGCAACCAGTAGGATTTAAAACACCTACACAATATGGTATCAAAGTGACTCAGGGCTCAGCTATCTAACTTATCTCATACTGTTGCTTCTTTGTTCACTTCTTAGTCCATTGAAAAACCAAGTAAAAGGCTTCACACATTCAGAATTCAAAAGAAGACTGCCATGTCAACACTGATTTACAGGCAGGGAGATCTATTACAACATCTTTTTTTAAAAGCTAATACCATAGAAGAGAAAGTGAAGATTCCTTTGTGGACTTTACTGATTTTGTGAAAATGATTGGAAATGAAAGCATCATTAACAGCACTATAGAAATTGAAGATTCCATTAAAGTAGCCACAAAATACCTCTGGATGGTGTTAGGTGTCCTGCTCTTACTCTTTGGATGTACTGGGAATTGTATTTCCTTTGTGGTCTTACTCCGGATAATCAAAAGTTCACCATCACCAACCTACCTGTTCCTCTCAGTCTTGGTTGTAACTGACACTGTGGTTCTAATCACAGGCCTAAGCCGCTACTGGACTCTGAACACGTTCGACTATGACTTACGCACAATATCAGATACTGGGTGTAAAATTTCCTTGTTCGTTATATACCTCAGCATGCAGTTTTCCTCTTGGATACTTGTGTCGGTGACTGCAGAAAGATGTTACACAGTTTGCAGGCCACTAACCGTTAGACAGACTTGGACACGGTCAAGAGCAAAATTACTGATGGTCACTATATTCGTAATACTAGTTGGAGTAAATGCTCATTTCTTTAAAACAAATGGATTACGCATTGGTGAAGATAATACAACAGACTGCACCTCGCTCAACGATGAATACTTTTATTTTGATGAATACGTTTTTGTGTGGATTGATTTTTTAGTCTTATCTCTCATCCCTCTCACCGTAATGCTCATTTGTAACATTATCGTCATAACGAAAATGAAAAAGTGGGATAATATCCGAAGAAACTTAAGTGGAAGGAATAACTATAATATCCGACCACAGTATCTAAGCAGCATGACTCGAGTAATCATCCTGCTAAATGTTTTCTTTGCCATCACATCTGTACCCATCTCTGTTTATTTCATCGTAGAGACCTATTTCAAACACTCAAGTATTGGTTACTCAAAGAGTACAATGAAGCTAGTATGGACCCTGTGTTACCTGTTACAGTATTTCCATTTTGCAGTCAATATCCTTCTTTACTCTTCACGGGGGAAAACTTTCCGCGTGGAACTGAAGACGATATTATGCAAATGCCAACAGTAAGTAAATATTCTGTTGTTCAGATTTTATCTGTTTTAATTCAGTTATTATCTCCATATAAAACTCAAAAGAAACAAAGAGGACAGGTATTTCGTCTATTTTTGTCTGCACATCAATTAATACATTCTGTGGTGAGCTAATCCAACTTATGTAAGAAGGGAAGTATATTGAAATATAACATTATTCAGAAATCAACAATAAGCTAAAACAGACGTAGGATTAGCTGTTAACAAACCAGGTGAGCTATGTTCACATTTCATAAAACAGGTATATGAAAAATAAATATTAAGAATCAAGGAGATGAAAACTTTCTTGAAATTGTTTTGGCTGATCCTTTAGTGCTCCTGGCAACGGCCAGAATGTACAGGTGAAAATATCCTTCATCACCAACACTCAATGTAGAATGGAAAGTCATAGTGAAGAGATTGAAACAACAGGTTGATGCTGTTGAAAACGATTATAACGAAACTCCAATAAGTAAATAAACTTCATGATCAAGGTGAAAAGTATGTGTACCTGGATAATCCCTTTGTGACACATTTTCATAATGTAATTAAAGTAATACGTTCAGCCAAGTGTAAATACCTGGAGTATTATACAATAGTTGCTGCTGTAATTATTGTTTTATATACAAAGTAAAAATTGCTATATGACAAACCAGTGTGCAGGACATTTTTAAGAAAAAATCATTCAAGAAGATGAAGTCTACCAAGGAGAACCATGTGTCCCTTCACCCAAATCAACTCCAAGGTTAACCTACATCATTAATATTGGTGAGACACAAGTTTTAAAAATCAAAAATACAGGAATCACATCAGTGTTCCCATGCAGAATTGTGTGTCATGACTCCAGGTTATTGGCTGGTTGTATACAGAGAGAGAAGGAGGAATCGCTCCCCACCAATAAAAGTATGCATCTAGTATAGGCTAATTCTTAATACATAATTAGTTTAAATATTAGAAATACTTACAAAACCTGATCTGTTTGGTATTATTTTAAAGCAGATATTCTGGCAAAAACATTACAAAACAACAATTTTAATTTTTATTGCCAACCTGTTATCTGATATCTTTTTCATTTACCTGTTCAGGTGAGTGGATTTTATAAGCCTTATTTTCTGTTATGTATGTCACATGGCAACTTGAGTCCATTAATTTTGCAAAACAAATTCTGCTGACAATGTTATTTTTTGATGAATGCTAAATAACAATTCCAGTACCTTGCCTATTCTTCTAATTTCTCCGCCGTACCATAAATCAATATGTAACATTACACACATCAATAACCTAAGCATTTCTTGTGTATCTTAGTTCCATAATATTATATAGCTGCTAGCATTAGTTCAATCACCAGTAGAAACAACACTGAAAGAAGCCCAGCTAAAGCTGACTGTCCACTTGTGTGGGACTGGATATTGGTATTTTAAAGGATTCCTGCTCTTAGGAATCCCTGTGAAAGAATAGTTAAAGATACCAGTAGGGTGGGGTTGTGTCACCAGGTGAACGGAGCGTAAAACGATAAATAAAATTTTTTCAGGTGTAGACATGAACATATTAGTGAGAAACAGCTTGGAAAACCACATCCTTTGGCTTCATCACTTCTGACATTAGCTGAATTAACCAGAATGAAGGTCATTAACTGTCCTAATTTAGAAAAAGAAAAGGCAATTCCCCTTTTGTGACCTGAAATCAAGGTTACAGGAAGAAAATTTCTGCACATCAAGGAAACCACCTCTTAGCCTTTTATTTGTCTCTTAAATGAATTCCACCTAACAATTTAAGAAAAGACTTCCCTTCTTGTCGAAGCTAACACATGGTGTCCGCATGAAATAAGATTAGTATTTATCTGAAAAATATGGCGTTAGAAAACATCGATGGCTAACAACTGTCCTCATCGTCCAATGATCTACTACAAACTAGTCACTTACATAGACCAACTGTACATCAAAAGTTCTAAATAAACCGACTTTTTTGAATTCTGCTTAAGCTTGTCACCTACCAGATCAGTGTACTGATGAGGACTCAACCGAGTTGTCAGTAATTGATCTGATTCAGGTGAATGACACAAAAGATACCTCCTAGAACCAAAAATGAACATTTTGTTGTATAACAAGCTTTTCGGAACAACTTGTAGACAAATACAGTTTTAAATCGTTTGCTCATCTTTAATAATTTTACTTTTGTTTCTTTGTTTCAGGGGCACAAATTCAATTACAAGCAATAACAGACTACGATCCACAAACACCTCATCCACAGATGTAGATGTTGTTTGCATAGCAACAGTCCCCAATATATCAGGTGAAACAAAGAGCAAACAGAATGTATACCATCTATTTGAAGATGGATGATAAAAGAAAAACTAAAACATTATTAAGATGTTGATAATCCACACAAAAATTGAGAGAGTGACTAAAATTAACACTTTCATCAACAAGTTAATTTTCTAAATATTTCTCTCAATTTTCACTATAGCACATACAGCTAATGAAGCAATAATATTTATGGCATCTAATTTTTTATCAGTTAATCAAAATTAATTAACTGGTAAAAAGCTTCATGAATGTGTACATACAAAAAGTTTTATTTGTATCTTCTACGACCAGTTTCTCTTACATCAAGATCTTCAAACATGGGAAAGAGCTCACGATCTTATGATCACCTGGACTAAGTTTCCCAAAACAATGTTTGTAGCTGTCTGATTAGTTTTGGTCAATTGGGTTTTTAATTGTTTACCAACTTGCTTCAATACATGCAGAACAGTGTTCAAAGAAAGCATCTTCCCAGTTGTTGTGGTTATGGGTGCCTGCCGTGTTGTGCCATTCTCCTGCCAGATAGGTGATTGCAACAACAGATCAATGAAGTATAGGAAGGAATATGTTTCAAGGGATGACTATGCATCAATGGAATTTTAATGTCTACAATGAAATGTCTGTTTTGCTCCTTTTACCAAATGCCACTTGGTCCAATGCGCACAATTTACCATCTGCCATGAGAGGTGACAAGCCTTGCCAATCTTCTTGAACATACCTGTGCATTAAGATGATATGGTTTCTGTGTATGGTGATCAGTGGTAACACTTACTGCTTTAAAGAGGAGAACTATTCAATTGCAAAGCTTACGGACAGTGAAACGGTACAGTATAATTACTTACCAGTCTCAAATCAAACTACCACCACACCACAGCCAAATATTTTTGGCACTACACTATATCTGTTGTATTCATGAAAATGAGTTATTCTCCCTTATCTATCTTAGAGCTGTGATGGTTTGCAGATACGCAAATCATGGACAAACGACCTTGATGAGAGACAATTGGACTACTTGTGTTGCGTTAGCGGCAGATCGAAACATACATCGGTTAATACTTTTGCCACACCAAATTAAAATGCAAGACATTTATCACTAATAGATTGCAGGAATATTTCTCTCAGCTACATTCAAATGTGTTTTTAAATATTCAGCTGCTCGAACCCTCAAAATTAATTATGAAAGTAACCATGTCATCTTTTGATTGGCTCTGAGTGGCCATCTTTGCTCTTAACATATATGGAGGAATTTTATGCATACAATCATTACCCATTGACCAGTCATAATGAAAATATCCTCAAAACTGACTTGTCATCCTGTATTTTTGCACAATAGTTCTATTTGACAGCAAACCAATCAGTTCTGAAACATGGTGGGCTGTTAGTCTTTGAGCAAAGTTTCATCTAACTTGAACACTTTTCCAGCAGAATTCCGTTCTCTTTCTTCATCCATTTTCCATGGTTTCCATCAACTCCATTGTTATTGTAAGCAATTGCTGTGCCATCAAGGAACATGTAGCCCTGCAAGAAGCTTCGTGTTCTGTTCTGGATTATGTAACAGTTTTCAGCAAGGTAAATGACAATGAACACCAGCAGACCACACTATTCAGGAATAATAGCAATATTATCTGAAACTACTAATGGTTGCTCTAATTATTTCAATATCATCTCCATCTTTGTGCAATGTTTTGCTCTGTATCCTTTGTTTATTCATTAGTCTTGTTAATTTACTTCTGACTCAGCAACAGTATTTCAAACTTAATGTTTGCATCAACAGTTTCATTTATTTCTGCAACTCGATATATGCAGGCAATTAATTAGAACTTAATGGGCATCTTCAGTATTTTCTAGCTTATTCTGATAGTATCTCAAGATTTTTTAATAAAAGATAGGAAAACACGTTCAGTTTGTTCTGTGTCATTGCCAAAATAGCTGTCGACATATTATATACATATAATAAATAAATAATCTTATCCATACTGTAGAGATCGCCATATTGTAAATGTCAGTTTTCATTAAAGTGAGAGTAGTTACATCAAATGCCTCTTGAATTCCACAACAAATAGTGTCTTGAACTGACTCTTGCACACCAACCACAAATTACAAAAGCATCAAAACCTATTCTCTTGGAATTACTGATAGAAATAAGTTATTGAGACGTCTCTCAGAGTCACATTAGTACAATATGTAACAAAAGTAAGTGAAACAATTATGACAAAAGTCTAAAATTCCAAGACAGTACGGACAGTATTTCATACAACTAGACAATTATTGTTTATGCTGCTGCTTTTGCTTCTGATTTAAAGTTTGCCTCTACCTTGACGTTGACAGTTTTGATCTTCTAAGTAAATCCTGTTGTTTTTCTCCTGTATGACTATTTCTCCAACCTATAAACTGGAACAGACCCACTAACATCTCTTTATGATAATAATGATGTACTATTAATCCTCTGTGTATCTAATCTTTTTCCATTTGCTTGAAATAAACAACTGCATCTTTAGTACTCCAGAGGTACATTTCAGTTGTACCAGAGATGTATTGTAACAATGTCCTTATTCATGACAAATCACTCATGTGTAGCCATCTGAGAGATTTAAAACACAAACACAATGTGGTATCAAAGTGACTCAGGGCTCAGCTATCTAACTTGTCTCATACTGTTGTTTCTTTGTTCACTTCTTAGTCCAATGAAAAACCAAGTAAAATGCTTCACACATTCAGAATGCAAAAGAAAACTGCCATGTCAACACTGATTTACAGGCAGGGAGATCTATTACAACATCTTTTTTTAAAAGCTAATACCATAGAAGAGAAGGTGAAGATTTCTTTGTGGACTTTACTGATTTTGTGAAAATGATTGGAAATGAAAGCATCATTAACAGCACTATAGAAATTGAAGATTCCATTAAAGTAGCCACAAAATACCTCTGGAGGGTGTTAGGTGTCCTGCTCTTACTCTTTGGATGTACTGGGAATTGTATATCCTTTGTGGTCTTACTCCGGATAATCAAAAGTT
The DNA here is from genome assembly GCA_018389105.1 of Nautilus pompilius. Classification (NCBI taxonomy): domain Eukaryota; kingdom Metazoa; phylum Mollusca; class Cephalopoda; order Nautilida; family Nautilidae; genus Nautilus; species Nautilus pompilius. The sequence continues at coordinate 721,613 of JACATO010000918.1, read as the reverse complement.
CACCATCACCAACCTACCTGTTCCTCTCAGTCTTGGTTGTAACTGACACTGTGGTTCTAATCACAGGCCTAAGCCGCTACTGGACTCTGAACACGTTCGACTATGACTTACGCACAATATCAGATACTGGGTGTAAAATTTCCTTCTTTGTTTTATATATCAGCATGCAGTTTTCCTCTTGGATACTTGTGTCGGTGACTGCAGAAAGATGTTACACAGTTTGCAGGCCAGTAACCGTTAGACAGACTTGGACACGGTCAAGAGCAAAATTACTGATGGTCACTATATTCGTAATACTAGTTGGAGTAAATGCTCATTTCTTTAAAACAAATGGATTACGCATTGGTGAAGATAATACAACAGACTGCACCTCGCTCAACGATGAATACTTTTATTTTGATGAATACGTTTTTGTGTGGATTGATTTTTTAGTCTTATCTCTCATCCCTCTCACCGTAATGCTCATTTGTAACATTATCGTCATAGAAAAAATGAAAAAGGGGTATAATATCCGAAGAACATTGACTGAGGATACAAGATGTGCAAAAGGAAAAAGCAACCATAACATCCGATCAGTATATGTAAGCAACAAGACAAGAGTAGTCATCCTGCTAAACATTTTCTTTGCCATCACATCTGTACCCATCTCTGTTTATTTCATCGTAGAGACCTATTTCAAACACTCAAGTATTGGTTACTCAGAGAGTACAATGGAGCTAGTATGGACCCTGTGTTACCTGTTACAGTATTTCCATTTTGCAGTCAATATTCTTTTTTACTCGTTAAGAGAGAGACGTTTTCAAAAGGAACTGAAGACGATATTATGCAAATGCCAACAGTAAGTAAATATTCTGTTGTTCAGATTTTATCTGTTTTAATTCAGTTATCATCTCCATATAAAACTCAAAAGAAACAAAGAGGACAGGTATTTCGTCTATTTTTGTCTGCACATCAATTAATACATTCTGTGGTGAGCTAATCCAACTTATGTAAGAAGGGAAGTATATTGAAATATAACATTATTCAGAAATCAACAATAAGCTAAAACAGACGTAGGATTAGCTGTTAACAAACCAGGTGAACTATGTTCACATTTCATAAAACAGGTATATGAAAAATAAATATTAAGAATCAAGGAGATGAAAACTTTCTTGAAATTGTTTTGGCTGATCCTTTAGTGCTCCTGGCAACGGCCAGAATGTACAGGTGAAAATATCCTTCATCACCAACACTCAATGTAGAATGGAAAGTCTTAGTGAAGAGATTGAAACAACAGGTTGATGCTGTTGAAAACGATTATAGCGAAACTCCAATAAGTAAATAAACTTCATGATCAAGGTGAAAAAGTATGTGTACCTGGATAATCCCTTTGTGACACATTTTCATAATGTAATTAAAGTAATACGTTCAGCCAAGTGTAAATACCTGGAGTATTATACAATAGTTGCTGCTGTAATTATTGTTTTATATACAAAGTAAAAATTGCTATATGACAAACCAGTGTGCAGGACATTTTTAAGAAAAAATCATTCAAGAAGATGAAGTCTACCAAGAAGAACCATATGTCCCTTCACCCAAATCAACTCCAAGGTTAACCTACATCATTAATATTGGTGAGGCACAAGTTTTAAAAATCAAAAATACAGGAATCACATCAGTGTTCCCATGCAGAATTGTGTGTCATGACTCCAGGTTATTGGCTGGTTGTATACAGAGAGAAAAGGAGGAATCGCTCCCCACCAATAAAAGTATGCATCTAGTATAGGCTAATTCTTAATACATAATTAGTTTAAATATTAGAAATACTTACAAAACCTGATCTGTTTGGTATTATTTTAAAGCAGATATTCTGGCAAAAACATTACAAAACAACAATTTTAATTTTTATTGCCAACCTGTTATCTGATATCTTTTTCATTTACCTGTTCAGGTGAGTGGATTTTATAAGCCTTATTTTCTGTTATGTATGTCACATGCTATATCTGTTGTATTCATGAAAATGAGTTATTCTCCCTCCTCTATCTTAGAGCTGTGATGGTTTGTAGATACGCAAATCATGGACAAACCGTCTTGATGAGAGACAATTGGACTACTTGTGTTGCGTTAGCGGCAGATCAAAACACACATCGGTTAATACTTTTGCCACACCAAATTAAAATGCAAGACATTTATCACTAATTGATTGCAGGAATATTTCTCTCAGCTACATTCAAATGTGTTTTTAAATATTCAGCTGCTCGAACCTCAAAAATAATTTGTGAAATGAAATGTCTATGTGCAGTTTGTTCTATGAGATTATTTTATGATGATTAAAATTATTGGAAAACTACTTTATGTAACACAAACTGTTGTAATTAGAAATAAATACATGTTGGTCTCGTATTTCTGTGATTGAAATGCTACTCTATTTTCTTATTGTGCGACATAACAAATTCGAAATAAAGATACTCACACAGAATAAAGCAAAAAATAAAACCCCAGATTATGCTTTTGTTGTCAGCAGCATCTTGTTATGTAGTAGTAGGAGGAGGACAGAATTTAGCCATTTGAAAGGATTTGTCGGTTCAGAAATATTAAAGCTGATTCCTATCATTTAACAAGAAAGCATCAGCCTGCTATGTTGTTTCTGCAGATAAGATAGCAATGCCACTTTCCGCTTTTGTGAAGACCTAATGGCATCTCTGTATCAACAACAGCGTCTACTTATTAGTCAAATGTGCACATTCAGTAATTTCTACTGGTTTTCTTTCAAACTCAGGATTTGCCCTTTAATTGTATTTTCTGGTTTTTGCCACATAAACATTCATGGTGATTGGTGGCATACCGGGCTTAAAGAGGGAAGCCAAGCTATAGGCAGACAGTTAATGGTCAAAATCTGTTCTGGTAAAAAAACTACTAACGAAGCTAAACTGCTGACCTCAGCTACTTTTATTTCCATCCTTCTAAAACAATCCGTTGAGTTGTTTTTCTTCTAGGTTGCTTACGCGTTTTGTTTACTATCACAGTAAATTATCTCCCTTTATCTCAACTCCGAAAACTGAAATTTAATGATAATTCCATTAGTCTCTCCGACGATTGTTCTGTTGTGTATTATGCGCAGGGATGCAATAAAGCTGAGTACTCGGAGGGCTTCATCATCCCCTTACTATCTACACGTACATACACTCATTAATGTATCATTTTTATGCTGCTCAGGTTAATGACTGATTGGTCACTGTTGTTATTATAACTATTATTCAGGCTCAACAATATTGCAAATAAAACATACGACATTATGTGGACAGACAATCTGCACTGTTAATACCATCATGACAAAGCTGCTGAGAGGATGTTGAGTGCCCTGTATACGGTAACCATGGTTAAAATATAACTAACTAGTTTGACTATCTTGTCAGTTAAATAAAATTAACATACTGGCATTGGTCATGAGAACAATAGTGGTGTACTTTACAATACTAGTAACACAAGGTTTGTATTCTGTCATTTTATCTGCATAAAATTCTGCAAGATTAACATCTGTAACTGGGTTTAGACTACAAGTAAAAGGGGGATCAAATTTTTTGTTTTCCTTTATTGACCCCTATACTTTCTCAACTCACTCCAGAAAAATACTGAAGCTGCACACATGATTGCATATGCAATAACTTAACCAGGTGAAAATAGGTAAAACATTGTCACATCTTAGCTGGAGGGCTACAGAAGTTTTAATTTACTAACTTATCCAAGCCCATGGTTCCTCCAGGTATGCAATGTATGAATGTGACTCATTTATCTTACTCAAGAAAGACTAATGGTGATTGTTAATCATGTGGCAGTAGATCTACAGGTATCCACCCAGGACACTGATCAGTAACTTTCTCAAATGTGTATTGTTATTAAGCATCCACCATACAAACAGGGATGATGCTCCTCTACAGGATTCTGTCGTAACCTGGTTGTTATTCATGAGAAGTAGATTGGGATCTTGGTAATAATTTGAGATCCTCAATATTAATTGGGCTGCCTAAATTAAATAAAAAGGATTTTTATACACAGGACTTAAAGTTATATCTGAAATTTTAACAAAAATCTTGCAAACATAGAACTGGATTTTAACAAAAAATATCTAATACTTTACCTGTGATGAGAGCAGTGTAAGCCGTAGTTAGGGTTTGAGAGAGAATCTGTTGGCTTCCACAGGTCTTTGAAATAAACTGCTTAACCCTTTACTTCCCAAAGCTGTTTGGTCATTTTATTTTATTTTACTAAGAACGATCAGATGTATACTGGAAACAGCGTTCTACATAATGGCCAGAACAGAGATGCAGCAGTCTGTTTCCTTCAGGATGAAGAAGTATATTGCCTTAAATTTATTGGGAGTTAGGGAGAATGTAGGTCTTCATTCCCCTGCCTATCTCTACTCCTTAGTTGTACTGTTGCCACAGTGGACTAGGCAAGGAAAGAAAGAGGTAATTGTCAAATTACATGTAACTCAGAATCTGTTTAAATGGCCATGGTAGTTCTTGTCCCAGGTCTGTCCTTCAGCTGAGCCCTAACAAGATTCAAGTACAATCTGCAGATAATATCATGTATTGAATGATACCACAGTAAGAATGATTTACCAGCTATACTTAGAAATTAAATGGTAGTGGAGTTTTGGGAGAATAAAGGTATAACATTCCAAACTTACTTTCAATAAAAGTTTTTCATTATCTTCTAGTTTATTTGTGTATAAAATGTGAACAAAGTATTTTGGAAATGTTAAAGTCATACAGTGTCTTGGCTGTTATAGAATAAATACAAAGCAAGCAAGAATGGTCCTTCATCTAAATGTAAATTCTTTTCTTGTCCCTCTTTCGAAAATGCAAGCATTAGCAATAAAAACATCCAAAGCATCTGAAGAATGATGCTTGCAAAAGTGCAAAGTAGTTACTTATTTGACGAATACTTCATGACAAAAAAAAATGGCATATTATAAAATCAGTGCCACCTAAAAATCTGTGATTAGCACCAATATCAATCCAGTCTTGAACTCCTCTATCCAGTGTCAAAACAGGAGCGAGTTTCCACCAGGTGGCCATTCATAAAGGTAGACTATGCATTTTCTAGAGTGGAAATGTGTAAAGCAGCTATAACTGTTTATTTGCTGCCCCACCAACCATGATGGACAAGTTGTGAATAACTTCTCGAACCTACAATGTCGTTCTCCACTCTGACTACAGCTGCAGTGTGGCGCCAGGTGGAGCAGCCATGAGTACTTGCAATAATATATTCAGACTTCAGCTAATCATGGCCACAGATGGCCTTTTGATCCAACCAAAAAGGCAAAGCTTTGTCGCCTTTCACCCATGTACACGAAGAAACTGGTACTCATAACATGCATACAAGCAGCACTCACATGGAACTAAAAGCCATCAGATGCTTGTTATAGATATCTCAAGATAAAATCACCTGAAAAACAAGCATTGTGGATACAAACCCCGTAGCAGAGAATGTGCTTGGTGGCAGGAAGATTCAAAACCGCCACTGTTGATGAAATGGCAAACCATGTGGCTGGCTCTGCCACTCCTCTTCAGCTCACACCCCCAGTGTAAAACTTAGAAGGGAGTTTTGCAAGCAAGATGTTATGGCCAGACTCTCAAAGCACTCCTTTGAAGAACACTCTGCATGGGACCTTCTGCAGCAGCAAGTAGCTGGCCCAGCCAGGTGTCAATGCAATTAGACTTTCGCTAGGAACCTTAGCCACAGTATCCTTAATTTCCTGACAAAACCAGGAAATGAGAAAAAGGATAAGCACATCCTCTACCTTACTTCCTTTCAGCAGCTGAAGTGTTTGTCTCCCATCTGCAAGAGAGCGTTTTCTAATTACTCTGACACGTGTTAAATCAACAACTGTTAATTAAAGTATATTATTCACACCAGAACGTGTTTGTAGATACTTTTTCCATCAGTAAAATCATCTCCTAAAATGACTAAGCCCTTTTAATGACTGCTCATGCAGCTAATTGTTCTAATCTCTTCTGAATCATCATCAGCATGATGAGAATTCCATACCTGAAACACAATAAGGTCCTTGTAAAAACGGTAGTTAGTTCTCATATTTTACCTTTGCATTGTAGTAAAGTTCTTATCCAGCACGTAAGAATGGACAAAAGCACTTTCAAATAATAAATATTAATTGGCTCTTGTCATACATCTAAGTTTAGTTATCTACAAGTGTAAACATTATCCAAGTTACTGGCTTAACCATAACACTCGAGTCATCTGCAAAGTTGAGGCAGCATTTGGTTAAACACTAGCACAGAGATTAACATAGAAAGTGCTTGTCTCATACAAGCTCAACCCACCAAATTATTTTATCATAATGTAGCTACTTGTTTTTAAATGGTGTATGTTTATTTAGGTATAGATGTTCGACTTAAACATTGTATTGCAAAAATGCTCAAAATACACTGGGCCCTTAAGTGAACATTTCGAGTCCATACAAGCAGAATGAGAGCCAATTAGATAAACTACTTTCCTTTGTTCAGTTTATACCAAAATAGAAAAACAGCTTGTAGCTGTTGTAATTCCTAGAAGAATTCCGTTCTTCTCTATTTGTTATAAAGCATTTGAAATTTGTTCTTTTAAGGATGCCTCCCCCTAAACTTTATGTACTATAAAAAATAAAAAGCCTAACTCTTATCCATTTTTATAAACGTGTACCTTTAAATGGATTTGGATCCCATCCTAGCAGAGCAGTTGTGATGTATGAGGGGCACACACACGTTTGCTCACCAACACCCGACTGTGAATCATCGTACAAACATAGATGAGCCAATTTTTTTTGCATGAAGATAGTTACCGGACTCGTTCCAGTACTATAGCATAAAACCCTAACCACACCACCCAGTCACATTGTAAGGAATGTAGTTTAACTGCCTGTTTATTTATTACTCTAAGCAATTATTAATAAAATATTAATATTTCATCTGCTTCATGTGATGAGTAGGTATACAGTAGCAGCATATTATTAATGCTGTTTTTGATGTATACATTTTGTAGCAAGAAATGAATAATTTAAGGGAAGCTCACAGTACATATATATTTTGATTGAACCTAAAAGTTAGATTCTTCTTCAGTAATTCACAGCCCACATAACCGTTTTGTTGTGGACCAGGATCTAAGCAATGTAGAGTACAGACAGGACACACAAAAACAAGTAGGACAAGCAGAACAATGGGTTCAATGCGGTACACATCCTGTTGACTGAATAATGTCTACCCAGCTTATTGTTGTTTTACTATCATGGTGCCTCTACACTTCAGTTCAAGTAAACTTTCTCAGGAAGTGAGAGCTCCATCTTCCACTGTACATTAGGTATTTACAGACTTTTTTGGTAACAAATAGCAGTACTCGAAAAGCCACGCTATGCTAAGACTAGTCACTCAAAATTAATTTTAAAAAAAAATACAAACATATAGATCTCAAAACTCCCCTGCTCACAGAATAAACTTCCAAATTCACCCTGCACAGCTATTTACCAAATCAGGCATGAAACAAAACCATACTACTGTTGTTTCAAAGTAGAGATCAATCGTCTCTAAACACAGGCATGAGGTCGAAGCAAGCCTGATCACACTCTTTAAACTGAGCGAATGAGGGAAGGGAAAAAGATTGTTGTTGTAGTACACTTTGGCTGAATGCCAGAGGTAAACAGCTTTACAGTACTAGACCACCAACAAAGTTTCAAACCCAGCTAGTTTGGCATACCGACCTGGCAACTTCCTCCCACAAGCGAAGTTTCAGTAAGGCTTTTGCTGTCCATCAGAAGTGCTAGGGTGCTCATGGCATGGGCAGTGCCTCCTAGCAGACAGCTGCATCTCTACGCACTCACCAGGGTTGTTGTCATTTTACACATTAGTGAACGTAACAGATTTGAAAGCACTTAAGAATGTTGCCTTTTATTATTCTTTTTTTCAAAATTAACAAGAGAAAATTTTCTACACAATTAAAGAAAAAGAAAATTGGCTTTAACTGAAATAAAACTTTACCATGGCTATGTAGTGTAACAAGGACAGATCCTTGTCATGCTCCATCTCCATGGTGAATTGTAAACTTTAATAGCATTAATAAAGCCATTGTAAAATATTAGCAGCATCAACATACCTGGAATAAAATATCATAACTGACCAAAGTAATTCAAGATTTCCACAATAGAAAATATAATGCGTTTGCAAAACTATGGCTACCAGTGTTTTCAATGAGTTCTACCCAGAGGATATGCATCACAAGTTGCAATAATTGATGTACAAACTCTGGAGTGTCAGCAGCAACAACAGCTAGTGAACCAAGACAGTTACAAATATCAATCATCTAATCAAAGGTACATCATTTTCTCTTTCAAATTGGCATTCTGAATGTTTGACTTTGATGCTTTTACCTAATTGATCAGATCAGTATTTAGACGGTAAGTGGGCGATACAATAGTCAGGGCGAGTGTCCAGTGCATGATGATTTTTTACTGACCTGAAGAAAACCAAGACTAAAACTCCCGTTTAGTTCGTGGGAAGAACCACAAGTAAACAGACTGGTAAGAGCAAGAAATAACCATGAAAGTCGGTTCCCCCACTCTGGTACATTACACAAACATTTCTGTAGACACCTTTCAGTACATTTGACAGATATAGGTTTTTCAAGCATCTAAATAAGAGTCAGAGTGTACTAACTAGCAATATAGTCAGCCTTATCAAAGATAAAACCACAATGCCAACCCCTATTTTCATGGACTATACAATACTAAGCATTCAGCAAATGTCAAAGAATGGTGATAACTTCTGGTAGGCTGTACAGCAGTAGATACTAAACATGCCATTACAGTCCAGAATTAGTATAGGGTAATTCAAAACCACTTAGAAAATACTGAATTGTTGTCAATTTTATTTGGCCAGTACTGCGATTGTTTAGCCATAAGGGTTTTAGCAAAAGCCGGCAGCTTAGAAAATATGGACAGAAGTGCATGAGGCTCAGCCTTCTATTTATATAGAAAAACAATTTAAGTTTTTTTGGCAGTCATTAGTCTCCTCACCTCTCATACTGATATATGCACAAAAATTCAAAATTATCATAAGCTTGACTTTAATATATTTAGATACATGTATTTATTGTCATATCTACCTACGTTTAATGTCACATTATTTGTATGTAGAAATACACCTGAAATAGAAAAAATAAAATAAAATCAATTATGGGTTGTTGTTCGGGTTTGAACTAAAGAGCCACGAAATTATTAAATGAAAAGTCGGTATTTGAATGGGTGAAGTGTAGCCAATCATGCACGAAAATAGTTGCATGGGGCCATCGCTGTGACAAAAAAAGAGTCTGATCCGACAAGCTCTAGTAGCTGCACAAACAAGCCAAAAATTTACAGACTGCTTCACTGATGAATGGATAAATGAAGTTTAGGCAAATCTCCATTTGAGCTGTTTAGTTCTAAAATACCTAATAAACCTGGCCTGACAAGAGAGCACTTCACACGAGCCACAAATAAGGCAAAACCAATTAACAGAACATTTAAAGTTTATTTACAAATACAAGTTATCTCCCCGAAAAATTCTGGTTAGCTGATGAAAGTGGTCTAGACATTAACTATATATGCATATATTTATCTATCAAACTTGTCATCTTCATTCATCTACCTCACACAACTCGTGTATCACTCCCCACCTTGCTTCAAATGAAGATTAATAGAAAAACCTGTAGACTAGTTACTATGGTATGATCACCGTTACAGAAATAACACTGATGGAGCGCAAAATGACAAAATTACTTGGAAAAATATTCCAGTAGTTATTTGTTTTTTTTGAAAATAAAAATGTAAATGAACAAAAAAAGCATGCAGGACTTGTATCATTCATTCAAAAATACTCATCTTTTTGGGTACACAAAAGCTTTTTAATTAAAATCCACATTAAAAATAAATTTTCAAAAATTAAAATTAGTTTGTTTATTGAAACATTGTATCCAATCTCTTATTTCATGTTATACTAGCTTGCAATCCGCCTAAAATTTCACCAGGTTGAGAGAGATTTTGCAATAATTCTGTAAAGTTTACGTTTACATTACTTGACTAAGGGGGAAATAACTCTAAATGCATAAAATATTGGTCAGAAGCTTTCAAATCTATGGGACATACAAGGTAAAACAATTTTAAATAGCAATAGATCATCAATACCTAATAAATGCTTCCAATATTTTATAAAAACTTATAAGAGAAAAATAACAAAGCAACACAGAATAATTCACACAAAAAAGAAAAAATTGGATGTGAATTACATAAAGGAAATTCTTAAACTATCAGGCTGGGATTAGTCGTCTTCATTCAGTATTTGCTACAAACTTTCTCCAGATGTACATTCAAGAGTCTAATGGAATATATGCAGTATGATCTAATTTGCTGCAGCAAATTTTTGAGAAGTACATGAAGCATCTGCACCCCCACCCAACACATATCTGCCTACTCTTGGCATCATTTTTTCCTTTAACCAACCAGTTTAAACTTTATTAGTCATGGAAAACTGGAAAATGTGAAGCTACCCTTACCCAGTAGTAAATAATCATGAGCAGTTTCCTTATAACAATCTCAAAAACAACAACACAATAATAAAGCAAACAAACATCTAACGACATTCTTTAAATCCAAAGCACATGAAATTTAGTTTCTGTATTTCTTCAATGTAAAAGATAGTACAACCTACTACTGAACACCAATAAATGAAAATTCTTAGCTTGCTACTGATGAAATAATAACAAGCAATAAATTTGTAATATTTATATCAGTAAGATACAGTAAATATATAATCATGCTTGCAAATAACTTATAAAAGGTATATAGCTCAATGTTTTCAAGCAGCACATCAATCTCAATAACCCATTCTTTTTAACACTTCCATGTTGACTTTTACTAGGAGTCATTATGTAAAACTATAAAAAAAATTTATATATATATATATATATATATTTTAATGCAATCAGCCCATTTAAAATGTATTCATATTAAGTATAATTCTGTTAAGAACTGGTATTATTTTAAATCTTTGCACTTGTATGAAATGAGCTGCCTGTATTTGGAGAATCCCATCAGTCGTTCCAGGTCTTAACAAAATAGCAGCAATCACTGTTGGAAATGCTCTACTAATCATTTATCTTCCTCTAAACTTTATTTTTCTTCCTTATTTCTGCACAATCACTTAAACGCAATTCAACTTAACCACTGAGAGTAGGAAAGAAAAGTTTCATTTGAATCAAGCATTCCAGGAATGCTTTTTTTACATTTGATAAAGCCACTGTAGAACAGAGCAAACTGAGAAAAAAAAGATTAAGTTTTTAAACCATTTTGTACATATATTAGCAAAGTTAAACTATGCAATTTTTAAAAGCCACATTTTTATTGTTAAAAAATAATTCAATGAAGGTACCTACTAAACTAAAGGCAAAATACAGTAATATATATATGTACATATTTACTCAGCTAACTATATTGGCATGCAAAGACAATATTTTTACATCTACAAATTATCATGAAAAGAAAAATTATTTACTTTTTACTCAGCCTTCCCCAAAAGTTATGAATTTTGTCCTAAATTACAAACCACAACTTTGTTAACTGTTTGTAATTTTATTTAACAGTGCTACACACAAATACCTGCCATTGCAGATGAAAACAAGGCAGAGTAGCTACTATTCTTTATTATTTTAGAATTTCTAAATTTACATTTCTGAAGTGTGGTTTCAAAATGAGAGAGAAACCTGCATTATTTATTACAATGCAAAAAATGATAAGAATTAGATGACAGATGGTGTAGATGATACTAATGGTGAAAGTCCACATCGACTGACGTGCGGCATCTTTTACATGGGCGATGAGTTCTGATCAATGAAACATGCATAAGACGCAGATCTGTGGACAGAACAAAGGCAAAAAAGTGTGATGCGAAACAAAGTTGGGGGGCACAGAGAGATAACGAAGAAAGACTGATAAATCTTCAGGGTGTGACACCGCCTGTCTGTTGTTGGAACACGTCTATGGTATCATTATCCTCCATTTCCAACTGGCAAGAAAAATGGAAAAAAAAAAGTTATTTTGCAGAAAAGAACAAACAATATGCATCATATAGTAAATAAATCTAAACCAAACTCTTCAGTAAATATTATCTAATAATTTGTTCACCAAATTTCTATTTCATTTATCAGAGTAATTATTTTAAATTAACCATTAGGAAAATTCAACTGGAATTAATTGTTTCCACAATAAAGCTACACGATACACTAATAAAACAATTTCAAGAAAGATTTTTCAAGTTAATCAACACTTATTTAAAATAATGAAGCATTTTTGCAACATCTTCAGTACCTGCAAGTGCAGGGTAGACAACTCACTTAACATTGAGGTTCTTTTTTTGTTTTGTTTGAGAATAATGCAACCAAAACCACAATAGAACTGAATAGTTATTTTAGTTCCACTAAACCCACCTACCATATTGTACTCGAGAGTAAAAAATGCAGTGTTAGAAAGCCACAGAAACATTCCTAACCTGTTGTACAAAAGAATTAGTATCTTAAATTCTGTTAGACTAAAAATGGTTTTCAAAGTTCCTTGCATCCTGCCAGCAACATAGATGTAGATTGGTTAAGGATCAAAATGGGAAAAATGTAATTAAATCTAGTTTCACAAGTGACTGCAAAACAAACCACTCACTTGTTGAGGTGTATCTTTTTCACCAATTGCTTGTCCATCAAACATGAATCGGACTGACCCCACTCTAAGGCCCTAAAACAAAAAAGGGAAATCAGTTTCTGAAGTTATTACTAGAGATCTAAAACTGAAAAACAGTTTTAATATAACCTATTACAAGTTCAAAGGTCTGTACAACTCAGCAAAGAAATAGCATCCTTAAAATCAATGAAACTTAAGAGCATTTTGTGCTCCTCTAAGAAACTACCTACAAACATTGTAATGATCTGTTTAATTAACCACAAAGATATTTTAAAAATGCATAGACAGGTGAGGAGCCCCCACCTCACAAGATGATTGTTTGTTCAGCATTTGGCAAAGCTATTATGTAGGAATGTTAAAAGTCTAGATGTATTTTCCAAGCCTCATAGGTTGTATATAACGATGTTCTCTGCTACAAGTGAAAAGATTGGTCTTCACAGGAAATACAAGCTTTGCAACTAAGCAAATCCAAATCTTATTACATATTGTTACCAGTGTACAATTTGGTAGTTTGAGATAAAATCGAGTAGAAAACCTTTTGTATTATCTAGCCATTTAAAAAAAAAATTCTAGAGATAAAAAGCTGTAAAAATAAGTGAATATTTTGTTCTACCATTGCCTATAGTAAGCACTAAGAAGCACAAGGTTGACTTAAAGTGCTACGCTTTTCGAGAAAAGCGAATGGTTTTATTTTTAGCTTGTTCAGAATCAGCATGTTCTTACAGAATAACCTGAAGGAAGATTACTCCTCAAACCATGAAAATTACAAAGATCAAACGAGAATGGAAATTGAAATGCTGAAGACCTCTTTGCATAACAAGCACTCTTTCACCAAAAATAAGAGGCAGAAAACATTATACAACAATACCACGATTACTGCACTTTTCGATTTAGTGCAGTTGGCAATTTGACACCAAAAATCCAAATACTGTGTAAAGAATTCAATTTAATGCAGTACCATTTGTCGTCCGTCCATATACAATATCAGCACACATGCACTCGATCAGCGCTTCAGTATCTGTCACCTTCATACAGTGCACAGTGTTTCACTATTATTTCACATACGTCACACATCGTTTTCAAACCCCCAGTTTATTATCATGAGTTCTAAACGAGTGAGTACCGCGAGTAAAAGTGGTGAAAGTGCAACGAAGAGAAGTTATTGGACTGGAAGAAAAATTAGCAATAATTACAGGGACCGTAACAGAAACTACTCAACTTGGTTTAAACATGGGAATGTCTGAAATAGATGATGGCAATGCCAGAGAATTGCCCTACTCGCATGATGTGGATCTTAATGACGAAGACCTTTTAAATTTAGAGCAGCAATGTGCATACGATGAGGACGATAGCCAAGATGGAACAGATGAAACTGAGGCGCAAACGAAAGAATTCTCAATTAAAGAACTCTATGCTATTTCTAGAACTTCTGCAGAGGGAAAGCAGATGATGATGGACGCAGATCCGAATGTAGAAAGAGCGATGCAAGTCAGAAGACAAGTTGAAAATGCACTCAGTTGTTATAGGGTCACGTACAAAAAGAAGAAAGCATCATCAGGGCAAACATCCCTTTACAATATTTTTGTAAACAATAAAAACATTTATTTCTTTTGCACACATATGCTGATGCAAGTCAATAAACTAGCGAAACACAATACTGCGCCCAATTCATTCGTTTCCTTCTTTATTTATATCGATTACTGTAGCGTTTTTGCCGCATGAATAATTAACCGCAGTAACCGGGGATGTTGCTGTACTTGCTAATTACGTAACAAGTTTTAACAAAATGCACAAAAACTGAAACCATTTTTTGATGGCAAATTTGTGGAAAAACGTACAAGTGAAGGGGTAAGCTTACTGTCTGGGAGAAAAAAACAAACACGTTCACAGCACTAGCCTCTTGCGAAGAACCATGCCAAATTGCATTGATATTTCTGGGCTGACTTCTTTACTAAAAGTGAGACCCTTTCAGTGGCCCTTATAGTTGGATTGGAGTTGATGCAAAGTTCAACATTACTCCAGCTATAAAGAAATGGAGAAGACATACCAAATGCTGAAATGTGGCATGAACAAATTTTCATTAGATTTTTAAAAACCACATGGTATTTCAATGGGTGGGTAGAAAGTCAGGTTTGACCAACCAAATATAGAAATGACATCCCTGAACATTGATTGATCCATTTCAACTAGTTATCTCCCCTGTATCATACATCAGCAAAGCTTAAGGACTTAATCATTACAAATTTCAAGAATTCCCAAAGGATCTTGAATCAAATCATGAAGATCTGATCTACCAACGCAAAGTATATTAATATTAAAATGTGGGCATTACAAGACAGCTGAGTTAACTGAACACAAAGTCACTTGGTGATAGCAAGTAGTCATATAAATTCAGTCAAGAGGCAGCGGCAACACCTGTTATTTTCCCAGTGATCAATTGTCACAAGATGTTTGAACACCCTTTGCAGAAGAATTTTCATCGTTGATTATAGCTTTTTCGAAGAGATTTTCTGAATTTAGTGCTCTGTAGAGACTTTTGCCACATCATCCTCTACTGTCCCTGACTGTTCCAGAGCACTAGCAAATGGAGTTTATTGACAAAGAAAATAAAGAACCTCAGGTTATATTTAGGAACATGAACACCCGACTTCTACTAGGCCCTCCTGAAACTGTTGGCCCGTGTGAGGAAGGTAGCATCAACTCTTTGGAAGTGCTTACGTGTGAACAGTTTTTCTCTCAACTGAAGTTCATCTTGAACATTTTACAGCAACAACCTACCTTAGAAGTCATGTTAAGTACGAATATTACATTGAAATGAGAGCGATTTCTTGCGTTACTTTTGATTAGTACCAAGAATGAGTTCAGTTGTTTTAATCATTTTTGTCTGCAGTAAGAATTAAAGTTACTAACACGCTCCATAGCACATATCAAGCCCACAGCAAGTTTAATAGTTGCACCCCTCAGCCAGGTGGCCCAGATACTTAATTTAAAATAATAGCAAAGAAAAAGATTTAAGTTAAACTGTTAATCTAATAAAAAAAAGAAAACAAAAGGAAAAAGTTTGAGACAAAGGATTCTCTTAGAATGTCAATTCTTGGAAAAAACGTATTTCTATAAAACCAACTTACTACTGACAATTTCAATTTTTGCTCATTCATAACAGTTCATGGTTTTGTTTAGAAAAACTAAGCTTTCTTCAAAATGATAAATGGCTTTATCAAAGTAAAATAAGTGGCAACAATATATGGGAGAAATAGTGGTAAAAATTTGAGGATGAAGCTGGGTAGATACTTTTTAAAAAACTACCTTTCACCTTGTGGAAAATTTCAACTATTATAACCATGCAAGAAATTCCATAGCATTTACTTTTAAACTCAATTTACATTCACAAGTAAAATTAAATTTCTGTTTTTATTTTGCACTAAAAGAAACCAAAGTTACCAATTCACATTAAATTACCTAGTAAACAACAAAAATTCTTGCCTGCTGCTATTTCTTCATTCACAGGTCTATCAGGTTTCTAATTACACCCTACACAGAACAAATTCTAATAATCCAAACATTAGAACAGAACATTTCTTCTCTGAGCTTTTTAAAAATTGAATACATCATGGCTAAATGAACCAGTCACCTAAATAGGCATACACTAAATCAGAAAATCCATGACTAGGAAAGCATTTCAACGGTGCCAATAAAGACAAAATCTGTCTGAATTTGAAACCAAAACTCTGCCACTGTGAAAGATGAAAAGCAAGACCGAAACAAAAACAACTAACCTGATGATGCCCAGTAGCACTAGATGCTTTTGAATTGGCTAACTATTTGTTTTTGCTGCTTTGCAATACTTTAAATGTTCCAGCTAAAACTAAATGTGCAAGCTCACTTGCACTGGTGAAAGAATTAAGATTTTTTAAAAATAGTTTATCAATCAGTCAGTTCCATTACAATCGATACACTTCTGCCAACGAGTTACATGCACATTTATACTATTTTGAAAAAAATCTGGATATCTGGAGTCGATAAACTGTCGGAAGGCAGTTTCCATTGCTGCTTGGTTAGAGGATTTCATATGGAGGAAGCTGTCGAGGTATTTGAAAAGGTGGTAGGTAGTCTGTGGGAGAAAGGTCCGGCGAATAGACTGAGGGAGGGGAGAACTTTGTACCCCAGCCTGCTCAGTTTCTGAAGAGTCATCTTAGCAGCATGAGGATGAGTACCGTCTTGAAGCAGGATTGGGCCTCTTCAATTCACCAATGCCCGCTGTCATTGGGAGAGTTTCTGATGAACAATGTTTAATTCATGACAGTACCTTTCAGCCGTGATGGTTTCACCATGTTGCAAGAAATTACATGGATGACACCAGATGCAGTCCACCAGACAGTGACCCTCTTAGGGTGGAGGCTTGGTTTTGGAATGCGGTTAGGCACCTTGTCTCTGTGGCAACAGTGCTAATCGTTTACAATTGTCATAAAGGATCCATTTTCATCACAACGTAATGATTCAGTCAAGAAATGGATAGTTTTTGTTTCTTATGACAAGCAAAGAGCAGATCTCCAATTGACAATTTTGTTATTGTTCATTCAACTCGTGAGGCACCCACTTGTCAAGCATTTCCACCTGGTCGATTGCGTTGAGATGTTGGGAAACAGTTGCAGTGCTCACATCAAGCTCTCTGGCAATTTTTCGTACTGCTTTTTTTGGATTGGCTTCAAGTGAGGCTTTCACTGGAAGGACGGCTGCTACGTTCCTTAGTTTCGAGACTCATCTCCTGATAAAAACTTTGCAAACCATCGTTGTTCTGTGTCCTAATCCCATGCTTGCTTAATGTCAATGTTACGAGTTGCCTCGCTCGCTTTGTGGCTTAGTTTGAACTCGTGAAGCAAAATGGCACGAAAAACTTTTGTATCCACGTTTCACTCAGAACCCTGAAATAAATATCCATTTTGTGATTTTTAGAAAGGTAGGTTTTGCATAATGTATGCCAAAGCACAGGCTACAAAATGATATATAGCTATCTACATACACCTTCACAAGCACGCAAAAATGAACCCCAAATTAACATAATAGAAAAACTGACAAAACTTTCATAACCACCTGACACACAAAAATTTTTTTTGCTTCAAGAAGTGATTGCTTTTCTTAAAGGACAACCCCCCCCCCCACGACTTATCTGAACCAGTTAAGAATCTGGCAGATCCAACCCTTTTCTGATCACTTGCATTTCTTACAGACAGTGTAACACATGCATGATATGAATATGAAAATAAAAAACAGCAAAAGTATTTCTGATCTTGGTCATTTTGATGAATTTATAAGTTAGTTAAAAAAGCTTAATCTATCTTTTAGGAAAGGAAATTTTGGATATTTTCTTACCTGTAAAGAGTTAAAAAAAAAAAATATATATATATATTTTCTTACCTGTAAAGAGTTAAAATATATATAAGATGTAGATTTTTCACTTATTATTTCATATTTTGATCTCCTTTTGAAGAAATTCTTTAACTGGTATCAAGACTTTGGAAACATGCAGCTAAATCTGGTTTTATTCAATAATCCAATGAATTTTGTCATTGAGGAACAACAGCCTGACACAATCCAACTAGAATTATGAGCTACAAGACATCCCCTTTTTTCTTTTCTTTTTTTAACTCAAGGCATAAAAAGGTGCTGTATTTTGGAGACTCACACCAGGTGACTGATTTCCACCTGAGACACTTTGCTTTGAGCAACTTTTTTTTCTTTGGAAGTACATGTATTTGCGAGTGAAAACAATGAGACTACAACCACCCTAAAGATCTAATGAAGGTAGCCTCTATTCAAAAGGAAATAAACTAAAATGATCTTATTCATTCATAAGGCTGACCACAATGCTCCCATCAGAAACGTGTTACAGTTGTCCCCCGGTATTCGCGGGGTTAGGTCCCTTGATCACCCGCGAAGAGTGAAAAACCACGAATATTGGACGTGGTCCATAAAAATGCCTATAAACGTCAAAATACAACGTAAAATATAATTAAAAAAATATATAAGTAAATATATAATAATAATTTAATAAAAAAATACAACTCTCAGCGAAACACTTGAGATAGCTACATGCGGTAAACTGGGATGATGCGGGGCTGCTGGGCTGCATCTGCCTGAGACAGCGCCTCGTTGGCAGCAGCCAATCAGCAGCGAGGAGAAATGAACAACGCTCTCGGATTGGCTACTTTCTAACCTCCAGCCAATAGCGTTTATTTTATATTCATATTTTGCTGAATTAATGTTAGTACAAAATTAGTAAATTATATTATTAATAATTTAACGTTAAAAAGCGTGAAAAAATATATATTGCCACGAAAAAAGCCATAAAAAATTGCAGAAGATATTTGCGATTCCGCGAATATCTGGGGGGTTTCCACGAACAGCTATTAGTTAGGTTCTAAGGAAAATTCCGAGAATAACCAAGGCTGTGAATGCCGAACCGTGATTACGCGAGGGTTGACTGTATCTATAATTAAGATTTGTTATATTTAACTGATTTCTTTCTAAAAATTAATTCTCTCTACTGCCAATTATTTGACAGCTGGTTTCATTCATAATTGGGCAACAAAATTTATTTTAAATATTAGGTCATTTAGTTTCATAATTTAATTTTATGGCTTGGCATCAATTACAAGGAGAGAAAAAAAAAGAGGAGAGATCTTGAATATGAGACTGGACGTAGGATGACAAATAAAAAAAGTCTGATGCTTTCTTACAAGTTGTGGAATAAATAACAACCTTTCAAACCTCCAGTTCTTTAGGACCAATTCAAGTGCAATGTAAACAGCACCATACCAACTGAGCACATTTGGAAGTTGGGTGATTTCAGCAATGACCATGTCATGTATACTGAGATGGAAAGATATTAAACCATTGCTTGCTTGTAAAATTGTCAATAGAATGTTTGGTAAAAGTCAGGTTTTATAATAGACCCCCAACTAAAGTGACAATGTCAGCAATTTCACAATAAATCAAAGCAGTTTGGTGCACATTCTCCAGAAAACAGTCACATAACCAACTCCAATTACTTAACTAATCAGGCATCTCACCAATTATGCCCATGCAGCAGATGACTGAATGATATCAGCTTTGAACATTTTTAATGTAGCCACCTTACATTCAAGATTAGCCCATCATGCATATAATCTGCAACAGGCAAATTTTTTGACACACTAATGGCTTAGTGCCAATTGTCAAGATAGTATAGCATTGGCAGAAGTAGTGACCAATGGTTGACCTTGGACTGGTGGTCTTCAGACAATATCTCCATAGCCACATTGGTTCAGTTAGCTATTCTCTACGACCTAGATCTGTAAATATCTGATCTTTATCCTACCATTTACTCCATCTTCAAGAATCTTCCAAATGTATGGTTAACCATTTTGTAATGTCCTTCAAAAATTTTCCAGAGCCAAAATTGATATGAACATAAGTCAGTTTTTTTTTTTTTGTCTTAATATCAAAACTAATCTGTTTCTGTTAGAAATCATTTACATACTATTTTGATTAAAGTTGTATTACATGAGTTTGTACTGAAAATTTGGGGAATTAAACCAACCATTTTGAAATTTGTTTGCTGCTCAGAAGCCACTACTTGCAGCTTCAACATTAGCTTTTAATCAAACATTTTCTGTCTACCAGGCAACTGAAAAAAAAAAAAAATCAAATCCAAAAGTCGAGAATAATCAAGAAATAAGCATTTTAACAGAATTCCATGTACAGCACAAACTCTCAAATCCCAAATGCTTTGGACCTGGGCCATTTTGGATTTTGGGATCTATCATTAACACTATTTAAATAACTATTTTTTGGCTAGTGCATAGTTTCATGGCTTTCTACGGCTTCCTTAGCACCACTCTCAGCATAAAATGACAATGTTTTATCTTTGTTTTTTCAGATCATAAAATGTGGTGGTACCAAGATCATACTCCCTACCTAGCCACCTGATCAATGCATCACAATCTAGTTTCTTAAGCAACTCCTCTTTAGCAATACATAGTGTGCAAAACTTTCTCTTATCTTTTTAAATATTTCCCTCATGCATTTCTCCTTTTCTTTTGAACACGGGAAGATGAGGGGGTCAAAACAATAGAAAAAAAAACAATGAAACAAACAGCTTCCAAAAGGGTCAGAGATCACATGTTCAGGGGACCCATAAAGCCACCTAAAAAAAAAAAGTGGCAGGGCCAAGAATCACTGACCCATGTTGGTTTTGGAAAATTTTTTTTTCCTTTAGAATACATCTTTTGAATTTATATGGAACATTTAAAAAATTTTTTCAGTTTTGGGAGTTTGTAATGTCATTACAAAATTCTTCTGACAAAAGAGCATATGAGAATTATAGTTATAGAATATTTCTTGACAGCCCTGTCTCTGAACCATATTACTGCTAAAGTAAGTTTAATTAAATACATACATTTTAAGTGCTGGATAAAAATTACAATTATGCACTAATTGTGACATTTATTGTAGTACAATTTCAAACAATCTTAGATTTTGTGAAGAAATGTTCCTTTACTAAAATACCAACTTATTGCTAAGTTTATTAACCAAAGCTATGAATTCTGAGAACTGACTTTTCAAGCATTATGCATGTTACAGAAAACTTGGTTAGATTTGCTAGTATTTGTGACAAATAAAAAGAAGCTACTTCAGATTTTAAAAAAATCATTTGTCAATGCATGAGCCAAGTAATCTAACATCTCCACACACAGTGGTCCACAATAGAACGTTAAGTATCACTTTCTCCACATAGCCATATTTAAATTTTCTTCAAATAGTAGATTGTTGTATATGAATTTATAAACTGATAACTTTCAAGAGATGCAAAAGTGATCTACAAGAATGATTTGAGAAGTGATTAATTTTGGCTAATCAGAAATTAGGACAAATTAAGTTTCCCAATCTGGAAGTAAAGATGCTGAGAAGATTTCATATTTGCAACATTAAAACTTTTGAAAAATAAGCAGCATGTAGATAAATCTATTATTTGCCATCCCGGGCTATGAAAGATTTTTCAATAATAAAGTAGTGAATGCCTTGAAAAATAGCAAAGTGGGATGGATGTTATTCCTTGAAGGATGCTTTGGAAAGTTGGTTTAAAAGACCAGTAACATAAGATTACTTTGAAAGTGCAAAATAGACTGCAAGTTTAGCTAATAAAAACCACCATGAAAGAGACATTATTATGGACAGAATGGAATAAAACTAAACTATCAACAACTTATTTATATAACTAGAAGACTTACAATTCTTTTGATAAATAGTTAATGACAATAAATTTTAAAGAAATTGTTCTTGTTCCTATATTTCAAAAGCTTTAGAAATAATGACGAGCTTGCTTCATTAGTCACAGTACCCATCAGCAATACAAAATGAAAATTTCAAAGAAAAAACCCCTCAGACTTAAACTTTCAACTTAACACACATTTCTAGCATAACCAACGTAAGTACTAGTGATGAGAGAGAATTAATAAAAACAAAGTTTCAATATAACTGAACATTCATAATTACTGTACATAATTCGTCATCTAACATTTACACCTTTGAATAACCTAATAACTACAATTCCAGCAACCTCATGAGTGCACCGTGTCACATGCATGGATATTCTGGCTACAGATATGTTGTTCCACTCCCATTACAGCACTTCACCAAGATGCTGATAGGTGTATCATATGGTATATGCTGGCAAAGGCTATATACCCTAGCTCATCGAAAAACTGCATACTAGGGTTGATATCAGGAAATAAGAATAGCCATTCAAGCACATTGATGTTCTGCCTTTAGAAAGCTCGAATCTGTCTTTCTGTGTAGGGCTGATATTGTCCATGTAGTCCACAATGGTGTAGAGGAAAACCAGGCACAGAACATTCATGGCATTCTCATTTAGAACCATCAGCTAACTAAAAATTAGCCTTCAAATAGCCTATTTGATGTGAAAAATCTATCAGGTACTGCATGATGCAACTGTCTGTAAAATATTTACATTAAGTGATAAAGAAAAAAAAGACAACAGTAAATAACCAACTGAATCAATGAGTTGCTAATAAAACAATATTAATTAAAAATCTGTAATGCCAAGCACATCCCATTTTACAGGAAGACATGCTAACCAAACTGATCAGTAATTCATCTCTGGAAACGGACAAATCCAATATGCCTAAGGGGTGGTATCCATCTGATAGTTTTAGTTGGCATATGGACACCCTGTGGTAGATCTTCAAAATATTCCTTGTATAAGCAATCATTCACTTTCCAAATACAAAAATTTACAGACGTTTTCAGCAAATGTTAATGCTTAAACAAAAATACAAGAATTTTTTTGTGGTGCTCTCTCTCTCTCTATATATATATATATATATATCCATGTCATCAAATCTTATATTAATTTGAATATAAATTAAGTGTAATAAGTAATTATAATAGAGAAAGTTTACACAATATATTCCAATTTTTTTAAAAACTTATCTACTGGAGAAACAAAAGTGTAGTCAGCAAATTATTCCAAGCAACAGTTTGATACTTTTATTTTACTGTACGAAAGATTTTCCAGCCGTTTTTCACACAAGGAAAAACATACTCACAGCTCTATCACAATATGTCGACATAAGTTTCTTCAAAGCAGTTGCTTTTCTAATCTTAAAGTGAACCACACTGCCATCCTGTCCTACCACCTTCAAATTCACATGCTCATTCGACTGTTCAGGTTTTACATCTTCAATCTGTAAATAAAAAAAACAGTATAATGAAAGAATACATACAGACTGTACCAGAAACAGTTTAAATCAATGCCAATCTAAAACAGAAGCTTGTAAAATCTGCAACAGACAAAAACATGTTAACAGATTAAATCTGGATGGCTTCAAATTCTACTTTATCAACTTTTAGAGAAACTGAGGTGTTAAATAGTCAGAAAAATCTATTAAAAATCATTTATCAGTGAAATCAATGGAAAATGTCAGATTAATAGCAACATAGAAGAGCTTGATGAATTTGTTAAAATTAAGTTTCAAAATAGCTTATTCAAACATTAGTTCTATGACATTACATTGTGAAGAAAAGGGTGATTCTATTTGTCAAATTGTTTTAACCCATGTTCTCAGTTTTTTTTTTTAAATTAAAGTTCTATACTATTCATATATACACATTACTTGCTCCCATTAAATATGATACTACTGTTTGTGACATTAATTATCCATGTTAGTCAGCAACAGATTCTTTTCTTCAATTTTTGGTACTTTAATATATTCTCATTTCCTCTGATAAAGCCGAATAGAATTCAAGTAAACTTGTCTGAATAATTTAATGGGCTAGATGTTTAAAGTAATTTTTTTTTCTAATTTCAGCTTAATTTTAGAATCATCTAAATTTTAAATGCCACAAACGAATACATGGAATGATCTGCTTAAGTCTGTAGCACCTAGTTTGAAAAAAAAAAACTAATTGAATTAATAGTTTTATACCTCCTTATAAATATTAGGGAGTAATGGAGTTTAGATTAAACAAGGGCAACAATAAAGAAGCAGATACTACTTGTAAAGCTTACTTAAAAAGAAATAATACGAAACAATTGGTTACCCAGGATACATAACAGTGGCAGTTGTGATTTTAGCATTTAATACAAAATTGTAATTATATCACTTCACGGATATAACAAAAATAATTACATATCCAGTAATTTACTTACATTTCAATGTTTAACATCCTTTTAGTCAACGTTGTAGTAAGCGAAAATGAATTCAGTTAAATTTAAGTAATTTTGTAACCAGAAAAATATTACATTTTGGAATACATAAGGACTTTTGAAATAACAGCAAGCATATTATTAGGTTGATAATTCCTGAAACTTATCATTTCACATCATTATTAGGCACATGGAAACTCTCTCCCAAAAACTGTTTTAAGCCTAATGAATGCCAACTCAAAAGATATTACGGGTATCTTAGATGCAGACATCCTACAGCTACTACGTAAAGGACTTCCTTTCACCCTATGTACAATTACGGTTTACATACTTAGCTTATCATCAGAATGCCTAGTGACCCATTCACAAGGGACACTCAATAAGAACCTAGTCCCCAAAAACCCACCCATACGCTAATAATGTCGGTTGTTGTTGTTGTTGTTTTTTTTTATTAGATTTAAACAAAAAGATGAAGATTCAGAGGGTTAATTAATCTCAGTTTAGAGTCTATAAACCAAAATCCTTTTGAATTTATTAGGTTTGCTTCTACAAATAGCACACAAACAAATACATCAGTCCACTCGGGGTAAGGGCGAAATTACGTTCATCATCCTCTCTCTCTCTCTCTCTCTACCCCAGACATTAACTATGGGCGGCAGCTTAACGGAGAAGCCAGGGGTATCCTCCTTCCAGAACGATTCTGCCCCGTAGCCGGCAGGAACAAGGATCCGTGAGTAGCACGAGGTCCTTCCCTAACACCCCGACATCTCCCTTCCCCTCCTCCACAGCTCGCCCAATATTCACCACCCAGGGGAGGGATGGGGGCCCCCCTCCTCCTTCTTCACATGCAAACCCACCGAGTAAACTTCAGGGGTCTCCCCCCCCCCCACCACCCAGGGGAGGGATGGGGGCCTCCTCCTCCTTCTTCACATGCAAACCCACCGAGTAAACTTCAGAGGGGTCTCTCTCCCCCCCCCCCACCACCGAGGGGAGGGATGGGGGCCTCCTCCTCCTTCTTCACATGCAAACCCACCGAGTAAACTTCAGAGGGGTCTCTCCCCCCCCCCCACCACCACCCAGGGGAGGGATGGGGGCCTCCTCCTCCTTCTTCACATGCAAACCCACCGAGTAAACTTCAGGGGTCTCTCTCTCCCCCCCCCCCACCACCAATATTTACTTTCGCGGCCATAGACCGACTCTCCGCGGGGACGGGGCAGGGCTATCGCAGGGTTCCGGCAAAGCAAGCTGTAAACAGGGGTTGTGATTTACCTTTTTATCTTCAGGCATATTTGGCTTTAAAAAAAACTACAGGATTGCGGCTTACTTGTCGATCATGCACACACGGGCACAGACCAGACACCCACACACACACACACAAAATGGCGCACTGAAGTCGGGCTACTCGGACCGGAGAGCTCTCGTCGCGTAACGCGCCGTTTGATTGGACGGGGCTCGTCTGACCTTGAAACGACCTTCGGATTTGTTTTTTTTTATTTTTTTTTCAACAGGGTTCGAAAACCGAGTCGCCTCCGGAGGGATGACCACCGCAGGGGAACCGGCTTCGTCCCCGAATTACTGCCGGGGTTTTTTGGGGGGCTCCGCACCCCTGACTCCTGTCACAGTCGGGCGACGCCTCCGAATCTCGGCCGCGAAGGGCTCGACCAATGAACGAGGCCGTTACATATACGTGTGGTTGGGGGGGTTCTATTTACGCATAAAATTTTTTTTTTTCCTTAAAAAAAAGGAAAACAATATATATATATATATATATATATGTATGTCCCCCCCTTCTTCTCCAGCAAATCACGCTGAGGCTGAGGGATGAAAGGGCCGGGAGACGATGTCCGCTTTAATAGAAGGGAAGGCTCGGTTAATCTATAATGGCAGACGCCTACAAATTCGGCACAAAAAAAAAACAACAACAACAACAACAAAAAAAAAACAAAACGGGAAGTTATCTCCCCTTACTTATCACCAGCTGTACGTGTGTGTGTGTGTGTGTGTGTTCACACGGCTCGGCTCAACGTATATCGAACGGCAGCGAAAATAATAAAATGCAGAGCTGAATAAAAAGAAAGGGGTTAGTTCCTTCCTCCTCCCCACCACTAACCCTCCCCCCTTTTTTTTTTTTTTTTATTTTAACCAAACTATGTACAGGGAGAAGCTTCTAATTTTTCCTGATAAAAAACAAAAACAAACAAAAACATGTCAGTTACCTCCCGTTTATGTGCGCGCTCTCTAAAACAGTGCTTAAAAAAGTCGACATTTAGCGCCAAATTCCCGTCGTTTACATTAAAAGCACCACCACCCCCCACCTTTTTTCTAAAAATTCTCGGAACACCAAAACAAAAGAAAGCGAGTGACGAACTAGTTAGTGCCGTGTGTGATTGATTGCGTACCAAGTTCGTGGGGCATTAACTGTGGGGGAGATAATGGATTAGCGATTGGATTGAATGAACCTTTATAAAACGTTTGCTCCTAAGATAGTAGTAGTCTCTTGTGCGTTCATCCATCATTACCCGGCTGCTTATGTTACGGCGCACTGACTGGGATTACCGAGAGCTCTGCCGTGATTTCAGCGTCTCGAAAGCACCCTTATACGAGTGAGCGAGAAGGGGGAAGTGTGTGTGTGTGTGGGGGGGGGAGACGTCAGCCTTGGTAACCGAGCAAGCTTCATGGTAGAGTTACGGGCCTCTAGTCACAGTCACCCTCGGAGCCTCCACCACATGGTACCCGGAAAAAACCTCATCCGCTTAGCTGTGGGAAGAAACTCACGCAGACGGACTGCAACAGAAGAGCGAGAGTTGGTTGGGGGGGGGAGAGAGAAGAAGGAGGAGGGACTCATGCCGCGGGAGGTCGCCAAACCAAGTGGGTGGGATCCGAGCAGGGTGGGGCCCTCATTCCCGGGAGGCAGGTCTCCGCTACATGCTCGGCCATCCGTTGCCAAGGGGTCGTTTTTAAATTACTTAGACAGACAGCCGCTCATCTGTCTAGACATTCACCTTCGCGGCCACATATTCCAGACAAGGAAAACAGAAGTATATGTTTGTTTCTCCTCCTGGTTACTTCAGTATCCAGACGTTTGTTATCTACTCCAACAACACAAAGATCACGCTCTCGTTTTGAATCCAAATACATATAAAACTCCACTAAAATCCCCCTCATCACTTTCCCTATACTACACAGGGACTGCGGCGCTCCCGGGATCCTCTCCCAGCCAATAATTTTCCAAAATCTTATTCTTTTGGTTTTTTTATTTTTTTTTAAGACAAACAAACGGTGTTTCCGCTGCTGTATCGAATGAGCGTGTAAAAATACTTCTATGTTAGTCTTTATATATTTCTTTGCGCTTGCAGAAACATTTTTAAAAAGTCTCATTAATTAGTTTTCCTGCCCCAGGTTAGCAGAATTTTGCGGGTATGAGAGAGGAAATAGCACGTGACAAGACCATTAGAGGGACGTAACTCTAAACAGATTTTTTTTAAAGAGCAATATAAAACAACATGAAGCAGGACGGAATGCCGATGTAGTTAGGGACTTAGTCTATTCTTAAAGGCTTACTTTATAGTTTTAAAAGGAGAAAAGGTTCAGTGGCAATATTTTCTTACAGAAATTCAAATAAAAATCCAAAATCGTTAAATAACGATAAAAACAAGTAATAATTATTGATTTAAAAAAAGTTTTTTTTTCTTTTCTTCTAACCATCGGAATGGGCGGAAATACCAACCAAACAACCAAAAAACAAAGGATTGTCGAACTCCCCTTTTTTGGGGGGTGGGGGACGAAAAATCTTGTCCAGAGTAAAGAACCAAGAGATGTGTGTGGTATTAGGTGCGAAAGATGGCAAACGTCAGGTTGACACCACCTCAAGGTGACCTGTCGTTAAAGATTGGGTAGAGTTCCGAACCAGTGATTGCCCACTCAGTCCTGACCAGGCTCACGAAATTTTACTGGCGGCGTTGTCCTTGTGTTCGACATAATTAAAAGGTGGGAGAACTTTTATCAGCATTCAGTTGGCAGTTAACAAATGTGGTTGTTGGCGGGAGGGGGCAGTACAATAAAAATAGTGGGGTACCAAACAAAACCCTGCGGTTTAAGAACGCAGGAGAGTTCCACGACAGAGACTAAGAGAAAGGTTTAGGGGAGGCGAGATTATTGGTAAATCGGATGGAAGACGCAGGAATGAAATAATAATAATAATAATAATAATATAATAATAATAATAATAATAATAATAATAATAATAATAATAATAATGTTGTCTTTTCTAAGTTTCACTTAAACGGAAAGAGAGAAAACTGACTTCTTTCTCTTTTCCCTGTATGTCTACTGAGAGAGAGAGAGGGAGAGAAAACAGATGAAAGCAGGTTCATGCGATTGTTCTTGCTGGTCTCCATCTTCGAGTAATAGTTTAGCACTTACACATTTCGCTTCTTTTGCGCGAAATGAATCCGTTCACTTCTGCGTGTGATAAGAAAAAAATTCTCGCAATTGATCTTTTGAGAAGTAAATTGAGAAAAGGTTGAAGATGCAAAATAGTTAGGAAGAGAAGAAATGATGCATGCTCTCTTGCGTGTCCTGGAGACAACGTCTAATATGTTTATACTGTATACATATAATTTGTTCTTTTTCGTAAAACTGCCTATTTTCTCTTAATTTTGGCTACGTTGTATGCTTTTCATTTTCATTAAAAACATCAGTGGATATCAGGAAATATTTCATCCTCAGCAACACCTTCGACTTCTGATGCGGCTGAATATTCCAGATCATCTCACTCCAGCAAGCGCACGCCCTCCAGTTGCAGCAGTTCTCACCCTAACCCACCGCAGTTCCGACTAAAATAAGCAAATGCAGAACTCGGCGACTTCGTGGTGCCAGCGGATCATCTTTGTCCAGATGCTTATATCCGAGGCGGACTTACCCAACCATAGCTGGACTCTTATCGCCATGGTAACAGATCATTTCGGGCAGAGTGGGTTAATTCTTATCCGTGTCTGGAGTACGACAAAACGAAAGATGCCGGTCTGCGGGCGATTCTCGTCACGACGTGGGGATTTCCACAAGTTGCTACAGACATAAGCCGCCTCCGACTAGCAAATGATGCTGAACACCTGGGGAAACAGTTGATAGCAACATCTTCCGGGTTTATTTGTTTGCCAAATAGTGAAAGGTTCTCTCGTGCTGCAGGGGGGGGGGAGGGGGTTCTTGATGTTGGTGTATAGTGAAAGTTATCCGGTCCTCTAAGACAGAGAGTGTTTCTCCTCGTGCCGTTGTGGGATCGGATCTTCCCACACCATTTTTCTGTGTTGTTTCCCGTGTGCCAAATGTAGCCCACATTCTGGAGTTAACCGTTACATCCTCGGTTCGACACATATTTCGTTCAGTTGTTGGGGGGGGGAATAAATAATGTTTTTGTTTAGTTCTGAGACACCCGCTTTTCGGATATTTCGCTAGAAAGGGGCTTCCGCCGACGGGTCTCTTCCGATTGCTCGACGTCCCTGGAGGCAGGTGCTCGTCATAGGCTTGTGAACCGGGTTCCCAGGCGATGGCGCGATGGAGTTGTGCGGGCCGTATTATCCGGCAGCAAGCGGGCGTCTGCAGCAATCGACTGGACCCGCAGTCTTCGGACAGTTGCTGCGTCGGGCGGGATCCCAAAAGGTTAGTTACTCGCGAGTGCTCCGGGGAACCGGGGATGGGAGGTAGTAGCAGTAGTAGAAGACATCAGCTCTGACGGAGCTATGGGCCTGCCCCGCCCCCGGTGTTGGCGGTGGGCATGTCCCCTTCTGATCCTGGCAGGTCGCTAACAGTGGTTGGGAAGGGGGGGGTGCGATTTGACATACCCCGAATGCAGCCGGGAGTCGAATATAATGGCCGCGTTGATTGTTTCGTACCTCAGGTAGACCACCAACCTGTCGCGCCGTCCATCTGCCCAATATCAGACATTTCCGGGCGGAGCCGGGAACTGGACAAACCCACTGAAGTCGTTCATTGTTGCTAACCGGGACAATAGTTAATGTCTATTATGACAGTAGCGAATCAGCTCTGTGAGGATGGCAGAGCACTATAAAGGTAGGGGAGAGGAGCCGAGCAAACAAAGGCATAATATAATATTAGAAGCCTCTTTTTAAGCCATTAAACATAATTCCAAGGTTACCATGAAGGGAAATCTGGTCTTCTAGCTGTGAATACGTATGCCGCTGTAGGTCCATTCCATGCAAAACCACCCAGATATCTCCAGTACAGTAACACCTGATCAGTGTATATATATATAACATTAATTAATCAGTTCTATGCATGTTGCTGACAACTGTAGTTGTGATGCAGTGTAAGGTGTATGTAAAAGTACATCTGTGAGGAGAAAAATCGCTCCATGTTAAGGAACATATTGAAGTATGTGTAGTGGAAAACTGTACCTGTATCTGCCATATACAGGTGCATCTCAAAAAATCAGAATATCGTGGAAGAGTTCAATATTTTTTGTCATTTATTTCAGAAAGTGGAAATTGTACATATTCTAGATTCATTACACACAAAGTGAAATATTTCAAGCCCTTTTTTGTCTTAGTTTTGATGATTACAGCCTACAGCTCATGTAAATCAAAAATCCACTATCTCAAAATATTAGAATATTTCATAAGATCAATAATAAAAAAAAGGGTTTATAATGTAGAAATGTCGAACTTCTGAAAAGTATGTTCATTTATGCACTCAATACTTGGTCAGGGCTTCTTTTGCACGAATCACTGCATCAATGCGGTGTGGTATGGAGGCGATCAGCCTGTGGCACTGCTGAGGTGTTATGGAAGCCCAGGTTGCTTTGATAGCGGCCTTCAGCTCGTTTGTATTGTTGGGTCTGGTGTCTCTCATCTTCCTCTTGACAATACCCCATAGATTTTCTATGGGGTTCAGGTCAGGCGAGTTGGCTGGCCAATCAAGCATAATAATACCATGGTCAGCAAGCCAGTTACTAGTAGTTTTGGCACTGTGGGCAGGTGCCAAGTCCTGCTGGAAAAGGAAATCAGCATCTCCATAAAGCTTGTCAGCAGACGGAAGCATGAAGTGCTCTAAAATCTCCTGGTAGACGGCTGTGTTGACTTTGGACTTGATAAAACACAGTGGACCAACACCAGCAGATGACATGGCACCCAAAATCATCACTGACTGTGGAAACTTCACACTGGACTTCAAAGAAACTTGGATTCTGTGCCTCTCCACTCTTCCTCCAGACTGTGGGACCTTGATTTCCAAATGAAATGCTAAATTTACTTTCATCTGAAAAGAGGACTTTGGACCACTGAGCAACGGTTCAGTTCTTTTTCTCCTTAGCCCAGGTAAGACGCTTCTGACGTTGTCTCTGGTTCAGGAGTGGCTTGACACTGGGAATGCGACACTTGTAGCCCATTTCCTGGTCACGTCTGTGCGTGGTGACTCTTGAGGCACTGACTCCAGCCTCAATCCACTCCTTGTGAAGCTCCCCCAAGTTCTTGAATCGACTTTGCTTGACAATCCTCTCAAGGCTGCAGTCATCCCTCTCGCTTGTGCACCTCTTCCTACCACACTTTTCCCTTCCAGTCTACTTTCCATGAATATGCTTCGATACAGCACTCTGCGAACAGCCAGCCCTTTCAGCAATGACCTCTTGTGGCTTACCCTCCTTGTGGAGGGTGTCAATGAGTATCTTCTGGACAACTGTCAATTCAGCAGTCTTCCCCATGATAATGGTTGTGTGTACTGAACCAGACTGAGAGATTCATGATATTTATACTGCATAAATAGTGATTTACTCAAACTCTAAAAGGTGTATTCTAATATTTTGAGATATGTTTTTTCTATTTTTTTGAGCTGTAGGCCGTAATTATCAAAATTAAAATTAAAAAATGCTTGAAACATTTTAGTTTACATGTAATGAGTCTAGAATATATACAATTTCCACTTTCTGAAATAACTGACAAAAGATATTGAACTCTTCCACGATATTCTAATTTTTTGATATGCACCTGTATAAGGTATGTAAGTTTAAAGCAGCCTCCTCTCATCCCTCACTGGCCCATATAACTAAAAAAATATGTATGATCTTATTAAATGTTACTAAGTTCCAGGGCAAAAGGAGATGCTGATGCTGGAGGTAGGTGGTTGGTGAACTGAACATGAATGACCCTATAGTTGACCCATCTCAGGTAGTATACCTTTTATTGCCGGTACACTTTTGATGAATGACTAGGGAATAAGTTTCTGACTTCAGCCTACTAGATTAGAGAGTAGGAGGGAAATAATCTTAAACTGATTAATACTATCAATATAATTACACTTGCTGGCAGTTTATTTCACTCATTAACAGTTCTATTAGTCTTTTCAAGTATTTTGCCTGGTTGACTTCTTTCTTACAGTTTGTAATAGTTGTAATCTTTTCTTTAAGCTCAGATAAACACCAGATGATGAGGCACTTTCCTTAGAACCTGCTGTGACCTGTTATAAAGGGATAGGGAATAGAAAACTTGAGTCGCCTTCTAGATGCAGGGCAGAAACCCAAGCAGTTACCTTCTCTAGGACCCTGGACATCACCCCTTACACTCTAGCTCTGATCATTTACAGTTTAGTCAGACACGTAGGCTATCTGACAATACCAGACGTACTTACCTGGTATAAAATTTAAAAAATTTTTAAAAATTAAATTTAACTTTAGCAAAAGTTGACATGCTTGATTTCAGTGGCTGATCAGGAGACCTAGTTCTATGCTTCTTCCCAGTATGTCTCCCATTCTTTTTCATTTCACTCTTCATCTGTATGTCTGTCAGCTCATCAGTTATACATCATTAACTTTGCAGGTTTATAAGCAGGCACTCTCAACACCAACCACTGAAATGGAGTTATGTACATGGAACCAGCCAGAAGCCCTTCTTGGGTGTCACAATTGGGAAACTGTTGGCGGAACGAGCAGAGAAGCATCCAGACAGAGCTGCTATGGTATTTTTTGATAAAGGAATTCAAAAAACGTTTGCTCAGTTACTAGAAGAGGTAGAGTATGTAGTTATACTATCTGTAGAATCTTTTCTTGTTTTAACTATTTTCTTTTTAACACTGTTTGCCATAATTGTGGACATACCAATAAAATATCTCATGCTTGATATATTAGAGATTAATGTTTTAAAGAAAATTATTGCAAAATATTTTTGCATATATATTCTTAACAATCAATGCTAATATAGGGTACACCTAGGGCTAGTTGTTACAGCACTATTAATTCCTGATTAAAGGTATGGCAGGGTTATAATAAAAAAATCATATGCTTATCTACATGTTTATTTAGGAACTAGTGATGTTGTAACAGCCTACTCCTAAAGAACATTCCCTAATGTTCCTCCCATTTCTGTTTAGGGTGCTTAACTTATTTGATCACTTTGAAAAAACATGAATAATGCAAAATTTAAATGGTCATTATCATAAGTTTATTTTTAACATATTGATAGAAATGATAACATATATCGGTAGTTGTGAAGTTTGAAATTATTTGATTGAAATGATCCTGGATTAATTGACAATAAGAATGATAAAAAATTGATTACTGCTGCATTTCTTAAATTGCTGCAAAGTATCCAAATTAGGTAGCACCATAGTTTTGTTTGTTTACACACATTATACATTATACTTAAAATGCTATACTATGAATAGAAGTGGTGGGTATTGACTCAACTAGGATGGAAGAGGATGGAGAGTTTCATAGAGGACAGGCTGAGGGTCAGCGACAGCTGTGGAAGAAATTAAATCTCGAAAAAGTGTAGGCACATCAAGAAATTACAAATAATTGGAAAAGTGAGAAATCAGTGTGGATGAGGTTGAAAGAGAGCTGCCACTGGCCATGGACATGACTCCATCAAGGTTTCCTGTGATTGTGGTTGTCGCCAGACATGGTGCGATTTCACAAGTCAGCCGAATAAGCTCATGAAGCTACTAAGAAGATTTCCCGATCACCAGTATTCAGGAAATGTGGAAGCAGGTTTACATGGCAGAGTTTTAGTGAAAAACTTTCCTCTCTCCTGGTGATTCCACATTTGAACTGTTTAGCAATAAGAGGCAGGTATACACATGAATGAGGGCAGGATCAGAACGGCAAGAAGATCAATGTCTGAGGCTTCATTTATTATGATGGGGGGGTCAGAAATCTAAAGAATAACTGGCAAGAAAACCCATCATCAAACTGTTTTTACTGAACTGAGAATAACTGGAAATACACCAAGAGGACAAGGCACTTAAAATTTTTGAAAGGTCTACCTGATCAAGAAGATGACAGAAGGCATCTTAACAGAGACTGGAGTCCTAATCTGAATCTTGTTGAGACTATTTAGGAGCACTTAGACACCAAACTGAAAGATGTGTCTGTCACTAATGAAGCAACATGTTGGACATTTTAGATCTACACTGCTAACCTATTATTCCATCCATCATCAGCAATAACAAGAAAAGGTGGAGAAAATATAGATTCAGGAACTACTATTAATAAAAGTTATCTTCTCAACTTGTCTCTAATACTCTTAACTTTATTTATGTTGTTTAATTATTTCACTGTAATGAGATATTTTGGATGCCCTTAATATGTCGAGGTATAGTAATTAGGATACTAACTATTTTTCTTTTTTTTTTAAAGGCTGACCAACTAGCAGCTGGCTTTCTTTCTCTTGGTATGAAGAGGGGCGACCGACTTGGGATCTGGGGTCCAAACTCCTTGGAATGGGTGTTAACTCAGTATGCTACAGCCAGAGCTGGCATATCATTGGTATGAAAAGCCAGTTATTTTTCAGTGAAGAAACCCCAAACAATTAAAAAAAAAAATACAATGCATCTGTGAAAAACAGACACAACAAGATAAATAAATAGCAAAAGATGAAGCTCGGTCTGAAGGAGGTTAAAGTAGAGGACAAGTTTTAATTTGTATCGCAATGTTTTTTAAAATTATTTCTTTTGCTGTTTATTTAGTCTTCAGAAAGTAATGCAGTGCAACATCACTGTAAATCGGAATTGCAGGTGCAATACTGAAACGTGAGTGTACCAAAACTATATGGTTATTTTAATGTTTAATTTATGGTATGACAAGATATCCCAGTAACATTATTATCATTTATATTTATCTCACAGGCATGAAGTTTAAAAAAAAAAAAAAGGGAGGGGGAAGAACATTTTGAATGAATAAAGGTACTTTTAACCTGCATTAACCATCAGTTTCAAAAGTTACTATATATAATATATTTTTAATTTTCAAGAAGCAGAATATTTACCTGTGCGCTTGAGTCTCAAAAGCAAAATGTCCACACTTAACATTTAGATTAAATATATAAAGATTTTTTAAGCAAATTTTTGTATTTTTCTCTTAAAGAGATTTAACGAACAAGAGATTATTTTCTCAGCTCTTTAGATTTTTTTTTTGCCAGCATAGTATACTTTTTCGGCTTGTTGTTGTTTGCTACATTAAAATAAATTGAGAAAACAAATATGCATTCACACCTTTTTAGAAGGGATGGATGGTTGAAAGAAGTCATTGAAATAAAGACGACCAGAACCAGATGAGAACTAACACTGACTGGGCTGTTGCAAGCTGTACGCTGCTGGTGTTGATCTCTATAGAACTTCACAGTTTAGATTTAGAGTACCATAAACTTAATTTCAATTTTTAAGTTGAATGTATCACATTTTAATTAGCATATGCATTTGTCTATAACTCTATATAAATATTCTTGTGGGCTATAATTATGTGGTACATATCGTGTGCATGTATGTTTGTGGGTGTATGTACAGCCACAGTCAAAAGTCTTGCATCACTAGAATTTTCTAAATTTGTTCGATAGAGTCAAATTAAACAGCTGAACTTCTGCGATGATAGTGTTATGAAATGTATTTGAAGTACATGCCACTTTGTAGTTTTTGCATACTTAATGGTAACTTAACCAAAATATACATTTTGACAGTATGCAAATACATGGTTTTCAACAAGACATTATAAATCATGGTGGCATTAGAACTATTAGACTTTTATAGGTGGTCATGGATATAATGTGAAGCTATAATTTGAAGATATATTTTGTCATTGTCATTTTTAGGGTGATGCGAAACGTTTTGCTTGGCTTTACATCTTGTTGTTGTTGTTGTGTGTGTGTGTGTATTTGTTTTTTCTTTTTTCCTCTTTAGGTAAACATAAATCCAAGCTACAAGGAGAATGAATTACAGTTCATTTTAAAGAAGGTAATCAAAATTTGTTTGAATGCTGTGTGATTTTTGTTTAATAGTTGGTATATAATTTGTGGATTAAATTAAAACCAAAAAAAGCAACAAAAAGAAACTGCGATAAGTATATTGTATTCCTGAACTGAAAAAAAACCTTAAAGATAAATATAAAACATTTCATTATATAGTCACAAATACATGTAGTCGATATTAATAAATTCTGGTGTTTATCCTACTAAGATTCCATCAATGTTCTGGCTGAACTGCTTTTGATTTCTTCCTATTTTGTGGACATTTCTTTTGGTGTTGAGTATAATTTTTCCTATATCTGTTTTCAAATTTCAGGTGATTTAAAGCAGCTGTGTATACGTAGTCTGAGTCTGGCTTTTACCCAGAAATAATTTACAAAACTCTTTGTGCAATGCAAGGAAACTCGTAATAAGTTACAATCATTCCCAATTGCTTCCAAACATTTAGGTGTTAAAGTGACATGGCAGATGAAGTATAACACTTGAAAAAAAAAGAAGAAAATTTGGATAAACTATAAAGGCAAATCTCAAATATGTACGAAAGCAAAAGAATTATCCTTGGATATGCTTTTGAAGATTGGTAGACATCGTTTCACTGACTTCTACTTGTAAGCAGTTATGGCTTTTTTTTGTAGCATTGCATTATGGGAAGGTGTTTTAAATTATCAACAAGTAGAAACCCGCTTCAGATCGCACAAAAAATCACTTTAATATGTTGTATTAACTGTTACAACCTCTGGCTGGAATCTTTTTTCTTTTTTTGCTAAGCTAAAGCTTTACCATCACGCAATTTATTGCTGATTCTCAGAATCGTTTACTTCATGCTCAAGATTCATTTGTAGCCAAGTGAATTTCAAATTGGCTTCATTTGTTAGATCATAATGCCTGACAAGCAAATGGTAGATGATACCAGTGGATTCCGGCGATATGGTGAATAGTGTTTCACATGGTATCTGTACTGAAGTGTGGTGAAATGTGTGGCTAGTGCTCAAGTGAGTGCAGTAAACGATTGTGTTTTCTTTGCAGACTGGAATAAAGGCTCTTGTCTCTGCGGAAAGTTTTCGAGACCAGAACTATTACGAGATGCTCTTTCAGCTGCTGCCTGAGTTGGTTGATTCAAAATCTGGTACTCTGCATGGACACAGGTGAGCATTCAGACTCAATAGTCGGACTTCAAACTAACTGCTAACTGTGGCAGTCATGTACAGAACCAGTTTAAATTCTCTAAACCTCTCCGTTAACACTGAATCTCTTAAAAGCATTTGTGGCCCAAGTCTGTGAGTAGTCACTTTGGTTGGTAAATGTGGAAATAGTGATGGAAGTGCAGATGAGGATGCAATAGACAGAAGTAAGCTTTAGAGATTAAGAAGCAACCCTGCTAGCATGTTTTCTGTTTATCTTTTCAAATGCAAAAGTAGTTTTGTGTTTATTTTTGTTTCAGAACACCGGACTTAAGGTCTGTCATCATGATGGGAGGTAAAAAACACCCGTGAGTATGTTGGAAAATTTATTCTTTCTCGTGTCTTCATCAGTTTCACTGCTGATGAAAAATGTTACTGCCACTACCGTAGTAATAATAACAACAACAGCAGAAGACTTGCTCCAATGAAACATTGGTCAGAAACCCACTGCTCAGTATCCTGTATGGTGTAATTTTACAATAGAATAAAATCTGTGCATGCGAGGGCAGATGGGAGATTGAATTGTTTGTAAGTTTCACATTTCAGGAATTCATTACTCACTGTTTGAAATCAGTTAAAAGGAAGTGTCAGAAGCATATTGATTTTTATTTTGTGAAAATGTTTTATGAGAAAAAAAAAATTGTTCTTATTTGCCCAGAAAACAGTGTCTGAATTTTAAAAATCCATTCAGACAAAGAAGGGCAAAGGCTATATGCCATCATTGGCTTGTAAGCCATGCATGCGATTGACCCCAGATCACAAGGAGTATAAAAAGACAAGAACGTTGCTACAGAAGAAACTGTACAGTGCATTAACTTTTTTGTATATTTAGGGGTATTTTATTTATTTGTTGTGCCCTCAATCTTGCCCACACTAAGATTTTGGAATACAACTAGAGTGAAAGCATTCTAAAAGGATGAGAGAGTTACCTCTTGTTTTTATTTGATGATTTTTTGAAAGTTTTAAAAACCCTTTTCTTTATCACAATTATGTCTTACAAAGATTTCAGAAGTAGAATTTGGTGGCATCAATTACCTCTACTTTTAGGGGGACATTCTCTTTTGATGAAGTGATACAAGCTGGCACCTATAAACAGAGAGAGGAAATTGTTGACCTGCAAGACAAGATCCAGTTTGATGATCCAGTCAACATCCAGTTTACCTCAGTAGGTAATGCCTTACTGGTGCAACTGATTAGAATTAATGGTATTTTCTGACTTCTTGGTGAAATGGTCTTCTCTAATCTCTTCGTCTGGAGGACTGCTATTATTGTCATAGGTCCCTTCAATGCTGAGCAGTAGTAACTCATGGCAGGACTTCTAAATAGGCAAGAGAGTGGGGGATGAAGAATAAAAAAAAAGACATGCCTTGAGCCAAAGACAAAACAACCTGACTCTCAGAGCTCAACTATGAAATAATCTTTGATAATATATCACATAAAAGGTTTTGAGTTTATTTAATATTTACTGGGTAAATTTCATTATATATTTTAGGTTTTGACTCATTTAATCATACACTTATTAACTGAAGTTCAACTGCTGTAAAAATGGCGTATCTATGGGAAATGGCATCCAGGGCAAGCACTGAAATTGTGCCCCCCCTGTTTTTTTTTTGATTCAATTAACAAATTATGTCACTACATGAAAATTACAACTGCACTTTCCTTGCTTTCACTGATGCAAAATGGTTTATGATGTGCTCATAGTCAATTTTTTCAGTTTCTCCTCTTTCTACACTCAGCAGAGCAAGATCACAGAGTCTGTCTTGACCCATGGAGGCTCATAACTACGACAGTATTAGTTTTAACTTGCTGGATGATCTCTCACAGCTGGCGATGGAAACTAATGGTTAGCATTATCTGGATAGCAATATGAAGATTGGGGAAGACACTCTCATCTCCATACTGAAAAAAAAATTCGAGAAGCTCTTCAGGTCTTGATATTTCCATGTTGGTCTGACTTGATAGCAACATTTTGCAATCCAAAATTTCTTCATATAGCTGTTGTCCATCAACATCAGAGCTGTACAATTTGCCCAAATTTTTGCATTTCTTCTTTAGATTGATACTGTCAGTGCTGTAACACAGTCCCTCCACATCGAGAAGGAACCCAAACTTGGCGTCAGTGTCGTGCAAACGAGCGAACCTTTCGTCCATTTCTCTGTGAAGGTGGTTGAGTGTTCCCTTCATGACTCTTTACATTTCCTCCTTGGCTGTTAACCAAGCGTCTCTCAAGTTCGCATCAGCCATTTGTTTCTTTCGTTTCTGACGTCTTTCAACTTCAATATTCCATTCTTGACAAAGACTGAGTCCTTCTTCAAGTGACTAACTGACCAACACTTCTCTTTCATCATCAAAATGATCTCGAAGGGCTTTCAAATCCAGGCAACATCATGGAAGTTCATGCTAGGATCCTGCAGCCTATTTTGAACATGGTCAATGTGAATGAGTACTTTGTTCCAAAATCCTAGCAAAGTCAGAAAATTGTGACTCAACATGTGGTTACACAGCTGCCTTTCATCACTTCTTGTTTCACTGGTCTCGTTTTCACTGTCTATCATGTCCTGGAGAACTTGAAGTATCTCCTCAAGGTACTTGTTGACGGGCTTCATTGCTTCTGTCCTTGCACTCCATCTGGTTTCGGACTGCGACTTAACAACCACAGGCACGGCGTTTTTGAGTTTTTCCCAGTGCTGTGTTGAACGAGAGAAGAACATATAGAGAGCTTCGATGGTTCAAAAAAATGTGGCCATCATTACATCCTGTTTGTCTGCTTTTACACCCACCAAGTTGAGTGAGTGATTGTCACAATTCACAAACACTGTCAGGTTGTTTTTCTCACTTATTCTTTGATGAACATCACTTTTGTGTCCAGCCATCACAGCAGTGTTGTCATAGCACTGTGACCGACAATCGTGTAGCTCCATTTTGTCCTCCTCTAGCTGTTTCAAGATGTCTTCATCCAAGCTCTCAGCATCCTTCTGTCTTATCTGGATAAAACCAAGGAAGGACTCACTAACACGGACTGTTTTCCTTTCAAAATCAACTTCCATGTACCTCACTACTTCTGTCATCTGCTCATGGTGTGCCTGATCAGGAGTTGAGTCGAACATGAGACCATAGTACTTGGCTTTACAAATGCTTCTGAGTAAACTCTGGCGAATAGTGGATGCCATCCTGTGGTTGAATTTGTTCTTGACACCCGGTGAAAGATAAGACATGGATCCAGGATGATTTTCCATGCGAGTGAGATGTGCTTTCATGACAGGGTCGAAGATGGCCAGTAGTTTCAGTAATTCAAGGAAATTTTCCACATTGGAGTCATCGTCTAGCTGAAGCAACTCCCTGTGTCCTTGCAAAGCCAGGTTCTGAGTCGCAAGGAATTTTAAGCAGTGAAGGATTCTTGTCAAGATATCATGTCACTTCTGCTTTTCCTTCTCAATCTGTGACTGAAGTTCTGCATCAATAACTCCTCTGTTTTCAGCTAAATTTCTTTCCATCTCTTTCCACTGTGTGAAGCATTTCTGATGATTCTTAGCATTTTCATGAACACTAATCCTTTCAATTTTTTTCCACTGGTTGAATCCACTTTCCTGCTCCAAGGAGGACTGATGGTCTGACTGGGAATAGAGAAGACAACAGATACAAAATGCAGACTTTTTAGAAGGGGAATAGACCAGCCATGAGCGAGTCACTTCCTTCCTCTTGAACCAAGTTTTGTTCATTGAGTGGTTATTTGTTGGTAGGAAAGGCCCCCCCTCACTGTTCTGGATATACTTCGAACCCAGCTTTATTATTTCTGTTCTCAACATGTCGGGTAGAATTGTTTTTCCAGTATCCTTGTCGAACCTCAGAAGTCCAATATCATGCTGTTCAATCACTTCTGGTGTGACAGTTCGAGGCTCTTCAACACCATCCAGTTCACTAGGTTCAGTGTTGTCAGATCTAATCTCGTCAGGTAAAATCTCATCAATAAACTCAACATTACCACCACCACCACCACCACCATCGACTCCCCCTTCTGTTATGTCCACGTTCTCTCTGGCAGCCTCACTCTTATTCTCGTTATACTCAGATTTATCTGACTTGACTTTCTCCTCGGCTTGTGACGCATTTGTACTTGATCCACCTTCAGATTCTTACAAACTTGCAGCAGGTACAGGCAACTCCATGAAAGGTGTCGAACTACTTGTTCCGGGCTTTTCAGAGTGCTTGAACAATTTGCTTGACTTCTTAGCTTCCTCTGCCTTCAACTTTTGCCTCTTCTGTCTTTTAGCTCTGCTTTCCTTATTTGTGAAGAAACATTTCATGGTATTCTTACACTGTTGGTGCCCAAGTTGGCCTACAGCTAAGCTGGCTAGTGCACATCCGGCCTGAGTCCCTGTCTAGTCCTTGCCACGTGCTCCCCGCAGGCGTCGAGGTCTGAGTCTTTTAGCTGCCGGCCCCCATTGGCATTAGCCAATGGGAGTGTGGCTCGATTGCATCAGTCCTAGGGCGGTAACAGTTAGAGTTCCACAACAGGAGCGCAGGGATTTATATTTTTGCCTAACGTCATAGGGCGTTGAACACTTGATGCCTTTGAAATTGCGTGCTTGAGCCATCAGGCTATCCCTGTGCTCAACAACAATAATTAATCAAAGGCAGGTCATATATCTGAAGAAAATTGTTTTTTGACTATCCAAGGATGGCTTGTCTAACTTTAATAGAAACTGCTCAGTTGCCTTCCCCCCCCCCACTAGATACACCACTGGGTGGGAGAGGAAGGAGTCAGTAGTATACAAGGTTATTCAGGCAGGTCCCAAAAATAACTATCCGATATTTAAAGCTTCCCTGCTTTTAAAAACATTTGTTAGGCTTCATTCCCAGTCACAAAAAACACATCTTAGAAACAACAGCGAATTTTTTCCTCTGTGATAATTAGGACTGCTTGTTTCATAATTCATATCACCGTGTTTTTCTTCATTGCAATATTTAAAAAAATTTTTTTTTTCCTTTTAACTCTTGCAGGGTACAACTGGATTTCCAAAAGGGGCCACGCTTTCCCACCATGGCCTCATCAACAACAGCTATTTTGTTGGTCAAAACCTAGATTACCATAACCGCGTAAGAGTGGTTCATATTTCTGTTAGAAGTATTTGGTTAAATAAATTGCTCAAAAGGTTGTGTGCATAGATGTACATACCTGCTGATGATATAATAATTATCGGAAAACTAATTGTTTTACTTTATTTTTTTTTGTTACATAGGAAAAATATGATGTGAATTGGTTTGATTTTTGATGGCCAATTTTAAAACTTCTATTTGGGAAAAAAAAAAATATCTAATGAGATTAAAATCTTTTTGTTTTGTTTTTTTTTTAGAAAAGAGTTATGTCCCTTATTTTATTAAACGTGAGGGAGAGTTTTGTTTTTATGACTGGGCTACTAGTTAGGTTGTATACAAAAGCTAAAATGTTAATATTGGTTAAGCTGGCTATTGGACTTGCAATTCCAAGTAGAAAAAAGAGGGACCAGAGTGGGGCCTAGAGACCACGTCACTGGCTAGACAGAGAAAACTGCCACCGCCACCATAACAAGCAAGCATACTACACCATTCCATCACTCGTCTGTGCTGATTTATAATACACTATTAGTAAACACTGTAGTTTAGAGTCTGTTGCAGGATTCTTTAGTTTTATCTTATGTTTTTAAGCAATTGGAAATATTCAAAAACTTATTGCTAATAATAATAATAATAATAATAATAATAATAATGAAAGGTACAAAAGAACTGATGGCTTGGTGGTTCATTGGTTAGCTTACTGGACTGATAATGTGCTGGGCTCAAGTTTTAATTCCAACTAGGAACAGTTTGGTTTGGTGTACCTTCCCAGCATGGTTTCTTGCTCTTCTTTTCCAGTTGGTTACTTGAGTTTTCTGCCTCCCACACCTAAAAATGATGAAAGATCCTGATAGGAACTTCAGTAGGTTCATGAGGTTGGCCAAAAAGTCAAGAGTGCTTCGGGCTCTGTTGTGCTGGCCATAGTTCGTGGTATTACACACCCTTCTCTCTCCCACCTGGCCAGTGTTCTGGGTCCCACCCTATGCCTGTAGTTAGTAGGTGCAGTAGGATATTTAAAAAATATGTGAATGAAGGTTTTTAGAGAGTTAGGCAGAAATTTGTAAAAAAAATAAACTTAAATCTCCATGCAGCAGATGTTATGTACTTTGATAAAACTTCGAAATTTCCATTTCTTTTGTTACAACATCGAGTTCAGTTCCTCTTATTATTTCTGAACAGGACACCCGGATATGCATGCCTGTGCCTCTGTATCATACCTTTGGATGTGTAATTGGCAGTCTCAACATTGTTACCAATGGAGCCTGCTGCGTGTTTCCGTCAGAGAATTTCGATGCTGGGTTGGTCTTAAATTCCATTCAGACTGAAAGGTGAATTATTACCGGCAGTAATGGTGGTATCAGTAGATGAGGGGTAATACAAGGGGAAGGAAACCAATAGAGCCGAAACATCTGTCAATTTAATTTTATATTCTATATTAAAGCGAAAATACATACAAATGAGAAGAGTAGCTTTTTTTTTTTAAAAAAAAAACAAAAGACAATTATGTTTGCTACTACCTTCTGATTACTGCTGAAAGTGACAATCTAACTCTGGTGAACAAAACATCTTCAGTACATCCAAAAATATCTCTGGCTAGTTATTATTTCTTATAATGAAAATTGTAAACATTTCGACTTTTTATTTCCAATTTTTATTTAGCTGTATAGTTTCCAGAATCTCCGCTGTAAATTATAGCAGGTATATTTTAACCAACTTTTACTATGACTGACCAATTTTGTCAGCCTTCATACTGCCACCTACCCATTACTTTCGTTTTTCAGATATCTGTTAGTCAACATCTGTTTTTTTGTGATTTCATTACAGATGTACTT
The DNA here is from genome assembly GCA_018389105.1 of Nautilus pompilius. Classification (NCBI taxonomy): domain Eukaryota; kingdom Metazoa; phylum Mollusca; class Cephalopoda; order Nautilida; family Nautilidae; genus Nautilus; species Nautilus pompilius. Next base: position 676,821 of record JACATO010000918.1, on the reverse strand, counting down.
CCTTGTACGGTGTACCTACCATGTTTATAGACATACTACATCACCCAGACTTTGATAAATTTGATCTTACCTCACTGTACACCGGCATCATGGCTGGCTCTCCGTGTCCCGTTGAAGTAATGCAGAAAGTGATTGAAAAGATGAATCTTTCCAACATCACAGTAAGTTCTCTTAATTCTGAATAGTTTACATGTGTCATTGCAAGACTGGAAAGGGTGAGAGAATGTGCTAATCTGAATTTAATATTTATAGGCAGTATCACTAAACAAATGAAAGATAAGTATAAAACAATGTTTATTATATCGTTGGAACACATTAGCTATATCCATTTTTATGCTTATAACTTACTGAATGAAGCTGCTTAGCAACCAGTTTTCAGTATGGAATCATGGGAAATGCCAGAAGCCAAATTTTTTAGCTTAATCAAAAAGGCTGTGCAGTCACTTGTACCTTTACTATTAATTAAACTGACAAAAAAAATGTTAAAAAAGAAAAAAACATCAACCAATAATGTGTAAATTAGCAATGACAAAAATGTTTCTACTACATGGAATGAAGTGGGAGAAAAGTCTATCAAAACAGCCTGGTCACTTTAGCTCAGTACTTTTCCATTTTCAGGAGGTTTGTCCATCATCCACAGCTTTGGTGGCTGAAGGTTACCATTAATTAACTGTTTGCTTCTTCCCTTTCATCTACTTTTGATGGTATTTTGTTTCAGCATTATTTTCAAAAGAAAAAAAAAAACAACCTGTGACTAGAGAAACTGTTGGCTTGACTTACACTGTAAATAACACTCCACTAAACTCTATGTTTTCTGTTAGGTTGTTTCACTGGATAAACACTAACATCATCAACTATCTGTGATGTGACAAAATTAATGAACCTATTTATTTTATTTTTTTTTTTAAAGTGTAATTATTACACTAGATCTCTGTTAAACGAATGCAAAAAAAAAAAGAAATGCAACACACGTCAGGTTTATGCCAGTTTAGACTATGGAGACAATCCTGTGATTTTCTGTTATGAAGTGTTGCTAATCTGGTGCCACATGGGGGCTGGAATGTCTTCCTTTGGCAGGGTTTATTCTGCGGCGTGTCACATACAGTCACCCGATAACAATTGTGGACCTTTCTTTTCAACTTCTCTGCATCCACTAAATAAGATGGAGAGCTTACTACTGTTTTTAAAATCCAAGTATTCCACCCAAAAAGGAACTCATTTGAAAGGAGCGGTATTGAAATTTGATATAATGTTTGGAATCTGCAAAGCTGTTGTGAATGACTCGAAAGCAAACATGGAAAAAGTGAAGCATGGTTTTTCCATTCCCACATCTAAAAAATGGAGAGTTCTGGTAGGGTTTTCTGGGTACAAGTGGAGGAGGTAACTCATGACTGGCTCAGAAGACCCCAACTATAATCAGATAACCTGTGATGTCCCATACCTTCCTTTTCTAGCTCCCTTATACATTGAAACAAAACAGGGTCTGACAACAGGAAGAAAGAGAATAAATCAATAAGACATACTTATAAATGTTAATACTCCATTTTTTCCCGTTTCTTAAATTTTAATAATTTAATATAATTTCTCATGAAACTAGTAGAGATATGGTCTGGTATTTGTTAAAATTCTCACATTATTATTATTTTAAAGATAAAGTCGCTATCATCCAAACATTTTGATTTTCCTAAAACCCCTTGGTCCCAGTTAATTTGGATAATCAGGGTTCTACTGTATTAGCAAATAGTCTTAATATCTGGTTTTACTGGTTATAGAAGAAATATTAATAGTTGTAAACTCACAGCTTCAGTATTACCGTTTCTTATGTTGAAATTATAGTTGTTCTGTATATATTAACTTTTTTTTTCAGCAAAACTTTACAAAAATTTTTTTCCATGATTTTTCTGCAAAAATGAAAAGAAAAAGAAAAAGAACATACAATATATTTACTTAGAATTGTATATTTGATGTACATTTTAAAAAAATCTTGAATGTAAAATGGTGGACAAAATTATGGAATTGGTTGAAATAATTCAAATTTTTTTAAAAAGTGTAATTATACCCTGGCTAATACAATGCTTAGTAGGTATTATTTTGATTTCTGATTTATCAATTATGTATTTCTTTAGTCAAAATGATATAGTAAGGTGTACATTTATTGAAATTTACTGATTTATTACCCTGTAGTTGTTTCCAACAGGAAATGACTACATCAAGGCAGTACAGAGATCCTATGAATACCAAGATGGTTAATTGAGTAAATGCATCTTTACACTGTAATACACACATGCACACGCACACACACACATACACACATGCACACACACCACACACACACACACACACACACACATTTCACTTCTCTCTCTCTCTCCCCCTCTCTCTCTATACTGATGTCATCTCCCTCTCTGTACTGACATCATTTCTCTCTCTCTCTCTCTATACTGACACCATCTCCCTCTCTGTACTGACGTCATTTCTCTCTCTCTCTCTCTCTATACTGACACCATCTCCCTCTCTGTACTGACGTCATTTCTCTCTCTCTCTCCCCCCTTCTCTCTCTATACTGATGTCATCTCCCTCTCTGTACTGATGTCATCTCTCTCTCTCTCTCCCCTTCTCTCTCTATACTGACGTCATCTCCCTCTCTGTACTGATGTAATTTCTCTCTCTCTCCCTCTCTCTCTATACTGACGTCATCTCCCTCTCTGTATTGACGTCATTTCTCTCTCTCTCTCTCTCTCTCAATATTTTGTTTAAAAATAACAAAGTAATGCAATAATTTTGGCTACTGTTGTATAATTTAAAAAAAAAAACAACAAAAAATCTTGTGGTAATTTTAGGAGTAGTTTTGATAAAGTATTTTAGGTATCTTATGTCAACAAAACTAATATCTCTTTCCCAATTCTTGGAGACTTACCCTGAAACTTTTTATAATTTAGTTAACTTCACATTTGTATGTGGATAAATAGGTTTGACAGCAGTTCGGCATTTGGTTTGACAGGGATGTAACCTAATTAATGATTGTTACTTTACCTAAGTACTAACAAGCCAAGGTTCCTGGAGAAACCAATGATTGACTAAGTAGAGCTAAAATTCCACTGTTAATTGTCATTGGTTGAAATAGCTCAGTTGCTGGTACAGTGGATCCACAACCAGAAAGTGAAGGGTCTTGGTTGGAATCCCATCAGTGGCACATACCTGAAAATGGTGTAAGAAAGATTTTTTTTTTAAATGTAGCAATAAGAATTGCAGTGACAGAGGTCTCTCAGTAACTAATATGTATATCTAACAAACTTTAAAATTCTTTTTCATTCTTATGTCTATGGTATTAGTTTGGAAAAAGAAACCTCTACTGCACAGGAACATCAGTTTACCTGTTGTTTTTCTTATCTGAGAATTCTATTAGATACTAAAATTTGTGTCACTTTGTGAAAGTCAGTCCGCTCTTCTTAGGTTCTTTTTTTAAAGAAAATGAATGAAATCGTTTGTTATTCTTTATAGGTTTGCTATGGTACCACAGAAACCAGTCCAGTGACATTCCAGACTGCCATGTACGATCCCATGGAGAAGCGAATTTCAACAGTGGGCAGAGCTATACCAAACGTGGAGGTGATGTCACAAAGTCTTCTGGTCTTTAATATTGATACATGCACTGAAATTAATATCAATAATAATTTTTAAAAAAAACAAACTGCTAAGCTTAAAAAAAACAAAACAAACAACAGATGTAGCCTTACAGAATAAGGTTCTCTCAATAGGGAGTCAGAAGGGGGAAGGTGTCTAGTATTAGCTTTGGTGACCGAGCAAGTGACTGGGGCATGGTTTTGGGCTGTTGGGGAATGGCCAAGGTGTAAAGCGAGTCAAGAGTTAACTGCAGAACCACCACAGGCACTCATTAAACTCTGTTAGCAGCCTTCGTTTTTTTAGATGTGGGAGGAAGTTGGAGTGCTCAAAGAAAACCTACAATGCTGGCTTGTGGAGAACGGCGAGAAGAAACTAAATTAGAAAGGTGTGCCAAACCCAAGGTGGTCCCAGCCAGGATTTGAATTTGGGCCCTTAGTCTAGCAGTCCAGTGGTCTACCATTTGAATAATTGACAAAAACTGATTTTGGACATCATATTTTCACAACTTAGTATTGAATCTATTCCGATTCCAGGCCAAAATCATCAACGAAGAAGGGAACTTGGTTCCCACAGGTTCATCTGGGGAGCTATGTGTTCGAGGATACATGACGATGCTCCATTACTGGGATGAAGCTGAAAAAACTGCAGAAGTGATAAAGAACAACAATTGGTATCATTCTGGGTGCGTACTTGAAGCTTAAAGTCAGCTTCATTTCAGGTTTAATGACTGGCCTTTCGGTTGTTTTCAGCCAGTTATCAAGAGGGAGTAAAAAAGCCGAGGCTGCTGATCCAGATTCAGCATTGCCCAAGGTTTGAATACTCCATCTATTTTCTGTTTCTGCTGTAATGATAAAACAAAGAGAAACATCTCTCATCGGTGAATAACTTCAGTAATTTTCAAGATTTTTTGTATAATTTCAAGATTTCTGGATCCCTTTTTAAATGTGGACTGAAACATTCCATTTGCAGAGACATTGCCACAATGGATGAAGCTGGATTCTGTAAGATCATTGGCCGGATCAAAGACATGATCATACGCGGCGGAGAGAACGTGTATCCTGTGGAGATAGAGCAGCTGCTGTATAAACACCCTCAGGTGAAAGATGTTCAGGTGTGGGCTCAGCATTCCCCTTATTCTTTTAAATTTTTTTTTCCTTGTTTTTTGGTGAAGCCCTTTTGTAAAAATACCTACTTAATTTTTTGTTGAATATTTTCCAGGTAGTTGGTGTTCCTGACAAGAGACTTGGAGAGGAGATCATTGCTTGTGTTATTCTGAAGGGAGATCAGACCTGCTCGGCTGAAGAACTTCGAGAGTTCTGCAGAGCCAGTGTAAGTACATTTGTGACTGACTGATTGATAGTAAACTGGTCCAACTCTCTCTCTCTCACAGCAAAAGAATGAAGTAGACTTCAGTTTTCATATTTATAAGGAGCCTCCACATATGGTCATGTGGAAGCAGTATTTAGTTTTAAAATAATATTATAAATTTTTACATACATTTAAAAAAATACAGATAGGAACAGTTGTTGGACTGGACATCCCTTTACCCAGATTCCTTTTTTTAAAAGTACCATTAAGAAAGTTCAATATTGAGCTTTTGGTTTATCACACACACACTTCTCCTGCCCTCAGGTATGCCTGACACATGGGGAATTTTGATTTACCAGTGGGAGATGCTCACAACCGTTTAGCAGTTTTTTGTTTCATTGTAATAGAATTTTCCCGTGTGGGCTGCCATTTTTATTCATTTTTTTGGTGAGAAACGAAAGTTCTTGCTTCCATTGCCCGAGTAATAAGAGTTCTATTTGGAATAAGAGAGACAGAAAACAGATAATGCAAGTAGAACGCTGAATGCAATATAGATTATTCTTCTCATTGTTTTTCTGATTAGTTACTGGTTTTGCTGCTGAGAATCAAGTTGGCATCAATCAGTCACGGTCAAAACTCAGTATATCAAACACATTTTTTTTGTGTGCATCTTCATACCTGAGAAAAAATCAAACAACAAACATCTGGTTTTTGCACAGACAAACCTGTTTATTTGTTTCATCAGTTTTCCTAGTCAGACAGAACCTCCAATATATGCTGATGTTTTATTTTAAAAACACAATGTACTTTTGTTGGTGATAATATAACAAACACAAGAAACATGCACAAAGATTGCCATAAGTTGGGAGTTTGCACATTCTTCGCAATGACATAATGTCACATGACAGCAGAAATTAGCAAGTCAGTATCTGTTATGGGCATGCTTGCTACTGTAATGTGGCTCATGGACCTAGCATATGTATGTGTCATATTTTGGCTGCAGGAATGTAGTTCCACTCCTGTTGTTCCACTGTGACAAGCTGTTGGAAGGTCTAGTTAGTACAATGTTATGCTGGCAGGACAGCCAGTCTAGCGCATTGACGTAGTTCTCCAAGAAAGCTTGTGCTGGCCTTGCAGTTCTTTAGGGTAGACACTGCGTCCTTTCGGACCCTCAGATGAAGTCCGCTTTTCTAGAAGAGGAAAAATAATACTGTTTACATACTGCTTTGCAAGTGGGCCATGTTATGATACAGCCAGTGCCAAATTTTTGGTGGTCTCATGCACATCTACACACTGTTCACGACAGATAGGACAGTTTGAATCACAACTGTCTACAAAGAAAAATAAATTAGCCACACATTTACACCCAGTTTCTGACGTGCTTGACAACGCCAGTCCTTTGCATGGCTTCTTACAATTAATGTTGTTTGATCTCGGCCTTGTGAAGATACGTTTATATGCTTATCAGATAATGCTGTGAGTGACCAGTGGTTGTCGAAATTCCTCTGATTTCTCATGTGCCCACTAATGTAAGACACATTGCATTTTATGATTGAAAATGTCTGTTTAAGGTGAGAGAATTGAAATATTTACAACAGACCGACCTGTCAAAATATCTCCCAGGAGATTAACCATAGCAAATTTGTTACCTTATTTACATTAAATATGTAAAAAAAAAAGAAAGTGAATTGTTTGAATTAATAACCTGACAATACTTGTTATGCTTACTTTTTGCTGTAGATGCCAAGATTTTTAAAAGAATTTTTACTTTTATAAGAATAATCTTTTTTATTTCATTTTATTTTGTTTTATCAGTTGGCCAGGCACAAAATTCCCCGTTACATTCAGTTTGTTGATTCCTATCCAATGACAGTCACAGGAAAGATACAGAAGTTTCTCCTCCGCGAACTCACCATCAAAAAGTTGGGACTTGAGCACGAAGCACCTCTTTAACCCTCTCTCAGCAGATTTTGATTCAAAGTCAATGTAAATAAATAAAGATTTCATTGACCGTAATAGATTAGCATAGCAAAAGGGTTAAGTGCACACACACACAAAAGACCATAATGCTGCTTGGTAACCTGGTCACAGAAAAAACTACATTAGCTAACATGCCATACAGTGTAATAATTTTTAAAAAAACAACAAAAAAAATTTCTTGAATAACTTTTATCCTTTCTTTTTTGATACGTTTTCACAAACAAGGTTTGTGCTTGGTGTAGCTATAACATATTTTTGCAAAGACTAACTCGCTGACTTTTTTAGCAGAATTGACATATTTTAAATAAAAGGAAAATTGTACTATTTTGATACATTTCTGTACAAAACATTAAGAATCTTTAAAGAGGCCCACATATCTGGTTTTGCATGCATCATAAAATTTTAATACTTACAAACAATCAAAGGTTTATATATCATCAAAAGACAGAGACTTTTAATGTCAGTTTTCAATGAAAATCTAATTTTTTAGACTGTGATTGATGCATATTGATGGTAACTGCATGTTATTTACATGATAATTTGAGGAAAGTTGTGCTTAATGTTAAAAAAATTAATATTAAATTTGCTAATCTTGTCCAGATTGTATTATTATGAATATCACTATTAAACACTTGTGTTAATAAACAGACAAATTACTGGATGATAAAAGCTATTTTTGTAATAAGGAAATTTCTGTAATGAATTAAGATGTTTTCACTGTTACATAATAAGTTTGGTTTTAAATGGGAATAAATCTTTGAGATGAATCAGCTTTACCATGTATAAAACCTTCAGCCATTTTTAGATTTCTAATGCTTTATTAAAATCATGAGCTGCACACGGTTCTCCTGTTAATAAGATCACAAATGTCATCACAGGCATCATAATTGTGCAAGATTTGCTGTTTGAGGGTTTTAATCTCACTACATTTTGTACTTTTACTTCAGAAGAGCTCAAAAGCATGAAATTGCCTGTGTGTGTGTGTGTTCATTGGAACAATTTTTTCCTCCACTTTGGGGCTGGGCTATTATCAAACTAATGACACGAAACACGTAAACAGCAAACTTTAGTCAGTCATCAAATAAGCTTAAAGAGTCATTGCTCACTCCATATGATTATGCAGATTAAGGGACCCCCATCCCAGGTAATGAACAACTGATTGAGTAATTACCAGGCTTAGGCACGGCAGCAATTCCACGTTTGGGGCACCGCATATACATTTGATAACTTGTCTTTGGACATTTTAACACCAAAGTCAGACCGTAAATAGTAGTGATATTAGTTAAATCTGTATGGATTCCAGTGGTCCTTTATTCTGGTTACTGCAGAGATAAATGAGTACAATTTCTTATAAAGTTTATTCTTATCCAACCATTAGGTTAAAATTTATATTAATATTTCATAATTATACTTTTAATTCAGAATTATGTAACTGCAGGAATATGGTTTATGTATTTAAGAGACCCATGTCAAATACTTATTTAAAATAATAAATCAATGTCAAGTATTCATAATGCTCTACTGCATGATACACAAGCCTGCTTGGATACATTGTAAGTGTAAGGAGTAATTGAAAATTTCAGGAAGGAAACATCTCGGCACAATTTAATATTTATGTTGTTATCTCATTTTGCACTTTAAGTATTGAATAAATCTCTCGAACTTATAGAATTTCTCGAGTTCTTTTGTTTGCGTATGTCGTCGTCATCATGACTCCACAGCATCCGTCGTCCATTTAAAGCTGACGACGGACAGTTGTTAACCGTTAACTTTCGAGAAGCTGTCAGGGGTCAAGTGGGGTTGTTTCCAGAACTAAAACAGCGAACGGAGGGGGGTTAACATACCATTTAGTGATTGTGTGTGTGTGTGTCTGTAGTCTCAGTGGTGGATAAATGCCACACACTAACTACCCCCCCCCAACCATCTCAAAATCCGCGGTATTTATTCCACAAGCCTAAATATTTAAAGGAACTAATTACCGCCATCGGTAAGCGGCGAATTTTGACCGACGGGAGTTTGGCTGTACATTATTGGAAAATGAAAATAGAGACTTGGGGGGGGGGTTACGTGCCCCTGGAGGGTTCCGGTGCCGACCACCAGGATTCCTCCTCCTCGGCGGCCGCGCATGCTCCCACCGCGTCTCGTGACGGGAATAAACCCGCGAGCTTCCAGCCAGGCGGCCGGCTTCACCGAAGGTGGGTCTCTCCTCCATTCCCTCATCCCGTCCCGTCCCGTCCCGTGGAAGCTTCGGCTTCGGAGCGAATCCGCGCGCGAGTGGCGGTCGACTCCACTCCGGGGGTTCCAGCCGCCGCCGCCGTATCTGTCATCGTTGTCGGGCATCTCTCTTAAAACCCGTAGCGTTCGGTTTTGCCGGGCGAGGAAACTCGCCGTGGGGCCGGGGCTGGGGCTGGGGCCGGGGGCTACGGGAATGAAGTCGACGAGGACCCCCCCTTTTACGTTTCTCCCTCCCTCCTGCTAATTGCAGGACGACCGGACCGGTTTCTCAGCCCCCCACGATGGGTCCCGACAAAGGGGGAGACAACTCGAATAACATAACGAGCGGACTCTCCGCTTTGTTCCCAGTAGTGACTCACTATTTTCTGTGCCCGCCGAAAAAGGGCGGGGGGGCGTTTCTGCCTGTGTTGGCCCTTTCATCAGCCCCTGGATAAAAAAAAAAACGGGGGGGGGGGGGGTGGGGCTGATACAATTACCGTCGGTACATTGCGGTGTAGCATCCAGGAGCCTGGCCCGTGAGGGGCCCCTGAAGTCGCAAAATACCCTGGCAAGAATTGATTCCTCTATCCTATTATCTGGTTGCCAAAGAAAAGGAGCCGGCTCTCCCCCCCCCCCCCACAGGTCTAAATAACTAGAACACAAGTGTCCCCTACCAGAATTATCTGCCATAGCTGGTTAACAAAACAAGGCGCCACAGTGGTGTGCATCATCAGGGTATTAAACACCCGGGTTAACCCCCAGCCCTGGTAACTACTACAGCACTCTCAGATTTTCTGTACATGTTAAATCACCAAATACCTCAAACTGAGCCAGTTATCAAGACAAAGGGAAAATAATGCTAAAAAAAAAAAAAAGGGGGGGTGGGGGACTTTATTCTTTAAATTCTTGTTACCTTTGATGTCCTGTGAGAGTGATGGTCGTATTGGAAATGGCGCAGTCCTTGTTACAGAAAAAGGAAAAGGGGTCGGTGTTTCTCGGTTTTTGAGCGCTCTGCTGAACAGCTGAGAATGTGCCCATTTTCCGTATAAGATGTCTTGATATTTCTAATTCTGCTCATCCATTGAACCTTAATACTAGACGTGCTGCTTAATCAAAACTCACCTGGTTATGGTGATGCTGCTTCGGCTGGGCTCCGTTTGAACATCCCTAGTAATGTATACAGATAAACAGTTTATCTTTTTTTTTTTTTACTTCGGTAGTTTAGAGGGAATATCAGATCAGATCAACTTCCATCGCTCTTGAATATTTTTGACTTTCTGGAATTATAAATGACATTCTACAGGGGTAAATTTGTGGTTTTGATGCTGCACCAAGATAATTTGTGCAAATTTCTCATGGAACTAATGTAATAAAGGTAAAACATTCTAAGTTATGGAAATAACTGAGCTTTCATCGAACTAAGAACGAAGTTAAAACAAACATCCTCTTTACACTTTACTGTTTCCTTTTTTTTACTTTTGGATTTGTTTCTATTGCGTTATTTTTAGGTAGTCGTATTGTTTTGACTAAGCTGAATACAAAGTTAGTAAAAGCTCAGCTATTTCCATAACTTAAAGGTGTTTTATTCCTTAAAGATTAAATTAGTGTTATACAGCAAGGAGGAAGTTTCAGTTCTTGGACTTTGCTGAAGCATTTTTTGAGTATGGTAAATCCTGGGCATTAAATAAAGGCTTAAAATGACACCACTGAGGCAGGAAAGTAAAAAAAATAGTCAATGCAGATGTAGACTGGGGAGCATCTGTTAGTCCACATGGGTTTTCTTGTTCCTGAACGCAGATTATTGCAGAATGGTCCAAATTTCAAATTGTTTGTCATTAAAGTTCTTAATACCGTTATTTCTGACAGGATTAAAAGAATCTCTGATAGCACTACTGGGATTGTCCTTAAACCTTCAATGGGGGTTCTGTTTTGTTTCTGGCCTTCCCAAAATACTGAACCATACCTTATCTTGTACGTAAATTAGAATTTATTTTCAGTGCTTTTAAATTGACGTCTCTCCTGTTTTACTCTCTGCTTGATGATAATGGCAAATGCTGGTGAAAGAATGTGTGTAGTTTTTACTGTAACCCTTTTATATTGGTATGGTGATGGATGCTTTGAAAAAAAAAGCAAAACAAATGCAATAGAAAAATCTATAAAGTAGGCTAAACATAGTGTTTACTGTCATTCCCATGTCACATGTTGTTGATATACCAGTCTGGGTCAGAAAATGGGTTAACCTGTTTGTGCAGTACATTAGGTCATCATTATAGTAAGGTGAACTTTGGAACTGAATTTCAGGTTAAGATTCTGCGCAATCCATTATCTGTACACTTACTGTGTATATAAATGCTATGTGGTTTTCTGTGTAAAGCTGAGTTGAATTTGTAGGTAGGTTATTATTATTATTAGTCTGATAATTATTGAATAAGCAGTAATGTAATAATTTGTGATGGTGACCATTCTGGTACAAGATTTAATTTGATTTTTAAAAAGAAAGAAAGAAAGGCGTGTTTGGTTTATATTACACGAGTATTTCTGTCAAGAATTTTATTTTGTGTATCTGACAGGACTCTAACTATCTGTACACGCTATGCTGCAAGATTTCTCTCTCTCTGATGTTATAATCAACTGTGTACATTTTTAAAACTCGTTTAGTAATTATGGTTGATTAATGAAGTTTTGGCTTTAAGTTAGTACTTTTTTTACTACCAGCACTGGGTAGTTTATTTAATTAAACTTTAAAAAAAAAAATGTTTATGGCTATCATTATGAAAAACTATTTCATCATCTCAGTAGACGCTAGCTTAGTTCTGCATTATTTCCCAGTGCACTTCGGTCAGAAGTTTATACATGGAGCATCTAGCTAAACTGATGGATGGTAAGGGGACTGCTATGCTTACTATCCTGAGGGTTCTGTGAATAGTATGCTGAAAGATAGCACACAGCTGCCCACCTATGACTTTGCTTTGCTTTGCTTTAACTTTTCCCCCAATCTTTTACTCATCAAAGCACCACTGCATCTGTCATGCCTTTAAGGAGTTTTCCTGCCATAGTGGAAACCGAGAAGCCTTAATTTTTGTTTTGGTTCTTCTTCTTCTTCCACTACAAAGAAAGATTACTTTAGAGTTTAATTTTTCTGAACATGGAATAGAATTAATCCACAAAATAAAGATATTTCTGAAGTGCGGCACAGATTTATTATAAATGTTTAATTTGGAGAGTTTTTTTGAGGGTTAGCTTCTGTTTTAATTCTGTAATACATATACAACAAACCTTGTTTGGGGAAATTTCTGAATTAGTGTAGGGCAGGGTGTTGTTGGTTTCCTGACTGTATTTTGTAGCTTAAAGGAAATATGCAACAAGCCATAAGGTTTTGAGCAGATCTAGAAGTGTATTTGCCCATGCTTCCGAGGGTTGTAACAGAGATAGTATTGTTTGTGGAACACACTGTTGTCTGACCGATTGAGGCTTTTACTTTGTTACTGTTTTCCGTGAGTTGGACCGCGTCACGAGTTTCAATGTTAACATATTGTTCTTTGGCTCTTAGCTAAACAGCAGATAGCCCATTAGTCATAATTGAAGAACTAAATATGTATGTATCGGTAGGGCATTACACAACTTTATAATGCAAATAATTATTACTGTAGGGAGAGATGCATCTAATTCTATAAAGAACTTCATTAAAAAGAAACAAAAAGCTCAGCAACAATTGATTCTTCATTGTTGCTCCACAAAAATGTTAAATTCATTTGGATGTATTTCATCTTAGTATCCACTTTGATTATACCCCTTTCATTTATGTTATGTTTGGTAATGGGAGTTGCGTTTATTTTGTTTTTTAGCTGATAGTTTTGGAATTAGTTTGTCGGTGATCCAGAGGTACAACTGACTTCAAGGCAACCCATTCAGTTTGGTGTTTGTCTGGTTTTATTTATATGGCTGTCATTTAAATTAACACAGCTTTAGTTTCCTTGTATCTACAAAAGAAGTAATGGAGAAACAATCTTTCTCTCTCTCTCTCTCTCTCTCTGTGTGTGTGTGTGTGATCTGTTGATTATTTTAAAAATGTTTCATTCTCTAGGTAATATGCCTTAGCTGACCTGAATGATTGTTTTATGGTGGAGAAATTACGCTAAGTCAAGTCTAGCCAGCCCTCACACCCAGGGCATTATTCTTATTACCATGATATAGATCTAGTATGTTAATTTCTAGATTTATATTTTTGTAGTCACATGCACACTGCAATTATTTTAATTATTGTGAGGTATTGGCAGCTTTGCCACCTGATGTCGAAATGCAATTAGAAATTTGGAGTGTTCTTTGAGTAAATTTTGCACAGGAGGAAAAATTGAATTGTTTATCGTACATGCCAAAGCTGCCATCTTTAGGACTGGCAACTAAACAAAAATAACAAAATATCTACTCACATGATCTGTTACAATACTAATTATTATGATAATAGCAATAGCAACCAAAATCATAGAAACAAAGCTGATGTGGATGACTGACAGACAGTTCTAGTGGTACAGATGAGATTCTGGTAAGGTGGGTACTGCTGTTCCATAGGAGTCATTTTGTCAGGGATTCATGCAATTTGTCAACTTGAGATATGAATATAGTAATCTCTCCCTGTATTACAGTTTTTCCAGTCTGCAGAGAGATTAAGGGTGTTGTAATGTTGTTTGGATTGGCCAAGCCATTACCCTAAGGCCCATTCAGTCTATATACTAAAGTTTATACTTCATCTGACAACAAGAAGCAAAAAGCATTAAGTAAAGTTAGAAAATCTACTGGTCTACAATGTGTGCATAACCTGAAGTTATGAGTACGTGGCACTAGTTGTTAACAGTCATGGGACAACAAGCTATCATTGATTTTACAAGGTGCATGATAGTGGGTGCCCGTGCGACTAACCCTCTTTCCTAGTGTGGCAGCTGCACTAATTAATGCTCATTAAGATTGGCATGTCTGCAATGACAACACTTGCAGAAAAACAACTATTTGCAAGCAGGTAATCATAGCTCAAGTCGCAGACTCTCAACACTTTGTGACATGCTAAATAACCAAATTCATTGATGAAATCTTGAACACCAAACAAGGTACATCTGTTTCTATGCAAATAACATCCTAGAAGTTCCACATTGTATTTTGGTACTGGAAAAATTACAGCATAATCTTAAAATATTCTTGTAACCTACCTCTCTCTCTGACGAGGTTAAAAACGATGGCTTTTACTAATTGGTGAGGCAGTGTAAAAAAAAAACCCATTTTGTTGGGCAATTTTCCTTAAACTGTGGCACCAATATTGTACTATTGGACCAACAATAATATTTGAATTTATTTTCTGATTCTAAGTACTACTATTTCTTTTTTTTTTTATGGTCAGTCTGATTAATTATTTAAATTTATTGTAGCTTTGTTGGTTTGCATATTTTTGAAAACCTGTAGCTCCTGTACTGTCTTGGTGACTGATACCAATCTGTTGTACCCCATGTCTTTGCACCATTGGGCATTTCTCTGAATTTAATTTTTCTGCCAACTTTTCTTGTTCTTCAAAAATAATTAAACTCCATACATTTTGGAAAGAAGCTCACAAAATTTTTTTAAATTAAAGGTCAGTATGCAGTTTGTGATTAACCATGAGTTATGGCTTCAATTGTGCAGGAAGTGGTTATAGGGAAGCAGGAACGACTGCAACAGGTGTTATGTTATGAAACCTGATGACTAATCTTTGAATAGTAATTTTGTTCAGTCTAATTTTTCTCTCTTGTTTTTGCACTTCTAGTACACGCATTTTTTTAACTCAACAGAAAAAATGTTGTCTTCACTTTTAATTCACTTTTATTTACATTTAATGGACATGCAGATCTGTTTACCCAAAAGGTAGAAATGGCGAAAACCGATTTGTCATCAATGACAAGTACACCATCCCATCAGAAAATGACAAAATGCCAGCTGCTGGATTCAATCAAGAAAGCAGCTTTTGTCGTCGGCACAGCAGCGTTGGTGTTTGTGGCTGCTCGTAACTCCATCACCTGGTAAAGTAGCCAACTTGTTTATTTGCTGTCAGTTACTAGTTAGATATAAAGTGACCAAATGCTTGAAGTAACTTTGTGGTCACCCATTACACATACAATAATGGATGATATCTGCTTATTTTGAAGTACTTTAGATTTAGCAGAACATTTATAAATGTGATTTAATTTTTGAGAATGCCTTTTACAATACATGTCTTCCATTAGCCTGAAAAATGACCATTTAATTACATATCTTATTAGTTAAGATATTATTGGCTACTTTGATTTTTTAATAACACATTTATTTGTTGTACTTTTGTTTATATTAAACTTTTTAAACAATACAGGCATCTTCAGAGATTTTGGGGAGCATCAGGAGATTTTTGGCAGAGACAGTGGGATAATGTGCTTAACTTTTTCAATGGAGATGAATTTCTTATTGGAGTCTTTGGTGAGTACAAAGAAAGATGTGTTTGAGAACTACTTTACCCTTTGGCTGCTTGGTGGCATCCTACTACAGCAGCAGTGATGTTAAATCTCTGGTTTCAGCAAGTCATTTTTCTAATATAAAGCAAACTGTACTTCTAATATTTCGCTTTGGCTACAGGAAGGAAGCAGCAAAAAAAACCACAGAAGTTAATCTTTGTGTCTTTTTACTTTAATCTATGCATTACCCACTATTTTCTCCTGATGCTTCACTGGTGTCTAGTTCAAATATCAGAATTTTTCAAAATGTGACATACTAAGGCATAATTTTTGTCTTTAAAAATTTTTCTTTTCTTTTTTTAAAATTGATGATTTCCACATTCTGCCATGTCATAGCTCTACTGAATCATCAGTATAAGTATGATCCTTCTTATTTCATCTTTGTACATTTCCTTACCTGACTCTCCTTTTTTGACATAGTGGTATCAACCTAAATATGGCTTAACTCTTTTAACATGATGAATAGCATACCTGGTTGTGAGGACTACAATCGGTTATGGTTAGAATAATCTGTTTAAAATTTTTAAGCTTTCTGCATGGAATGGTACCATTTTTTCTTCTTTTTTTATTATCATATGCAATGTTAACACATTTACTAAGAAAAGAAATTTGCAAGTAGCATTAATTATCATATCTTATTATTTTACTATGTGCATGCACTTCGAAACAATAGCTGTTTGGTATCTTGGTATCTCCATTCTCTCTCTCTCCCTGAATGTTTGTTTTATGTGGAGAAATTACATTAAGTCAAGTCTGGTTTTATTTGTATGGCTGTCATTTAAATTAACACAGCTTTAGTTTCCTTGTATCTGCAAAAGAAGCAATGGATAAACAATCTTTTTCTCTCTCCATTCTCTCTCTCTCTCTCTCCCTCTCTCTCTCTCTCTGTGTGTGTGTGTGTGTGTTGATCTATTGATTATTTTAAAAATGTTTCATATGATTTCTTGTAGGTAAAAACTGAGTTTCACATCTTACTGTAAGCCTATGAAACATGACTTCCTATTACATCTGTTTGTCTACAGGAACCACATTGCTGACCATGGCTGTCTTCTGGTTGTTGAACAGCTTTCTTGTTTTTCTTGACATGACTGGCTGGCCGGCTTTTCTTCTCAACTACAAGATCCAGGCAGACAAGAATGTTCCTGTGAGTATTCGAGGATGAGTAACGAGAAAAACAGAAGATTATTACTTAATTCTCTTTGTTTACGGTGCACCTCTGGATCTGTGACTGAATGCAAGAAGCTCAGAAGGTGACGGATTGCAGTTTGTGGAATGGTAAAATAAAGTATTATTGCAGGTGTTTTAAAACCAGACATTGTGGAATTTCTGCACTTTTTCATCAGTGATGTATTACACTTGGTGTTTTTCTCGAAACGGTTGGTGTTAGTTTGGTGAAGCACAAATTTATCTCTTCGGTACAGGGCTCTATTTCCTCTCCTCTCCTAACCCCCTGTACCTATAGCTAATCATTTACACAGATTTGCTGGAACAGAGCTCATGGGGAACTATTTAATACAAAAAAAGATGCATTAGAAAATAAACAAACAAATGCAAATTTTAGTTTGTAGATAATTTAAAAAAAACATTACTAACAGTTTCTTTTTTCTTTTTTGTTTGAGTTTGTGAAAAACATCAGTTATTTTAATGAATATTGTATACTTTCGCCATCTATTAGAATGACCACTGATGTAGGAGAGAAGTCATTTGTTACATCAAAAAGACAACCAACTAAGTTTGGAGTTTGTTTATCTTGCACCAGGTGATGTCTCCAACCAGATTAAACCGAATTCCGGCTTGTTTGTGTGACTGGATACATGTCAGCTTGATAGGGTTCCGTTGGCTTTCTTTCCAGGTGGACAAAGTCAGGCTGTGGAAAGCTGTGAAGCGAGCTCTGTTTAACCAGACAGTGGTGGGGATTCCATTCAGCCTTTTTGTGTTCTGGGCCATGAAGCAGAGAGGCTGCACCTTTGGTGGAGACCTGCCAACTTTCCATTGGGTTCTGCTAGAGCTTGTGGTTTTCACACTGATAGAGGAGTTGGGCTTCTACTACTCTCACAGGTGATACAGCAGCTGGGACCTTCTGGCATCAGAAAAGCGCAGCTGCATCGATGCTATAAGGTCTTCCGTTCTGAACATTCAGCTACCCAGTGTTTATTAACTCATTTTTTATGTTTGTTAGACCTGCTTAACACCTTCCAATGACATGGATTAAGTTTTTTTTTTCATTCATTGTGGTTTGAAAACAAAAAAAAAAAATATAATGAGACAGTTTCCAATAATTACCAAAGACCTTGCCATTACCTCAGTCATGAGGTTTTTTCTCTCTCTCTCTCTCTCTCACACACACACACACACACACACACACACACACACACACACACACACAAATACATGCATGCATACATATATATAAAAACAGACAAAGATGCCAGGCTTGAAATATTATAGAAGAAACATTTATCAGGCATTCCAAAGCACTTCATTTATTTATTTTTATTGTGTAATGTAAATTACAAGTTTATCTGTTTTTATCACCATTAAATTAATGTAAAATAATATAAATTTTATCAGGCAGTTGGTATAGTGTAGCGTGTAAAGTGGCTGCTTATCATTGTTGCAGTGGCTGTTTGGTCTCATGATGGGCCCAGCCTACTTAGTGTCCAATTGATTTCTCTGGCTGTGATCTTTATGGGTTTCTTTCAGCTTATACGAAGAGTTTATGGATTTTTTTGTTTTCGTGGATAAAGTCAATATGCATTTGGCACTTTTTGTCACTCATGGCCTCCTTTACTGAATACTTCCCCCAGTCAGTATTTTTCTGGGTCCTTATCATTTGGGCATGCCTGTAAGGCTGTTAGGGGGCAGCAGAAATTGCTCATCACTTTAGTTTCTTGAAAACACCTTTTAAACGAATCTGTTGTCTGAAGTTTGATTAAATATGATATAGAAATTATGGATGAAACTTGTACTTTTGCAGACTGTTGCACCATCCAGTTATGTACAAGCACATTCACAAGATACACCATGAGTGGACAGCCCCCATCAGCATTGTATCGATTTACTCTCATCCACTAGAACATGCTGTCAGCAACATGCTGCCTCCCATTCTCGGCCCCATCCTGATGCAGTCCCACTTGGCCACTATTTGGATGTGGCTGTCACTTGTCATCATGTCCACTACTGTGGCTCATTGCG
This sequence comes from Nautilus pompilius, assembly GCA_018389105.1. Lineage (NCBI taxonomy): Eukaryota > Metazoa > Mollusca > Cephalopoda > Nautilida > Nautilidae > Nautilus > Nautilus pompilius. Next base: position 657,994 of record JACATO010000918.1, on the reverse strand, counting down.
GTTATCACCTTCCATTTTTGCCATCACCAGAAGCGCACGATTTTCACCATCTCAAGTAAGTGTAGAAAATATATTATGCCTAATGTTGTAGCAGTCATCATGTAAAATTATACTCATCTTCCTTCACTCTTTACCTACTGCTGATGCATTTAAGCTCTTCCTTCAGTTATTGTTGTGGCTTATCATTGTGGAAAAGGTAGCTTTGCTCAAAATTCTGATGTGTCCGATACATTTGCAAATAATGAGTATTTTGGTAACTTATTAACAAAAATGAAAGGAAATGCACTACAACCAACCAGAATTATAAGAGTACTGCAAAGGTAAACTGAAAACCATTGAACCTATATTTTCTCCCTGAGATGTCTTAAATGGGAGAATCTGATATGGTTGAATGCTTCTAGATTTTGATTATAAAAGCACAATAAAAATTGTTCTCCAGGTGCTTGTCAGAAAGGTTATTGGCTGATAAAGATTTAAGCCAAACAGTCTGACACTCTACTTTTTTTAGTTTGAAAGCAATTTTGTTGATCTTTTAAATTTATTTCGTAGACAAACTAATAGGTTTATCTGCTGTTCCAGGTTCAATCAGAACTTTGGAGTCCTTGGGGTACTTGACCGACTTCACGGAACGGACAACTTATTCCGGAACAGCCCAGCCTACCAGAGGCACATCTTGCTGCTCAGTCTTGTCCCCATCTCCCAGAAGTTTTCAGAACCAACCAAAAAAACAGCAAAGATGGAGTGAGGTGGGACAAGGAAGAGTCGTGATGTTTTAAATGGAAACAGCGATTTAACTTTTAATTTTAGTGGCTACTTAGTATGCATGCGTACATGTATATAAATGAAAAAGAGTGTATGTCTATTACGTACAGTGATGGTTACAATTATTGCATCACCTTATACTTTTAAACAGAATATAGTGTTCATTGTGTATTACAATGTAAAAGTCCATTTTTAATATAATAAAGTCAGTTAAACATTGTTGTGATGCCCACATAGCTTAAGCATTATTTTAACAAAAGAAATACATAATAAATCAGAAACAAGACAAATGCCTAATTAATGCATTAGTCATAGCACAATTACTTAAATAAAATTATTTCAGGTGATGTCAATAATTATGGCCTCTACTAATATATATAGACAGACATTTTAAAATTTAGATTTCATTACTGTTTTAAAATTATTTTTTATTTATTTATTACTAAATTAGATGTTTTCTATTGTTGTCGATAACTGGATGATTGATTAATTGAAGATTTGGAATATCACATTTTTCAAAATAAATAACGAATAGAGATTATCACAATTTGCAATTTATTTTTCAAAATGTGATTATAATCTGGAGTAAAACGTTTAATTAGTTTTCAAAGTAAAATGATGATAAATAACTTAATAGATACTATCCATGATTTGTAAAACTGGTTTTTATTCTGTGTACATGGAAAATGGTACTGTAGTTAGGGAATTGAGATTGGCCGTCCAAAAAGATGGTAAAATCATGAATCGTGTGTCTGACATTGCTTTGTTGGTCTGGGTGAGCAGCAGCAACATATCACATGACTGTTTGGCAAGCAAACCCCACAGAAGCTGGAAACAATTTACGCAGTATCCGGGTAATAGGCTTTGTTGGAGGCAACCCGTTTTAGGACCAGTCACACACTTGAACGGTGTTTTTTATTACTGACATCGAGGAACTAGATGTGCTGTGTGTTTGGGCAGTTCCAAGAAAAAGGGCCATGAAGTCCATCAGTGTGTTTTAGCTGGGGCATGAGCCTGATACCAGTCTAATAACCAGTCATTCTCTTCAAGCTCTTTTGATTCTGCTTCTTAGATTTTGAAATTATCTGTTTTTGTTGGGAAATAAATGGGTGGTGAAGAGAAAACACTTAGCTGTTTTAAGGATAATTTATGAAATACCAGAATTTTCTTCACCAAAAACTTGAAATTTAAAAATTTCTTGTTTTTTAGCAAACTGAATACAATTTTGTCCACAAAATAATCATTGGCGTCTTTGGTCTCACTCTCCTGAGCCAAGATGAAAGGATTTAAAGACTTTTGTGTCCAATTAAACATTTTACTCAAGGAGTAAAAAGGAGAAACTTCATTCACTTCACTTCTATTATTTTATGGAGAATTACTTACAAAAGGTGGTCTAGAATGCTTAATAAGCATGACAGGTTTGTTTGTTTTTTTCCTTCAAGGACTCAAAGCTTAAGATACTCGCTTGTTCATGTCAAAGACAATATGTGAATCCAAAGAGTTTATTCCATCCATGCATTTGTGAAGTTTACTTCAGTCAAAAACATTGGGATGCTAAACTTGTCCCTGTGGCTGTGGGTTTGCAACACCACTCTATGCCATAATCAGCACCCTGATTTACCAGAACGGTTTGTAACACACTGTAAAAAAAAATCTACAGATGTAGATAGATGCAAAAGGTCATTGACAGGAAGTTAAAACTAACTAGTGCACTTTCTGGCAGAATAGGCCATCTTATTCTAATTTTAAAAGAGAAAAATTCCTTTCCACTACCAGATATTATTTTAGCAGAAATGTCTCATCTCTTATACTTAGGATTCCTAGTAATATATGGTGTGTCACTAGTATCACAAAATTGGCCTAGTTCTTGTTTTCCCACGGTGGAAAAATCTGTAGTACAAACTAGGAAACAATACTAGTCATCCTGGTAAACCTTTACAACTTGTGTATTAGCATACTGATTTACCATAATAATCACAAATTATTTGATTGTTATCTTAAGGTTATTAAACAATGCACAGCATTTGTGTAAATATTTACCAATCTGGCCTGTTTTAAATCAAACTTAGCATCTTGGCTAGCATTTGTGCACTTCTGAGATGGTATTTGAATTGTAAGTGCCAGCATTTTTTTAAATGTATTTGTGCGCAATAATGCTTTATACCACTGTTGTACAAGAGAACTTTAGTTTTGCGTTCTTTAATTTTTTGTTTGTTTTAAATATGCCTTCGTTCTTAATAACAGTATCTGAAGCAAGTAACAATGCAATTTTCAGCTAGTCTTTCATATTTTGATAACTTAATCAATTCACAGCTTGCCATCAATGCAAACATGTATAGAAGGTAATTCACTTCATTACTCTCAAGTAGTTTGCACTTTATGTTCATCAATCTTTGTGAAAATAATTTTTATTAAAAATGTAAATTGGGTCAGTAAAATAAAGATTTAAAATGCAATGTTTTGCTTTTAAGTACTTGCATGGTTGAAATTATAGGTTAAAAAAATTAAGCCAAAGTAAATGTTTGAAAACTACATCTATTAATTAGTTTAATGTCGTGTATCCTCTTGATGTTTGACTTAGCCTGCCATAAGTATTTCTTGTGATAGTACTAAGTGTATTGGGTTGAGGATTAGAGTTCAGTCAGTATCTGTTAGTGACTGATTGGCTTTAGAAAACCCAGCATGGTTTCTTTCTACTCTTTAGCACCAGTCTGTCTGGGTTTTCTATGGATGTCCATGTTTTCTTCACCAGTAAACAATTCTGGTGGGGGTCTCTCCATTTCTTGCTGAAGACATAAGTGGTAGGCCCTATGAGGCATGAGAATGGCAATGGTCATTATCAGTAATCTTGGCGCAAAGCAACCCATCAGGTATGCTTGCAGTTTCAAAGGATGGACGTGGAAAAAGAATATTTCTTGCTTCTAATGTTGGCAGGCATCTTCGTTAGAAATTTGTTTCGTATCAGTAACAGCGGTATTTTACCCCAAACCAATTTAAAATATCTTTTGTGGAAAATTTTTGTTTGTTTCTAACGCATTACAAAGGAGGGAATCTGCGGTAGCTACAACATTTAATTGGAAAAAAGAAAATAATTTGCATTGATTAAATATGCACTTACCTAAGGCCCGGCTTTAAGGTAATATATATATATATATATATCTGTAAATGGTTCACTAATTTCTAGATATGGTTATTTCGTTAATAAAAAAGCTAGGTAAGGGATACGCGGTTAGAGGGAGGTAATCCGGGGGTTGTAATCTTTAGAGTAGAAACAAGATTCGAGTCACCGTTTGGTCTCACCTAAAAACACCTTTGAATAGGCTATAGATGCCTCGTGGCGCTTAATTTATTATTGCGGGTGCCATAATCTCTCTCCCCTCCCCCCTGTGTTTGTGTTGAAAGACGAGTGAACAACAAACATAATGATTACGCGCCGGAACACCGGTCTGAATCATGCCACGTGACCAGACGACGCCATGATGATCTTCGCGAAAACGAGGCTGCTTTGATGTCCGTATTCTGTAAGTACTGTGAGAGAGAGAGATGCCAGACGATTCGGTTAGGGCTAGGTTCAGTCCACCCCGTCCGTGTACGGGGGCTCATTCCGGATCTGATGATTTCGAAAAAGAGACCCCCATAGTTATAGGGGAAGGGCGCAGATCTCTGTCGACCGAACCTGCAGCCAGCTTAGCGCAAGCACCTGCTGGGGGGGGGGGGGTAGAATCTAGACAGGGGCCCCGACAGAAAGGGATGAGTGCCCGGCCAGCTTTGGCTCTCCTAACAAAGATGTTGTGGGGGTTGGGGGAGACCCCACCCCACCCCACCCCACACCACGGCAGGACAGTAAGAGCCGGCCCTGGGCTGCTGCTGGTGCAACTGTATACCAGCTAGAGAGAGAGAGAGAATCATTGGTGGTGTCCACGAGTCCCTCCCTCCCTCCCTCTTAGGTGTAGACAGACTGCTGATTAAAATATAACTTTAAACCTTTCCTACTTGTGAGACGTTGTTATTTTTTTTTTTTGTTTTTGAAGGTTTAAACAAGTTTATCAGGATATATATATCGAGGATGGCCGAAAATCAAGGTGTCAGTGCTTTCCCTCTTCCACCTATGCAGTATGTTAATCTCTACACAGACGAAAACATGAAGCGGGGCCGAGCTCCACAGCCGCCGCCACCTATACAGGTGATATGCATTTTAATTTTAGTCTGATGACTTTTCTAAAATGTACACTAAAGTAAACCCACAACATTCATTTTCCTTCATGTTTTTCCAAAAAAAATTAATATTCATTACTAGGATGCGTTAATTTGGAGTTAAATTGTATTATTAAGACAGAAAATTCTGATGTTCCGTTTTATAGTTTTGTGAAAATGATTACGTGTTTTTTCCAGCAGAATCTGAATAAATGTGTAAAACATTCAGCCTTTGGGTGAAATAATAATTGTATTGCTCTTATTCTTTCTCTCTCAGTCCTCATACATTTGTTTTATTGTACCTTGAGCTCTAAATTTCAACAAATCCCACGAAAACATTCTTCAGCTTGTTGTTCATTTTGATCAGCTCTTGGCTGCTAGAACAATATTCATTGGCAGCAGTTGTGAAATATCTTCATGGCAATGCAATTATGATTTTTGCTTGGCCTACTGCAAGCCTTAGTTTGGACCCAATATTGATTCTTTGAGATCAAATTGTCATGGCATGAAGTGGAATCATCCTATTTAGAATATTGTTTAACTGGCCCGGGTTTTGACTAGCAGCGATTATCTTACCTATGCATTTGAAATCTTGTGGGCAACATGGGGCAGTGGTAAGTAAATCAGCTTTACAAGTGTAGGCTACATTCAGTATTGGCATTAATCAACATTCAGGTTCCAGGAATGTAAATGATATTTTTATTGTATTGTAAAAGTACTGGTGATACATCTAACACCATGGATGTTACAATGATACCTTTCTTTAGTGACTAGTTTCTATTTTACAAGGTGTTATATAATACAGGAAACTGAACAGATGTCGTCATTTTTTTTCAAAATATTGGTACTTTGTTGTATTAGGTCACTTTTTAGAGAAATTGCATTTTAGATTGTTTCTGAAAAATAGTGGTGCATAACTTTGTCAGGGTATAGATTAATGGAAGTTGCTGAATGGATCTACTAAAGATTCACCACATGAAAAAACAAAAAAATTTATAAATCATTTAATTTTATTTTATTGTTTACTGTATTTCTGCACATATATCCCATGGATTATGCTGGACTTTAGAAATTATGCACTAAATGTGGTGCATCTATAGGCAAGGCTACATCAAGTCTTTTTTTAATACAATCTCCATTCATTTACTGTTTCATTGTTCTGTTGTTTTCAGATCTGATAATCTGAATTATTGTAAAGACAAATTTATGGTAGAAATGAAAACACGATGGTTACAGCCAGAATTTTATTAAAGCCTAAGCCAAATTATTGAATGCTTGAATGAAATGATCAATTATTGACCTTCTATATAGTGTTTTCTCTTACATAAATTTATTATTTTGTTGAACACTATTCAAATATGCATATTAAAACAAAGCTTAATAGTTTATTTATCAAGATCATCTGTATCCTCACTGCTAGAATTATTTTCAAATCCATCAAAGCTGGCATTAGAATCACTGTTATCTTTTAAAATGTCCATGACCCCATTTCTGTAACTTCAGACTTTCCTTTATTGTTGCTATCTTCATTATATATATGTTTACAATATCTTGGGATACTGAAAACATACATACCTTTATACTTGTGACAAAAAGTACTAACTCAGTTACAGATATTGCAGTGTGTTCTACAGCAAACCATCAGTCATCTTCATTGTCGGACTGTTTCTCATTCTGTTAGTCCAGCCTTGACAAATCCATTGCATATGGTTGCTGATGTAAATTTCTGCCATGCAGTTAAAATCCATTTATAGACCTCTGCACATGTGGCTCGACGCCACTGTCCTGGCTGGAACGAATGTGTGGTCTGTTTGTCATCTATTGATCTCATTCAACTTCAGCATTTGAAACAGTGGTTTACAACTGTATCCAGTGACTGTAGTTTGCTTGTCAGTCCATCCAGAATAACAGGAACACGGCTGGCTACCCACACATTGGCCACTGCCTGCAATCGCTGCTGTTTGTGAAAAACCAACAGCTATTTTGGTACTGATTTGCGCTCTGTAGCATCGTTCCTTTCAGAGCTGCATCATGCGTTCATCCAACCTTTCTTGTTGCGATGGAAAACAACCCCAGATAGAATGTTTTCATGACTCTTGAAAATCACTACAGGTTTCAATTTTAACCAGATTCTAGATGCCACCCTGCTTCTGTTGTTGTCAATGCTGATGATGATATAGCATTTAATTAGATTTTTGCAAAACTCTGCCTATTTACAAAACTCTCAAAGATTATCCTGTTGTGTCTGCACGCACCTGTTGCCACACAAAACTGGAGTCCGGTGACTTTCTTTTTTTTTTTTATTAGTGTCAACGTTACAATGTTCGGTCAGGGTTAGGGTTCGTATTGGGTACAAGTACAGGTTGGTTGCTTGACGGGATTAACGACTTATGCAGGGCACGTGTTTGGGTGGGATGTATTCACAAAAGAAATGGCATATAGCATCATGTTCTTTAGTTTGTATTTAAAAAATACCAAAGCATCTATTCTGTAGAAAAAGCAGTTTTTTCAAACATTTTCAAATTTCAGAGAGAGAGAGAGAGAGAGAGACCCAGGTTTTGAACATGAAATTTTTAAGCGTTTTCATTTGTATTTTAAATGCCAACACTTCACACTTTCTGCTGGAGTTGGTTTAAGGTTTATTTGAGTGTTTAGAGGTGGTTTTTTCTCTCAACCTGTAAATTTGTAGTGTCTGAAGCTGCACAAAAGTTGCTTACTCAAAAAAGATTCATTCATGACCATCACAATTTTTTTTAAGAACATGGTGAGTTACCTCCCATGTATATGTTGATTCTAGTTTAAAAGTAAGGAGGCAGTCTGATGACGTGTGATGTTTTCCAAGGAAGTCTAATCACAACTTATAGTTAAAAGATTTTACATTATACAAATTCATATGATATGTATGCTACTTAGCTTTTTCAGTATGTTTTTTGAATTACCATAATCATCATTACATTTGATTATCTACATTATTTTAATATTTTTCTGCAGGATACTTACATGATGTTTGGAGCATCATTTAGTGCTGATGATACAATTATTCGTCCTCTTGAATCTCAAGGGTTTCGACGTCTCTATCCACAGAACTATGATCACAAACGGGAATTAAAAAAGCTGAACCATTCCATTTTGATAAACTTCTTGGATCTCTTGGACATCTTGATTCGGTCACCAGATTCACCAAAACGAACAGAAAAACTGGATGACCTTAACCTTTTGTTTATACATATGCACCATCTGATAAATGAGTTCAGACCACATCAGGCAAGGGAAACCCTACGGATGATGATGGAATACCAGAAACGACAAAGGCTCGAGATTGCTGACCGGTTTCAAAAACATCTGGATGGAGTAAAAGAACTCATACAAAAGTCTATCCAGTCTTTGCCAGACTCTGATGGCTTAGACTGTAAAGCCATGACATCTAGTGAGATCCTACAAGCAAAGAGTCTAGGTGCTCTTAAACAGAATGATTTGGAACCATGTGATGGACTGGACAAAATGATGTGTGAGATTGTTGACAATTTAACCTAAAATTTTTTATTCTTTTTTTAAAGTTGCCATTGCTGGAAATGTTAATTTGGTATGTATAACCTCAATTGCTTTATGTATAAATGTTTGCTAATTTGGTGCTTTTACTATTAAAAAAAAGTAGTTTTCAGTTAATCTGTACATGGTGATGGTCCCCAGATATTTTGGATTATAGCTGGAAACTGATGATGTGGTTAATAGTACCCGTTAATCTGTTTTCTGTTCCATTAATAGATAGTTAAGTGTATTAAAGGTAACATTTAGTTTGGGTATATTAACCGAAAAGAAAACTATACACAGTTAAGCAATGTCAGACCCAGGTTGGGTGGAGGGTTAGTTAAAGTCATGCTTCTGTAAAAGATGCTCAGTTGCTTAGCTTTATCCAGTGGAAATTTAATTGGTTACGGTGAGTTTCACCAAACTGAAAGGAAGGGAGATAGTTAATTGGTTACGGTGAGTTTCACCAAATTGAAAGGAAGGGAGATAGAGTTTTTTTGTTGTATTTTTCATTTTCAGAGTGGTCATGGCACAACTTTGTAATGGACATTTTCAAGATAAACTTGGTTGTGGACTTCAGTTCTTGAGGGAAATCAAAATTCAGTTTAAGCGGGTGCATCTTGTAGGCTGCTAGATTTATGTTTGTCTCTTACAGTAAAAAAGAAAACAAACTTAAAGCTTCTGCTTTGTTTAAAGATGGCATGTAGTAGATTCTTGTTGGTGAGGTATTTATAATGCAACTGCTTGCAGTAGGATATCTTAACATGGATAACTGTTAAACTTCAAAAAATGGAAATATGAAAATAAAGGAACATGTTAATGATGTAAATAATCAGGACGACTTGAGAGCAGTTTTGGCTCATGAAAGGGTGGTTTATTTAAAAGGATAGGTTTCTCTGTGGCAATTGTCTAGAGTAGAACAAATCTAGGAATCCCATTTTTCTCACAAGCATTAACCCTTACAATGTTTATTTCCACTATGCATAAACCCCACTTTAAACTTTATGTACATGTTAGTTTTTTCTTTTTTCAAACCTATTCTGGGATAAGACATGATGTAGTAAAGGGCATTTCACATTCACTTGGGTTTGGGTTTTACTTTAACTATATGGGCTCATTGGGCCTTTATCCCAATGAGCTGAAAACATCTGCACCTCATTCTATAAAAACAACAACAAACCTAGTTTCAATTTTATTAAGTTAAATCTGCTACTTGTTTAAGTCACATTTTTTTAGCTTTAAGCAGCGGCAGCAAATTTGGATTCTGAAAGCTGCCAATTTCTCCAATCCACTCGTTCTTTGATTTTGGATACGGCATAGAGGGAGGATAACGAAACAAAAAGGCGACTTCATTGCTGAGCTCTGCTGACCTGGTCGTGTTGCCAATGTACATCTGAGGACTCACCGTCATTCTGTAGTTTCGGTTTCCATCAGGACCTTCAAAACAGAGCTTTCAACCTGTATTATTCCATACACAGATTACAGGCCATCAGCTGTTTGTCTGTGAATTTATATATATATTTATTTCTATTGGGTGGAACCATAGATTATTTTTCTTGCAATAAATGGACTTAATAGAATCTAACTACCCTATTACAGAAAAAGAAATAGATTGGCATCACATCTGCTAATCAAGCTTTAGTTAAAAGTCTAAAATCAAAGAAATATTAAATGCTATCCTGGTTGTTCTCAAACAGAATCATAGATACTGTGCACAAAGGAGGAAGTGTTACCATGGTAACATTTCCGTCTTTGTGCACGGTAACTGTCTCCCGCAATCGTTTCAGTGGAGAACGACAAAGATTAGACGAGGAAGGGGAGGTAATTCGGACCGGCAATTACTGTTTAACGGTAATTTCAAAATAACAGCGTTGTGATACTTCCTTATTTGCGCTCCGAAATAATTACTGATGCACGACGACTTCTGTAAATACGAGGGGGAGGGGGAAGGGCCACCCGGCGTGCCTCTGATGTGTCCATTTTAAACTACACCTCGGGGAGGTGGTGTTGAAAGGCCAATACACGACCGACCCGGGGTTTTGTGGTTTTCATAAATTGAAATTAGTATTTGTTTATTTACCGCGTCGCTTCGGCAGACCAAACCCCGGCGGTCCGTCTCACTTACCGGAGAAGAAGTGTTGACCCTTTCCGGACTGCTGGTACAGCTTGTCCTTCCTCGCGACCTGCGATGGATTGGATCCCGGGAAGTCCTCCTGGTCTCGGAAGGACGAGCGGATTAGCTCCAGCGCGTTGTGCTGCGGTCGGATGGAGTGCCTCAGATGGCTGGCCGAGGACTTGAAGGCTTCGTTCGAGGAGGCGGCGGCGGCTACCCTTTCTCCGTCCTTCTTAGACATGGTGGCCCCCTCCGATCTGGTCCGGAGCAAGAAGACGTGACGTCAGACCGTTTTAAAAGGCCCCCCGACTGACGACGCGAGAAGACGACGGCTGTTTGAAAGTAAGAATTCAAATAATAGTTTCGAATTTTCCGGTATTGCAACGCACGATAATTAAGTCAGGAAGTCATTTCACGTAGCTTAATACTTTAGAAAATACAGAGAAAGAGAGTAACCGGAAACGCTACCTTCGTTGTACTTTCAGTTTGGACTTACTAACTAGAAGACTACGGTCTTTAGTCTTCGTGCCCGCCAACCTACCTGGAAGAAGAATAAATAAAGATACTGGTGTAACTGTAACCCGCATCGACTAAGAATCGCGCTCGCTTCTTCATTGTCTTACATTTAAATCAGCAATTCAGGCGATTAGCATTTGTCCCTGCAGCCAGTTTCCTGATCAACGCCCACTAAGCATCTCACTGGACCTTAAGGGTTAATCTAATTTGGCAATATTATAACGATGGTGATTATTATTACCGTCGTCATTGTTAATACGAGAGGTCGGGGGCCTGGTGGTTAGACTACCAACGCTGAGAGAGCCCTAGATAGAGTTCCGGAGGGGTTGGGCCTTATTTAGCCTACCCGCCTTGGCATGGGTTCCTTTACCAGCTGGTCACGTGAGCGTAGTTATGGTTTCTCATATATATATATATAAAATGAAGGGAGCTAGTAGGGAATATTTCTTTATATATTAACATTTACCTCGTTTGTTTGTTTTCGGAAGTTTAGCTCCGCTTGGCCATGGATTCTGCCTACCTGAAGAAACACTTCGAAACCTGTCTGTCCGACTGCCTCGCTGTAATTTGCATGACAAGGCCCTTCGACCCCATCGAATACATGGGCCTCTGGCTGTACAAGTTTGCAGAGAACAAAATACGGCGCGAACGAGTAAGTCCACCCCTAAGCCCCTTAAATGGAAAATCAGTAACATCTTCTTGTCGGCAATGATGCGTGTATAATGTCTGCGCATGAAAACGGCTTAAATTTAAATTATTTGTAACTAGCCTGGGGGGGGTTGTGGTGGCTTTAGGCCCCACTTCCGGTAGCCTAACCCCCCCCCCACCGCCCAGAATCTAGGTGGTACGGTTCGGCCGTGAAAGGGTAAAAGACGATCACTTGAAAATATGTTGTTGAGCGAGTTGGAGTTCCGAGGCTCTTTCAACGGGCATTTGCATCCCGTAAAAGAGAAGTGGCCCGTTCTCTGTGCTGTTGCTTGCACCTCGGGTATTACGGCCTCGAAGCCCGACCTGTGTTTACAGGTGCGTTATCTGAACCACGGCTATTTCCATCTCTGGTAAACTTCAGATACAGCGGCCGTGACGGGTGCTCTTTCTCGAAAATAATGCAATCGGTTTATAAGGTCCGATGGAGAGGCTGCTGGTCGGACCGGTCGCGATTACTGGATCATCTTTTCCGCTTCCAGGAGGATACGGAGCTTAAGCTAACGAAGCAGGCGAAAGAGAAGCGGGATGACGACATCAGGCTGAGCCGGTTACTCGAAGAAGAGGCGAGGTTGCAGGTGTTAATGGAACAGAGAGAGGCGGCTGAAATACAAGCTGCGATGGTGAGTACAAGGTGGTGTGTTTTCGGGTCCTGCTGCTGCAGTAACTGACTGTTTTTTTGGGGGCATTAGTATTAAAAGTATATATAGAGAGAGAGATGGAAAGAGAGGGAGAGAGAGAGATGGATGGAAAGGGAAAGAGATGGATGGAAAGGGAGAGAGATGGATGGATGGAAAGAGAGAGATGGAAAGGGAGAGGGAGGGAGAGATGGATGGAAAGGGAGAGAGGGAGATGGAGAGAGAGTGGTTAATCAGGGTATTGTATAGGAGCTACCGAAATCGGTTTGGGGATAACTATCGCGGCTGAAGGCAGGTGTTCGAATCCCGCTCGGAACCTGCTAGTTTTTTCTATGACCCCCCCCCCACGTGTTACGAATACTGTCCCCTTCTTTTTTTCTTTTAGAATTCGGTGGAAACTAATTTTATAGTCTTTTTTGCGATGACGAAAACCCGAGTGAACGCTGGTAGAATCCTTCTATCCGATCAGCGCCCATCATCTCTCTATGGAAATATTCGCTTTCAGGATAAAACAGCCGCCAGACTCTCGCATCCGCATCTTCTGCAAAACAAGCGTAGAAGTGTAGGATTTTAAACAGAACCTGTCAACCGTAGAGACGGATGTTTGCCTGATCGTATTCTGCACATAAAGATGGTTGATGCCGAGGCAGATGAGCAAGAGGCTGCCTTTTAGAGTGGAACCGGGGGTTAGCTTTTTGACGAAATGCACACACCCCTGTTTTGTTGTTGTTGTTGTTGATTCTCCTCGAATTCTGTTTCACTCGTCCCTTAAATAAGTGTCGTGTCTGGGGATATGCACCCGCTGATGTTTAGCTCGTGTAAAGACCACCAATCGTAATTCACTTAAGTTATCAGTCCGCGACAGCCATAGAGACCTCATCCGAAGTAGGAAGTGAAGATTTCTCGTCGTTGCCGACTGCGGCGTCTACAGCCGGTAGTCTACGGGTTAATACAAAGACAGACTCCTCGGCATAGCAGATTGCTGCTGCTGCTGCTGCTTTTCGCTCTGCGCTTACTAACTATTCTACTGTGATGCGGCAGTTGGTGGTTGTAAAGTACTTCTAGCAGGTAAAGAGCCCTAAGCATCCGGATGTCATCGTTAAAGAGACAGCAGGTGGGCGGAACAAAGGCCAGGCTGCTTGTGACTGTATTGTTACCGTTATTCTGGTCAGCTGATCACGAACTCGCATCTCTGTCAGTTACCGCCTCATCACTCAGCGTTCGTGATGGAGAATTAGATAACGAGATGTGCGTATAGTGTAGGATGGCTGAATGCTATTCAATCTGCAGAAGGCACTAATTAGTTAAAACAGCTTATATCTTTGCTGATCAGTGTCTTCCCTCTGTTGCGTTTTTGTTTGCTCCAATGGAAGTATCTCAGAGATGAAGTTAAGTACCTGGATCTGTATTTTCAAAGTAAAATCTATTGCTATGCATGCGTTTTCGCACAGAGAAATGGCCGACACTCGTCACCTCGCCTGTTTGGCTAGAGGTGGTAGTAGTAACCATGACAACCCATCCCCCGCCTCACTGAATATCTCAAAACAAAAGTTCTTGGGCAAAGCTTCGGTGTTCTGTCAGGTATGGAAGACATCAAAAATCTACTACTCGCCCAAGCAATGGCAGTTCTTTCTTCTTCCCATATTTAGAATTCCACCGTCTGTTTCAGCAGCTGACAGCTTCATTTGAAGATAATCTCAGCACAATTCCGCTTTTCTGCGATTGTAAACAGAATTCCTGTTAACGCCAGGCGACTAAAAGGTTTCCAAGCACTGTTCTAGGGTATTTCGATATGGATAAAGTCCCCGAGGTCAAATATTTAAAAAAAAAAAGACCAAAGAGAACTTCTTGACACATCCCTGTAACTGAATGAGTTTGGCTAGGACTTCTGATGCTTTCTAATTATAGGCCGCCGAATTAGAGCAGGAGTCCGCATCACCGGCTGTCGCCACCGAGGCCCCATCTTTCGCACTGGAAGGTACTCCGATTGAAGTGGATGACCACGTTTACCAAGATGACGCACATCGGCTGTTATCAGACTCCGAGTACCAGTCCGCTGACTTCACTACAGACGATGAGTCGGACCATTATAGCGAAGTTTAATTTCACTTTACACATTGAAAGACGAGCTGGAGCAGGTGTTTTATTTTTTTTTTAATTATTATTAATTCATTAAAAGATAAATCGTCAGAGAAATATTTACCTGTGCTGTTTTCTCATTACCTGAGGGGTATTTATCTTATTTTAACAGTTTGTTACAGTATATTGTTGCGAATGCAGAACCCGTTCTTCGAGAGAGAAGATGAAGGGCGATATCACTCGTTAGGCGATGTTTTGTGGGGGGGGGGGAGATGCTCCCGGCTATTACGACTCGACCGGGTTTCGGAGAGATGCGACCGGACCGGACGGGCCCCCGGCTATTACGACTCGACCGGGTTCCGGAGAGATGCGACCGGACCGGACGGGCCCCCGGCTATTACGACTCGACCGGGTTCCGGAGAGATGCGACCGGACCGGAGGGCCCCCGGCTATTACGAGTCGACCGGGTTTCGGAGAGATGCGACCGGACCGGACGGGCCCCCGGCTATTACGACTCGACCGGGTTTCGGAGAGATGCGACCGGACCGGACGGGCCCCCGGCTATTACGACTCGACCGGGTTTTGGAGAGATGCGACCGGACCGGACGGGCCCCCGGCTATTACGACTCGACCGGGTTTCGGAGAGATGCGACCGGACCGGACGGGCCCCCGGCTATTACGACTCGACCGGGTTCCGGAGAGATGCGACCGGACCGGACGGGCCCCCGGCTATTACGACTCGACCGGGTTCCGGTGAGGGCGAGGGGCGGGCACTCGGTTCTCTCGTATAAAACAAAAGAAGGGATTTGCGATGAGCTCCCTTCCGTGGAACTTCCTCCTCTTTCGCGATTTTTCGGCCCCCCTTTGTTGTGAAAAGAAATATTTAGGTGGTGTTGTTTTTCTTTTTTAACCATCTCCCCTCCTGGTGGGCTGCACGTCTCGTGTCAGGAAATTTATTAGCCATCGGTCGCCCCCGATTGCGTCACAGCCCCCTCCGGGTCGGCTCGCCTGCCCCCCCCCCGACGGCTCCCTGTCGATCTGCCACCGAGAAAATACGGGCGGCCGCCAGGAGCCGGAGCTTGGACTGGTGCGGTCGGACGGGCCGCCCTCCTACCATTGGCTGGCCCCACTGGGAGCGGGTCCTATAAAAGCTGGACGGGGACTCCGTGTGGCGGCACGGACCTGTATGAGCGAACTGAGCGGCCGACATCGGCCCCAACTGTGGCTCTAAGGGCCGGAGTCGGTGAGTGGTGTTGAGATTATTCATAAATTGCTGTTAATTATGCTGGCTTTAATGATTCCCACAGGTGTACCGTACCGTCTACCTGTGCGGCCCTTATAAGGTTTTCCTTGTGTTCGATTACAGTAGGTTATCATTAATTGTCTTGTGATTTGAACCGTGGAGTCTCCCCTCAAACAATGGCCATTCATTCTGAGAGTGGTGAGATATCTTTTGGTCAGTCACATGAGAGTCAACTGATGTCAGCTATTTTGCCAAAAGATAATGTTTGCTGAGAATTTAAAACATTAAATTTCTATTTAAACAGAGCTTACAACATCTTCCCTTGACAATGGCCACATTGTTCAAGCAACAAAGACAGCAAAAGAGGTCAAAGAAGCAACTGAAGGATTGAGTTCTGGGGACAAATATATGCTTCTGAAACATCACAAAGTGCCGGGACCTGACTATATCTTCCCCACTACCTTTATAGGAAGGTGCCATCGTTCCTTTAAATGCACATGGCTTGAGGATCATAAATGGATGGTGTATAGTATGCATCTAGATGGCGCCTTTTGCATCAAGTGTGTCTTGTTTTGCAATAATTACTCAAACAAAGGTCAGTTTGTCAATAAACCTTTCACTGCATGGCATAAAAAGTGAGAAAAGTGTAGAGAACATGAACCACAAAATATCACAAGAGGCACAGCAACTGGCAGATGAGTTTTTGAGAGCAATAGAGCAGCCAAATGTAAACATACAGAATTTGATGGACAACAGGAAAGCAGCTAATGTGCAACAAAACAGATATAGTTAAAGCAGTTGCAGAAGCCATTTTGTTTTGTGGGTGCCAATGTATAGCACTTTGAGGTAGTCATGAAAGCTTAGACACTCCTGGTAATCCTGGCAACTTTTTGAATATACTTCGCCTGATTTCAAATCACAACACCACTCTTAGGAATCACTTGTTATCTCCATCCATGAATAATGCAACGTACATTTCTCCAAACACTCAGAATCAAATAATTGAGATTCTTGGTCATGATATTATCCTGTCAGAAATAGTGGATGAAGTAAAGGAAGCCAGGTTCTTCAGCATCCTTGCAGATGAGGTCACAAGCCACAATGCAGAACATCTTGCTCTTTGTGTGCGATTTGTTGACAAGGAAGGAGATATCAGAGAGGAGTTATTAAACTTTATTCCTCTGAAGCGGATTTCCAGTGAATATCTGGCTCAGGAAATTCTGCATGCACTTGATGAACTCTGTCTGATTGTGCAAAATATTTGTGGGCAACGGTATGATGGTGCTTCAAACATGGCTTCAAGCAAAGTAGGTGTGCGGGCTTGAATCAGACAGGTGTCACCCCTTGCCACATACATCAACTGCAGTGGACATTGCT
Organism: Nautilus pompilius; assembly: GCA_018389105.1. NCBI lineage: Eukaryota > Metazoa > Mollusca > Cephalopoda > Nautilida > Nautilidae > Nautilus > Nautilus pompilius. Next base: position 640,839 of record JACATO010000918.1, on the reverse strand, counting down.
TGAATTTGGTGATAAGTCATACATGTGCCATGCCAGAAGTTCGTAATGTGATTGACAAACTTAAGCACTGCTGTACTTTTTCCCTCTTTATTCCCAAGAGATCAGGATTTCTGGAAGAGATAGTAAGAAGAGATGTTGAGGATGGCAGCAGAAGGAAGTACTTTTGGATCTGTGCAAAACTTGCTGGGCTGAACATCAAAGTGCATACCAGCACTCTTACCAAGCATTTGTATACCTGGTTGAGGCACTTGAAGTAATTGGATATAGACAGCAACTTTATAAGTACCAGCTTCTCACTGACTGGGACACAGTGAGTAGAAGTGAGGCACAACAAATTCTAGCAAGCATCACTTCTTTTGACTTCATCGTCATATTCATGTTGATTTATAAATACCTGTCCCATTTGTCAGGAATCACCAGTAAGCTTCAGAGTACCACCTTGGATATTATCCATGCACACAATGGTAAGACCAGTAATTTTATCATTTACAATTATAGTGTTCCTACTTATGCAGTAAATGATGATATTTTTCATGTTTTTGTTACTTCTGAACAGATGTATTTTCTCTGCTACATAATTTACTCTGCAGATTGCTGATATCAGGGAAGTATATGCAGCAGAGAGAGAGTGTGTGTGTTGATGAATCATTTACAGTAGTGTATGACAAAGCCATCTGTATGGCAGAGCATGTAGGATCAACACCATGCCGACCTCGTATTTCTCAATACCAAAAACATCGTAACAACATACCTTCTGATTGCATTAGTAACCACTACAAGGTGAATGCAGTCATACCATTCCTGGACCATGTGATCAGTGACTTGGATGCACAGTTTTCTCGTAAGTTCATATGCAAGGAATTTTTAAAATTTTTTGTGTTTTCTTCAAGGACAGCTATACTTTGTTGATGAGTTAGTATCATGTGTATTTTGTTACAAGTTATTAGCATTTATACATTGTAGATATACATGAGACCACATTAGTCCATAGACATTTGGAGACTGATATTACATTTTGTTAGTTTAGGACCTAACTGAAATTATATGATCAATAAATTTCTGCTTGCTCCAGCTCTGGCTGTCACTGCTTCCTCCCTTCTGGGGTTAGTTCCAGTGGTTGTGTGCCAGCAACTGCCTGACACATCAATGATGGTAGAAGTATATGCAAAGGATCTCCCCTCCCCAGATCTTGTTCCACAAGAGCTCACTCGTTGGAAAATGAGGTAAATTATCTTATTAACAGTTAAACTGCTTTAGATGATTAATGGTAATTCTTGTGCATTTAAACTGTGTTTTGGATATCTCTGCAGGTATGACAAGGTCCCTGAAGATAAAAGACCTAGCACACCAGCTGCTGCAATCAAAGAATGTGATGCTATTATGTATCCAAACATCCACACATTACTGCAGCTTGCATGCACTTTACCCGTTACCCTCTGTGAATGTGAGCGTAGTGCAAGTGTATTGAAGCGCCTCAATAATTTTCTGAGGGCTTCGATGGGGAAGGAAAGATTGAGCTGTCTGGTGTTTTTGCATATTCATTATAATAAGGACCTATCTTTGGATAAAGTTGTAGATATATTTGCCAAAAAAGCACCCACAAAGATTGCATCTTGACTGCATCCTGTCAGATTAGATTCACAAGATTTAGGTTGAGACTCATTTGTACAAGTCTGTAGCATCCAGCCCCTGCCAAGGTAGGGCAAGCATTCCTTTTACACTATAACAAAAGTTCCTATTTTCATTTGAAGCTGATGCAGGTCTAATGGAAAGTTATATAATGTCTCCTCTTAATAATTACAGTTAAAAGGTGGTTCCTGTAGACAGTTATTATATAATCCTGAGTTGGATGATGGGCTCAGTTGTATTCCATATAAAACAGGTTTTTGCTTTAAATTTACAGATCATAAATTCATTGCATTTTTACCAGGTTATTCTTTTTTTTGTGGTACATCCAATAATGTCATCATAACGTGTACATGGACATAACAGTATTTCATCCCATCATGTTGCTCATACTGGCTTAATGTGAAGTCTATAAATGCACATAGTATTGTTTGTGTATGCTTGGTCTGGATTATACAATCTACATGCAGTGGTTATTGCTTAGTATGTTTGATTGAAAAAACATTCTCACAGTTGCAGAACTTGTATCCATATTAACTCTGCCATTGTGATAAGAATTGCATGAATAGTATTGTTTTGTTGCTCTTTGTTATATTGAATGCAAAAATAAATACAGTATATATATATTCATTTTAATCACTTCATGATATTGCGTGATAGCGGGGTACATTGCATTTAGTTTCACCCTTTGCAAAAAGAACCCACCCCAGGTCAGAATCCTGGGTGCGGGCCTGCAGATGGACCTTTACTTAAATAATAATCACAATAATAATACGGTAGATTTGATTTAAAGAACTATCTAGATAACTGTGCAGCTTTTAAAGCTCATGTTTGTATCAATTATTGAGGGTAATATATTCCTTCTGTCTCCCTCAACAGTGCTGTTGCCTTCCATTCCACTCAAATAGTTGCAGAATTTCGTTTGTTTTATCCTCACATGTCTCTTATTAAACTCCCTACCTGTCATTTAATGCTATGCTATTCTACTTTAAAACTTGTGAAGGGAGGTAATCCTGTACGTACAGGAAGTACTATCAGCTGATGATCACTAATAGTACAGAAACAGATGAGGCGGCAGTATCTGAGTAAATATTGTATCGATTGTTTCGGAACAGCCGCTGGCTAGCCCCTTTTCATAAAAAGGTCAAAGAATCGGAAAGTTAAATGTAAAAGAATAAAATTATAAAGAAATTAGCAAACAAGAAATAAGTTACATCATTTCAGGACGATATTATACACTTATTAATGTTACATAACTTAGCATTCTAAACTAATTTAATGATGATATTTAATCTAAAGCAGCAGCACTATAAACCTTTAAGAAAAAATAAAAGAAGCAAATATCTGGATAGTTTTGGGGGGGTAAAAGATAAATTAGGAAAAGATGCCTTGAGTGTTTTAGCTTACTGATCTGCTGCGGAGGACCAAAGTCACGAGCTCTGTTGGAAACCAGCTCAGTATGGTGAGCCACCGCCTCTTCCATGCCGGTCCATCAGTATGGGTTTTCTCCCACAGCTAGACAAGAATTCTAGTGGAGACTTTCTATGCCATTGAATAAGGAAGAGTCAGCATGTATGAGGTGCGGTATTGGCAATGGTAACTATGGCACTACATCTCTATTATGTCTACAATTGTAGTAGTTATATTTATAGGGGAGGATGGAGAATATTTTTGGCATCATATTTTGCTGTAAAAAACGGTAAATCATCTTTAGTTGGCGCTGTAGTGATTGAGTCCCTTCTGTAAAATTCATGACAGTTTAAAGACTGCTGAGCATGCTGCTGACCTCCATTTTCTTTTATAGTGATGAGATCTAGCATCACTAGTCCAGTGCCTTGTGTTCATCTGTTTTCAGTAGTGGCAGCGACGCACAACATACATACAAAACCCGAGAAGATCCAGCACCCCCTCCAAGAATAACGATAACTCTCTATTCAATAGTACTCTGCTGATATTAAATGTTTTCAGGAGGGATAAAGAAAATGTCAGCTAAATTGTGTTCTTTGTCATTTTAATGAAGGTGAAATGATTCAGAAATCTGTGACTTCTCCTTCCAGGAATTGCAGACAAAATTTCTACAATGCTTAATAAACACGACTCTGGTTGAGTTCCTTTTTTAGAAAAGCTAAAAGTTTTAGATCTTCACTTGGCAGGAGACAGACAGGAATTAAAGTTCGTTCAGTGCAGTGAGCAGCCAGCAGCTACCACCCCACCCCATCATTTTTTGAGAGGTACACCAGACTCTGGTGGATGATCTTCAGGTGCCTTCCACCCCAGTGCACAAGTAACAGGAAGGAAGCTTCCTTTGTTACATTTATGTCGGTGTGAAAAGGTGACAGCTGCAGCAACCAAATCCGTTTTTTGTTTTATGTCGACTATTGAGTCATATAAAGCCGCTGACAGTCTTTTTATTTTAAATAAGATGAAAAGATTTTCATTTTTTTCCTTTTTTGCAGTTTTAAATGTTTTCAAATGACAGCTTTACTTTCTTAACAGCTACCACCTGACGCGTATTTGTCTGGGTGGTTGATATCAGTGTTGCGATTGCTGTGCCAGGCGATGCAGGTAAGTCCAGACAACATGTACCGCATATGACAGTTCTCAGCACACCGCTGTAAATACTCGCCATTCATTACTGTAGGCCGATGAGAGGGATGTCCGTAGCAGGGACCCTAATTTTTTTTCAAGGTTGCTCTTCCAAACAAGTATCTGTAGAATAGCATCTCGGCGTCCAGCTATTTTCTTATCTAATTTTTATTTTGATCGATTGGTTACTGACAGTCTGTGTTTTATTAATAAGTAAAATATTTCCTAGTGCCCAGTTACCAGGCGGCTTGTGAATGTGGACAATGGTAAATGTGTTTTATAGTTGACCAAAGAGTTGAGAGTTTGACAGTGGAGATTGTAAAATGAGTAGAAGGCTGAGATTTAGTTACCGACCATTAGATTTATGTTTTAATACTAATAATAGATTACTTACTATCAGCAGTAGGTGCATTTGAGTAAAATCCATCAAGTTTATATTCCTTGGAGGGAGTAAAAAAAAATATATATATTTGCCTTTACATTTTCTGCTGAGCTCTCAGATGAAAGTTAATTTGAAATGATGTCTTGAAATATGTAACTGTATCAAGGGCAGTGTTCCCCCGGGGGAAAGTACCTGGGTGTGGTTTGCTTGTTCACAAATGGGAGTTGAGTTAGTTACACAATAGATGATGGCTTTCTTTTCTCATTTTTTAGTGAATATGTAGATAAAACTTTTAAAAGAGACAATTATTTGCATGTGTCACAGACAGAACAGGACTAGCCTCAGTTAACTAATTATTTCCTCTCTCTCAACTCCAAGATGATCAGGAAGAGTTGCTTTTTCTTGAAGTCTGTTTTGTTTTGTGAGCAGCTTCCCTATTAACGTATCTGCATGGATAAAGTTCAGGCCAAGCACTAGTGCATGAAGGAAATCCAAAATGTTTTTGTTTTCCTTTAAATCTCATTGAGAAACCTTGAAAATTCTAGATAATAAGTTTCTGTATGTAATGCTGTTTTTTTTACACAGATTCTTCCATTATTAGAAACACTAACTGTATGTTATTGGTTTTAAAACGTTCTTCTGTGTGGAAGGCTTCATAGACCGATATAATTTAAGGCACTTGATGCCAAATCTGGACTACAAGATGGACAGGGCACAATTGTGTATTGTATCTAATTTAGCGTACAGCTTAATGTCTTGTTTTGTCCAGGTGAACATTACTGCCATTTTCAGAATTCTTTCACTGATCTCACTTACATTCATTTAGCCAAGAAAGACTGCTGAAAGTAAATCTGATATCTTTCCATCTTTTTGGTAAGAAAAACGATATGGATTGTTCTTTGCTAATTATTAGTGAACCTCTGACACGATACACTTAATTAATTTTTATTGATGTGAAAGTTATGAGTTCATTACAGCTTCTCTCCTCCTCTACAATAAATCACAAATCCTTGATTTTACCTGAAAATGAAAGAAAAACAAAATTAGAAACTAACCAAGTACACCGTGGCACTCTAATAGAATCCACACATAAATATGGCTACCAAACTCTCTTGACATTATCTTATGTAGCTACATCAGTTGTATAGATGAGCCTTTCATCAGGTCACCATGTACTGAGTAGCCCTATCTTTTCTGATGATTGGAGGGAGGGAGTAAGCTTTGTGTGTGTAGATGTGAGTGAGAAAGTCTGCTTAATATACATCAGTAGTGGCTCTATCTCCCTCCATTCAGGCTGACAGAAAGTATGGAAAGAAACTTTCAGAGAGTTTAACAGCAGAGAATCTTTAGCGGAAGAGGGCCAGGCCACACTTATTTCATGACTCCCAAGTGTTCCGTCATTGTTTGCTAATTTGGTTCAGATGCAGGTTTATCTTTTGGGAGCCATATTGATCTCCCTGTCACATCAGACTATACAGTGATGAGAAAACAGCTTCTTGCACCAACTTTTACAGCACGAATCAAACATTTCTGATACGTTGTTTCAGGTTTTTAACCAGATCAGTGTACTTTTGGGTCTTATAATCATGCTGTTCCTTCATTTCTGACTTGAATGGCATTGTAAGTTCAAAGAGAAAGCAGACTTTGCCTTCTGAACTGAGGGCCGTGTCTGGGTACTTTCCTGACAATCAGATTACCTCGAGGCCAAGTTTGGCAACTTCCCAGTGCTTTGCTTGGTTCAGTAACCCTGTAACTAGACTATTGCATTTGACATCTGTATTCTGATGCTCAGATCTTTGTTGGTCAGACCCTCCACCAAATCTCCAGTTATTATTTGAATAGCATAATGAAGTAACTTGTCAAGGACCTGTTTGTGTTGCCATATGTATCTAGCCAAAGCTAGGGAACCTTGCATGATGACTGAATATAATCCAGTGTGTCCACCTTCACACAGGGGACACATTTCATCATCTGTCATTTTCCACCAAATGAGGTTTGGGAGCAGATCATAGGATTTCTGGAGCTCTTCCTCCCAATTAGACTTGATGCATAGCTTTTTTGGGGGAGTATGTTATCTTCATCCTGACTAATCTCATTATATCCAAATCCTTTTCTACTGGACTGTGTGCTCTATCACTTCTTTCAGTAACAGTAGTGATTTGTTTGCACACCTTCCAGAAAACAAAAATGTAAAAAAAAAGAATTCAATAATCAGAGATGGAGAGAAATAAACTATTATATCTAATGTTTTCTACATATTTTAAAAATACCTTCAAAACTCTGCATACTTTTATACAAATTCATTGGTTCATTCACATCACAGGGGCAGGAGGTAAACACAAATTTTAAAACAAGTAATCCAAACCAGCAAGAAAAGTGAAGTCCATAGTGATCAGGTGATTGTGCAGAGCCATCTTGTCCACTCTGCCATCTTGGCTTTCTTTCCACTGAGATAAGAGCAGGAAGCACTGTTCTCGGTTACTTCTTGTCTTGTCCTCTTCAATGGACATTACAGCCTCTTGTAGTCCGAGCTGGGCTGCAAGTTTCCGCCAATCCCTGCACAGTTCTGGAGACCGACACAGGAAGTCCAAACACTTGATGTCACTAGATTCTAGAAATGAGAGAAGTTTGTGTAAATTACAACTGACTTGACCATAGAGTCAGTGGGGGCATCTACATGGAAGCATCCATGTATTTACAACTTGCTTATTTAAGATTATTTTTAATATAAAATTATTATTTTGTCTTATTAATGTATCAGTCAACCAATTTATTAACCTTTAACCCATATCACCAAAACAATCTTAATAGTTGTTTTAAATTAAAAAAAAAGCAAGATAGGGCTGTTGAGATAATAGAAATTTGTAAGTTAAGCAATGGAAGCTGTTGGTAATATTGCCGCCCGTGTACCTTTCAACATCTCTGACATCTTTCTTTCATAGTTTTTCTCTCTCTCGTTCAGTGTTTCCAACAGATCCAGGTGTTTCAAGGAGTCCAGTGCTGCCCTTAGTATGCTCACCTATAGCACACAAGACATTTTTAAAATGTTATAGAGGCTATAAGTTAAAAAAAACAGGTGAGGTGCCTAAGGATTTTAAAATGTTCTGGAGATTAGCAGCTTAATGCACGCACACTGCAAGTCAGACATTTATCATGAAGAGAATATAAACAAAAATACGAATGGACAACAAACTGCCACTATTTGCTGCTCCCCTATGCTAATTTCTAGTAGTATATTTAGGAATACTACTACAGTTTAGGACCCATGTACAGTTGTACTGTATCTGATATTGAAGACAAGGAGCATTACAAACTATCTTCTAGTTTCTGCCCTGCTATTTCATCAGGATATTTAAAGACACCACACCAGGTACTGTACCTTTTTCACTGACATGGGGCATGAGTTCATCCACATTAATAACATATTGCGAGCGGCAGATGCTGGGTCTTTGTCCTTTGACTTGTAGCCTGTTAGCTTGAGATATTTTGCCAGTTCTTTCCATTGGCCACCGATTTTCTCAGCAACACAAGTGAGAAATTCTTCATTAACAGGATCTGTATAAGGAACGTATAAGTCAATACTTTTTAGCTAATGCATTCTGAAATAAATCACTAAAATGCCATTATCTGTCTGTACGTCTGCTAATGAAGATTGTGCATTGCTGAACTAATAATAATAATAATCTAAAAACTAATCATATTTAACATGAGCTATGTTCCTATTTTATTAAAATATATTTCTGAAAAAAATCACATTATAACATAAAGACCAAAAGGGCAGGAAGTTTTAAAACTTACATAAAGCCACTTATAATAATAGTCTGTTGCTAAGAGTGTGGGTACATTCTGCTTTAGCAAAGTATTCTATGATGATAGGATTATGGAGGAAACATCTACTGTCTAGTCACAATAAGCATTCTTTGTATTTATGTTGCACTGGCAGTGAAAATTCTATCTAAATCTACATGATCCTCTTCAAAGAAACAGAAAAGTTTAAAAACTTCAGTCTTATCACCAGAGACTAAACTGAGAAAATAGAAGTTCTTTCAGCTTTTTTTCATAACAGATGATGCAGGTTACTAATCATCCCTAGTTCTTTTAATATTTTTCAAGGTGGTTTGCACTATATTATATACCATATCTATACATTAGTAGCAGAAAAGAAAGTCATGCCTTTATAAACAAGTTTAAATAATATATTTTGTTTTGGTATCTGTGTAGTGTGTTTTTACTACCCAGTTATCGTGGAGGTTACAATAAGGTGGTAAACACATAATGAACATTTCAGTAAATTTGTATTTTTCACAAGATAGCTGAGATAACTCGTATTTTTAATTTTCAGACAAACAGTTAGAATCTATCAAGGGAGAAACTTTTTAAGATGATGCCACGCGCTTTTCTACGATCATGGAAATAATATTTACCTTCTGGTGTTTCTTGCTCTCTCCAGTTCTAAACAAATTTTAAAAAGATTAGATTAGATTTAAACAATCCTTTTGGTAAAAAAGCAAACAATAAAAAACCTGTTATAATAATAATAATCTAAACTAAACTTATCTTTAAGCATACAAATCCTTGGGAATGTAAATTTCTTGGTGGAGTTTCCTTCTGCTGTTGCTAACCCAACTGCCAATGTTCCTTGCAGGGCTGATAGTTGATGAAGGAGAATGGGAGACCCTAGATACATCTATCAACCACTGATATAACAAAGCATAATGAGAGAACATTCTAACTAACTCAGATGGGTTATTTTCTTTTGACATAGAGCAAGAGGCACCATGGTTGTACTCACCCACTTGATATCTGTAGATTTTACCAAGTAGGAGATCTTGTAGCTGGAAAATAAAAATGGAACCTAGCAATACCAGCTCATTACTAAGATACACTTCCTGGCCAAGTTTTAGTTGGTTTGAAAAAAGACATCTACAAAACGTCAGTAGTGCGTTATTTTTTTTTTTAAATTTTGAAATTAATTAAAATTTTCAGTCAGTAATTTAAATAAAATATAAGATTTCTGTAATTATTAAACCTTGCTTTTTGTAATCAAAATGTGTCACACACACTTAGATTTCCAAAGTATGCAGCCTTTAATAATGGGAGATAACTCTGAAGCAAAAAAAAAAAACAAGTATGTAAGACGTTTAATTTAGTCTCTTCATTATTCCCATCACACTCTACTAATGTGTAGGATATTTATATGGGTGATATGGGAACGCCTATTGTTAATGTTGTACACACCTGTCTGGCTTTGCTTTGAAAATGAGATCATCATCTGATGGGGTTACATAGGTGTCTGTCTCTCTCCAGCCATCAGAGCAATGGCTTTCAAACACCTGCTTCTCAGAAATATCTGAAGTCACAGCAAAGCTCATTTATTGAAAGAAGAGTAACCTAAACAATTACCAAATTTAACTTAAGAAACAAGGCTTAAAAATAAAATTAACTGTTCTAAACTCTTCTGATTAGTAGTACCTGGAAGAAGCCCATCAGCAATAAGCTAGAAGGGAAGATCAAGAGAAAGCCCACCAATGGTTAGATAACTAGCAAAGTCCAGGTACCACAACACTATAATAGCAAATATTTTGTTTAAAGATGCATAATAAAAAGTTCATTAAAGATTTCGTTTTAGACATTAATTAATCACAATGAACTTCATATCTGATTCTATTGATTGCACCATTGTAGTATTTAATTAATACTTATCAACAGTGATTGGTAACATATATGAACTCACAAAGCTCCAATTTATAGTTCATAATTATTCTGCTTAAGTATCATACTTTTGTTTGAAAAATGTATTTACCAAACAATATCACTGACACACTTGGTATTTCTCATATGTTCATACATTATCATTGTTATTTACAGATTAATGTCTGATAAGGCAGGTGTTCACAACAATGTATAATTAAAGATGCTACATTTTTTAAAGCAAGTTGTTATTTACAGGTGCAAGAAAGGAATATTAATCATTAGTGGAACATCAGTGGATGTGAATGTCTGTAGCTCTGATGAACAGATTGTTTTACCAACCTCCATGGAATGTTCTAGAAAACTGGAAATTCAGGTGTTTACAAGGCAGCTGGTCATCCAGACACAGATGGATAATAGGCAAAGGTTCATGTGGTTCAAGCTAGAAAAAGACAAAAGTTATTTACATTCTCTTGCTGTAATGAACAAGATTTGGATTTTCATTACCAATTGGAAAATAATGAAACTGACTTCTTCTTTTTTTTCCCATTTAAGATGGAGATAAAAGCCTCAAGAATCATAACTGATGTTCTGGCAAAAAATCAGTTGGATTTTTCACATTTTATAAACTGTTTACAGGAGCATATTAGTGATGCTTAGGGGCTGTTTCAAAAACTGTCTGGTAGATCTGCTTTTAGTTTTGAATGATTAAAGATTTTAAAAGAAAAAATATCTTCACAATAATGACCATATGCTTGTTATCATTCATTTTCTGTTTGATAGTTTGTTTGTTTTCCCTATCTGAGTCTACCAATGAAAAAAACTGCTTGTATTATCAGTTTATATATTAAAAGAGCAACAGACTGGTTGACAGACAGACACGACTGGTCCCTGCGACAATAATAAGCAACAGTCAAGGAAACCAGGTCATATAATTAACAAAATGTTGATATAGCTACAGCATAAGCAGTAAATTAAAAATGGAACAAAGATGGTGATGGTCTGGCTTCTTGCCTCCCATAGACAGGTAAATAATCAAACCATGCTGTATGTTAGAGTAATCAGTGATGGATTCTGACATTGACCTCTCAGTGATTGCAATGAGAAATTTACAAGACTTTAGTTAAATCTTGAAAAGTCTGAATCATGTCTCATACCAGTATATACACACTATAAAGTCATTATCCAGGCATTCTCCTTATTTACTGTTAATCCGCTTATTAAACTTGATCTGATGGTTTTCACCAGACTATTGAACCACACCATCCTTTTCCAGTGAGAAACAGAGGTAAGAGCCTATTTCTCATCACCATCCTAAGCTACAATAAGATACTTTTCTTCATCTTTCTGATACCTGCCAGGTAACTGATACAAAACAAAAAAGTGTTCAATTTAAAATTTACCTGTAAACATCCGGTACAAACTGAGAGAAATGTGCCAGGCTCAGCCACAATCTTTATCAAGGGTTCAAATACTGCTAAGACTTCACCACCATCAGGTCCAATGCTGAATTGCTCTTCCTTCATGCATGACACCAGCACTAGGTGTGTTGGGAAGTGACCTTCACAGACCTGAAGACAGCTCAACTGTTGGCATGTAAATAAAAAGGGAAAACCTTCAAACATATTTCTAAAAGTTAACTGTGGAGACAAGTACAGTTTATTTACTCTTCATAAAGACTGCTGATTCTGATAAGTGATAATGTACAAGAACAAAAAAGACATCACATAAAGAATGCTTTAGTGACGAGCATGATAAAGGAGGTTACTGTGTCTAAATTATAAACAGAAACATGTCTGGCAGATTTCAAGTGAAGTTTACAGTACTATACCAATGCTGAAAAAATTAGTGATAATGCTGCAATTACTTTCTACTTACTTACCTCACTTTCTACATTTTCTTTAGCATTTTTTGCAAGTTCCTCCCAGGTGTGGCTATCATCAAAGCTACCCATTACTGCTCTCCGCAGGTATGGGTGCAGTTTACTTCTGCTAAACAAGGAAATTTGTATTTCTTCCTACAACAACAACAACAACAAAAATGTATCATTTTGCTTTGTTAATGATAAAAAAAAACAAAAATTGAGGAAAATTAGCTGTACCATGCATCAAAAAAAAGAGGCAGGATGAAAGAGGATCAGTATGGATTATAGATGAGAAAGATTGACAGCTGAACTATCAAACTGCAGAACATTGGTGATATCCTTAAGTGAGCACAGAAAAATATCTGAAGAGTCAAATTGTGTTGAGAGCCAGGGGACAGCATATCATTAAGGGACAAAGATTCCAGTAAAAACCAGTCTCAGCTCCCAACAGAGCGCAGTAGAAAACTGTCAGTGATGGTGGCAGGAACATCTTCAAACAAAGTTTTACACCCACAAATGTAAAATTATTTAAATTATAAATAGGTAAAATTATAACCATTATTATAAGGGAGATTACTAAAATAAAAAAAAAATTAAAATAATCAGAATAAAAATTTGAAATATAAAGAACAATGAATTCCAACTGATAACAAAGTTTGCAGAATGAAGGTAAAATTTTGTCCACAGACATATGCTGGGCAGGTGTAAAGTTCTTGTTTAACAAACCAAACTGGAAAGGAAACAGGAAGCAGTTAGGAAGAGTCAGCAAACACCAAGTTGATGATACTAATGAATCTTTTGTGGTAACTGGTCCATTGGTAGAACAACTGTCAATGAGAATAAAGATATTTCTGAATACCATCAAAAATACAAGCTATACATTAAAGTCAGGTGCTAAAAGCACCAGAAATCATTTTCTCCAGGGGTCTCTGCTCTTTTGACCTAAATTAAGTCATCAATGATTGGGGTCCAGAGACAGTGTTAAGCAAAAGATGAGTGGGGTGCGCTGGGAGATAAAGAAAACCATCTTGTCTGACCATCTGGTTAAGTCCAGGAGTTCAATGTGGGACCAGAGTTTCATGAGCAGCACTAAAAGCCGGAGAAGGGAGTCAAACCGCATTATGAGATTTGTCCACTCTGGTTCAGTTCCAGTTCAGGTAAAAAAAAAAATCTGAAATGGCTCGTGTACACAACTAGTCTGTGACTGTGACCTGCCATTGTTAAGCAATGTGCCAACAAACAAAATGATCCAGGTGAAATTGTGCCAAACAACACAAGTTTTTATTCCACTGTAAATCACTGACATATTACAAACCAGTAAATATAACCAACTAAGAAAACAAATCACATTCTTCCTTTGAAAACATTGTTTCAGTGGATCCACATAATGTCCTCCAGGATCTTGTCTGTCATGTACATTCTTTGTGGCAATAGCATGAACTTGAGACCAGAAAAAAACATGCTCAACTGCAACTTGTATTGATGGAAAGCCAGTACGACTTACCTGTGATAATTTTCTGGATGGATAAATAGCAATGATGAGACCAAGGAGCTTTCTAGTCTCATCTAATGGGAGATTAGTGATGTCTTCCTTGGCTTTCATGCATGACAAGGTGAAGTCATCATCCCCACTGCATGCTACTGTTATTTTCAGGATTGGTTCTTTTCCACAAACAGAATCAAAAAATCTGAAAATAAAAGTATCAAAGCAGAATTAATCTTTACTTACAGGAATACATCAAGACAAATCTATTAATATACACCAAGGGGTTTATTTGCTTTTCTAAAGTATGAACAAAGATTTTTTTTTTTCTGTCAGTCTACAGCAGATTCCATGTATAAGTCAGGTGGTCTGTGAGGCAGGTATGCGTGTACAAATATCTGCATCCATGGCTAGTGATGTACAGCACAAGGTACAAACAGCTACATGGTTTTATTATTCTAATTATTTTTTCACTGTCAGCAGGTGAAGCAGGTGCCATAGTGCATATTAACAGGTAAATTATATAAATCTGTCATCCACTGAGTATTGATGAAAAAATACCTGAAACCTATTTTGCAAAAGATGTATCCATATCTGAAAATTCATCTTCTTGATGAACCCCTGTCCTGACCCTGACTTTTAAAGTCACTGGACATCTCTCATTTGTGAGCCAGAAGGGGAAGATATGAAGTATTAGCCTTGGTGATTAAGCAAGTTACTACCTGTTAGAGGAAACCCATGTGATGTCTGGTGAAGAAGAATGAGAAGAAATGATGCCAGCAAGGTATGCTAATACCAGATGGTTTCAACCTTGATTCTAACTCAGGCCCTCAGCCTCACCAGTCCAGTAACCTAGCCACTGGACCATCAACCTGTCTGAAAATTAACTAACATTTAGTCAGTCTGTACATACTTTATGCTATAACAGAAAACTTACTGAATCCATTGTAGCTTCTTTATCCCATGAAGTAACATTTTTAAGTTTATCTCACTAGAATTTTACTTTTAATCTATTAACCTAAAGTTTCCAACACAAACTTAACTTTATTTGAAAAATCAGAGTCCAAATTAAAAAGAATGGAGAGATAGCAAAATTATGTAAGAAATTAAGTAAAAACACAAACCAGTTTTATATATATATAGTGTAAGTGATGTTATGTAGGAACTGAAACCTGTCATTCTGGACAGGTGAACAAGATGGGGCTGGTGGCTACCACTGAGAGTCCTGTCAGCTACATAATGTAAACAGCAAACAAAAATCAGTTGAAAATGTTAACTTTTCAAACATTTAAAGGAAAAGTTACCCAAACTTTAATCTGACAAAGATTTCAGAACATTTTTATAAGAAATAATGGGGTCTCATATAAATAACTCTGAAACAATAGACCATAACACCTCATCATTAGCAGCTATTTTACTGTCTTCCTCCGATTAAATGTTTACTTTAATAGAATCTCTGTATTCTTCTACTGATTTAAAAAAAAAAAATACCCACTTATTCAATGTACTCACAAAAAACTCCTCAATGTTCCATTTTGTTCCCAACTCATTTCCAGTTGTCTTTCTTTACCAACACAGTTATTTATCCCCTGGAGAGACTTTTCCACAAAACTGGTCTTGGTCAGTGCAGTCTGCAGTTTAGCCTCAGCCAAGCTGATTTGATCTGGACAGTGCCACACCTGTAGCAGATTTTCCCGGAGATGGAGGTGAGCCATAGCCATTTCATTCAGGTATTCACCAACAAACGAGTCTATCACTTGTTCAAACTGAAAAGAAGTTTCAGGTTTAATCATATAAGACTTTGTAAGGATTTAAAAGGATCAGAATGTCTGTCCAACCACCAATATTTCTCAATAGTAAGGTCCTAAGAGTCTGTCTACTATCAAAACACAACAATCCTCAATAGCGGGGTCCTATCAGTTTGACCCCAATAGTTAATTACACAAACAAACAAAAATATTTTGAGTGATGCAATAACTTTGGACATCACTGTACATTTCAATGCAGTTTCATGAAAATTTCTATTACATCAGCTGGAGTAATAATAATACTACTACAGACAAACAAGGGAGGAACTCAGAAATCAACTTTATCGCTAGGTAACATTACATACACTACTTGGATAATGGAGAATAAATACTTGAGTGAGCAGAGTTAACCCCTCATATAAGGAGCACTAGTCAAACAATGGTGTAAACAGCCATCTAACTAGAATTACCCCTAATAAAAGTGTTCACAAATTAAACAGGGAGAGATGAGTGAAAAGGATTTCCTTCCTGCAGACATCTTACACTAAGGTAATAGAAAAGTGGCTGGATATCTGTTTGATCTTACCTTTACAAAAACATGGAAGCCTTTATTCATCGGATCCTCAAAGTTTACAGGGCCGATATTTGCTTTAAAAATTGAAAATAAAATCCAGGAAAACAAAGATGTTGCTACTGTTAACAAACAAACATTTTAAAGTTTAAATGCTACAAAATATTAGCAGTGTGGTAGCACCAGCAATGAGATAGTCAGGTACAGAAACTGTAGGAAATAATCCGTTTCTTTTTGCACAACAAACAAACAAAAATTATTGTAAAGTCCAGATCTTAGTGAGTTAACAAATACAAAACTGACAGGTAAATATTTACTTATGGGGTCTCTATGAAGACTCATGGTCGAGTGATGCTATATACAAGGTAAGTTACTGTACCTTAGTTGTAAGGCTACTGATGTCATCTCACCTTTCTCATCACTGTTTCTTCTCTGCCCTCGAAAACAGGAAAAAAGCCGGTTCCATAAGTGCTCACTTAAAGCATTGTCATAGAAGAATGGAAATTTCTTGTTGGTTACTTCATCCTTCACCAATGTGAATGAAAAGTTGATGATGCTGACAAAGATGTTGAGCATGATGATAGTGACAAAAAACGTGAATGCAAGAAACAGGATGTATGTGATGAATGAGTTCAGAACAAACATGTCGCGGAACTTTCCCATAGAGAGCAAAATTTTAAATAAGGTCATGTAGGATGACATAACATTCTTGAAGTAAAATGAACGTCTTTCAATGAAGAACATTGCAAAGGAGAAGGCAGAGAGTGGGAAGAAAATCACGAAGGAGTATGAGCAGATGGATTCTTTTGACAAAGCTAGGCTTGCCTTGAGCTGGAAGAAGTAATAGTTGAAGGTTAGTGGCTCAAGCAGCTCAAGTATGGCAATAAATAGGAGGAGAGTAATGCTTACGATGTAGAGCATGTCATAAGTGCAGAGTGCAGTAGAGGAAACAAATGTATCTGAAACAGAAAAATCGTTAAATCAGAAAGTCATTTGGACTTACAAAAAAGACCATTTTATTCACATACCAAGAAAATATTAATGTTACTGACATAAAATATAAGCTAAAACAAAGTCATGATGTAGTCTTCTACTACACTGCCATTTAAATCAGCGGTTTGTTTTTCATTTCATAAAGAATCAGAGAATGGGACCCTTGAAGAGTCACATGTGGATCTGGGGATTATTTACAGTATCAGCTGTATATATAATCATAACAGAAGTTATCAAGAAATACGATTCCTGATGGCAGATTTTGATCACAAACATCCAAAGCATGGGATTACTGTACAGTAGATCTCCATGTACTTGCTGAATAGGAGCTAAATAAGTAGATACATAAATAAACTTAATAAAAAAAGAATATTGTTCATCTCTCCAATGAATTACTCGTGGTAATGTGAAAAGAGAGGTCCAAGCTATGAGGAAATTGCAATTCAGATTAGCCAGCAATAAGATTGGTCAATAATGTGAATCCAATCCCCCCACCATTATACTCCAGTAACTAACATCATCATTATCACTTACGTTTGTTGTTTAATAAATCCTCCAGAAGATAGGTGGTTTCACTGATCTTCAAGCAGTATACTGTGATGCCCATGATAGAGAAACAGACAGACATCAGCTGGATGAGAGTGGAAATGCGGCTCAGGTAAGAGAGCTTGTGTTTACACACCTGTCTAAAGAGACAGACAAGTTTGGAGATAGTGGTCACAAGGAAGGCCAACTGTAACAGCAACACGAAGAAGTCCAAGGCACTAACATAGGGGTGCAATCGGAAGGTGTAAAAATTTCCAGTCTTTATGATGCTACCAACTGCAGGTTGCTCTATCAAAACCTGACTCTGGGTGAACAGTCGTGAATTCACATTGTATGTGCCCACATTAATGATGATGGCACGTGTGCTTCGGTCAAGCCAGTTGGCTGTTTTCAGATCCTGCAGTATCTTTACAGCATGATGATATTTGACATTCATGTCCATTATGTATCCTCCAGAGTCATATTTTGCGAAGGTACCAGCTGTGTAGGTGTTGTCTGAAGCTGATGTATACTTGAAATATGAGTTGATTGTTTGACTGTGGCTTGTGGTGTTGGTCAATGGTGCCCACCCTAATAAATAAAAACACACATTACAAACACAGTACAGCCACTTCTTGACTTACATAAATTTGACTTTACATTAAAAAAATCCAGCATGCTTAATGTTTTCACAGAGATATGAAAAGTACTACTTTGTTCAACTTCACTTACTCCCCGTCTCGCATAGCCGCCTTACTATGTGTAGTGTTCTGCTGCTCTGTAAGACTTACACATACTCTCTGAATGGCTGTCTCATCCTTGAGTACGATTGTAAAGGATAAAGATCGTATTAAGGAACATGTGAAAGGATCTGTCCCCCATGAAATCAACTGTAATAACTAAGAGGAGGACTGGGTTTGTGATCTATGAGATGGAAAAATTTTTGACTGTATATTGAAGATCAAACCCAGAATCGTATTCCTCTTAGCCTGGGGTTGATTCAGGAGTAAGAAGTCTTCATGAAGACTTAAAGGCTAAGAGTGGTGAAACAGAGGAGTCATTTGTGGCCAGCTATGGATTATTTCAGTGGTTTAAGGCTCATGCTAACCTTTATAATATGAAAATAAGTGGTGAGCCTCCTAGTGCTGATGTGCAAGCAGCAAGAAAATTTCCTAAAGTGTTGGCGCAAATAATTGAGGGAGTGGTTATTTGCTGGAACAGGTGTTTATTTGTGATGAAACTGGATTGTACTGGAAGAAAATGCCAGACTGCACATACAAAGTGGGGCTAGGAGAAGACAATGCTGGGGTTTAAGGCAACTAAGGACCATCTTATGCTGTTGCTTGGTGGTAATGCAGCTGGGGACTTGAAGCTGATGTCCCTCATGATATATCACTCCAAGAATCCCCAGACTTTGAAGGGAACATGCAAAGGCTCTCTTCCCGTTCACTGCAAGTAAAATTCGAAGGCCTGAGTTAGTATGGAGATATTCGAGGATTGGTTTTGGCACCACCTGGTTCCCCAGCTGAAGGATTATTGCCAAGAATAAGGAATTCTGTTCAAGATCATCCTCGTTCTTGATAATGCCCATGGCCATCATGACGTCAAGGTGATTTACTTGTTGTCAAATACCACCTCACTGTTGCAACCGATGGATCAGGGGGTTATTGCAATATTTATGGCATATTACCTTTGTCACATGTTTGCCTAGTCTATCAAGGCTACCGAGGGGGAGAACAATGATGCTGAAGAACTTTTGGAAGAGCTACAACATCCATGATGCCATCAAGAATATTGCAGCATCCTGGCAAGAGATCAAGTCCACCAATATGAATGGTGCGTAGAAGAAACTCTGCCCTCAGTTTGTCCACAGCTTCTGGGGATTCATGGAGCCCAACGAGGAAGTGGTCCAGAAAGTCTTTAACTAGGCTCATCAGTACGACTTTGAGGTTGAGGTTGATGATGTGGGACAGCTCCTGGACATTCGGCGGAGCTTCCAAATGAGGACCTCATGCAGTTGGAGGCACAGAAGGTTGCTGAGGTGGAGAGGCAGGAAGAAGATCCACACATTGTTCAACCCGCAAAGAGGTTCATTACAAAGGAATTAGCAGAGGCATTCCATCATTTTGATGCTGGGGTGATAGCACTTGAAAATATTGACCCCAATGAACAATCCTCGACTGCTTCAGCGACCTTCATCTCATGAGCCTGTGCCTTCAACATCCGGTCTTCCAATAACTGTTCCTGCAACGTCTGTGCTACGAAGCCCTTAAGATGATCATGACCTACGAAGGAGTTTGCTGTCCTTTTCTTCTCTCTGTCCTCTGCCTCTATTGCTTTTCCTCCCACAATGTAAATAGCACACCACCACCACCACCACCATCACCATCCCCTCAAGAGAGCAAGCCAACACTAGGAATGTGCTAGTGAATATTCAAGTAACTGTATAATTAAAATGTATTTCTATACTGTATTTTATTTAAATTCAATAAGTGGAAAATGATAGTTATCTATATTTTAAAAATTGCATTGATTTATGCTCAGTATTATGCAGATTACATTCAGTAGGTAGACTACTCACCTCAGGTTACTGAGGAAAATCTGACTTACATAAAACTCAACTTGTGTAACACCTTCAGGAACATAATTGTTACATAAGTCAAGGACGACTTGTACATAGGAAAACTATAAAAAAATATTACTGAATCTTGTATTTGCATCATTTATTAGAAATGGATGATTTTCTGATACAAATTCTGCTTTACTAACATGAATGGCAGACCTTTACTTAGTCTGAGTAAACTTTTGATTCCAAGTGTAAAGAAAAGAACCATTAAGTGAAGTTTTCCAGATTAAGCTGACTTCTTTCAGCTGTTATATTCAAAACGAAGGAAAATAACTTTCAATGTTTTGAAGTTTATATATAATGAAATAATAGAATGTATTACCTGTTTTAGGTATATAAATTCAGGAAACAGAAAATATTTCTAAAACATTTATGTAGCTACTTTTAAATGCAACTCAAGTAAGTTTTTTTCAGGTATTTACCATTACTAAACACCTTTCCAATTTTCTTGTCACGAAAACAATTTCTTACATCTATTAGTTCTGGCAATACCTGATATATAGCTGGGATAAAAAACTGGCCTAAATATACAAGTTTCTCATTAGAAGAAACTGCGCGAGCTTTAATCATAAACCGCAGAGCCTCTCTAATTCTCCTTCATAATTAAGACACCTGATCACCCTAATAAACCTTTTCTTACATTTCCATGTTTTTTGTATAACGAGGATTACAAATCTGGGCCACACTCCAAAAGAGGTGTAACCAATGATTTCTAAAGAGGAACTAGAATGTCCAAAATTGTTACTATCCATAGCAGCTTTTAGACATTTTCTCCTTATGTCTGATTTTTAATATGTTAACAGTTGTGACACCACAATAGTTCTCCCAGTCTACTCCATATGAATGGTTTTGGTTACTATTACTAAGTACTAGCACTAAAAGGCATTCAAGTCTTTTTAGGAAAATCTAATAAATGGTTTAAATAAGATTGTAAACACTTTATACCATCTCTCCCTCTTCACTGCCATTAGTTTTGCGGTAATTCTGTACCACCTGCACATTCCATAACTGTACACATCTATAATACGAACTGCACGTTAGAAGAAGCACAGACCCAAGAACCAAACTGAAGCACTCCACTGGCAGCATCGGACATAGCACCATCTTAAAAACTTTTTCGAGTTCTGCTGCATAAATATTCTTTGATCCATAATAAAAGTTTAATACCTATACCACAGTTTCTACGTCTTGTTACAAAACATTTGTGAAAATTTTACTAAAATCAAGCTAAAGAAAACTATTTTTCTTACCTTGGCCCAAGCAACTTGTGGGAGCTTTAAGAAACTCCAGAAAATTAGTTAATGGAAACTATGCTGATGGCTTCATGTAAATGCACAACAGGCTCCTAATTATTGATATTTTTAAGATATTTACCAACAGTCCACATTTATACCAATAAATAGTAGTAAACAACTTTTGTTTTATCATGGAAACAAACTGTGAGTGTATAAATGTAATAGGAAGAGACTTTAAGCCCAACCCGAACAGCTGTAGAGAGGATGCAATAAGATAAGTCTCACGTGTAGAGAACTGTTTGGTTTGTTTAGTGGTTGAACTGTAATCAAGGTAACAGCTGTGAAAAAACTTCATCAAACTTTCTGCGCCACTGATTCTGTTGCAGATATCTGAAGAAAAAGTAAAAGTCATAAGATCAAATTGTCAAACTGGAACATTACACAAATTTTTATTGCAGCATTAAAGGCAACTGCAGACATATCCCACCCATGATTCAAAGCCAATATCAGCGACAACAAACAGGTGATGTAGAATCAGTGTCAGTGGATTGTGACCTCAGCTCAAATCAGTTTTCTGACAAAAGTCGTGTAAACGGATACAAATTTACTGTACCTTCCTTGACCCTTAGTTGCTGAAATCGCACAGCACCCAGTCGATAGCCATACATGTCAGCCACAAACCTCTGATTATACACTGTCATGATGTCTCCATTGTAAGAGTACAAAGGGAAGAGAGCAGGAATAATCAACTTTCTCAACCACAGCCAGATTTCATCAATGCCTTTAGTCTTTAAAGATATAAAGTTTGATCTGGTATATACACACATACACATATTTTTTAACTTTTACTAAATCTATAGTCACGGTGATGTTCTATAATTCATTTAAGAAAGTTTTTAAATAAATAATAAATAATAATGTGCAGATATTAAAATATTTATTTTTCACTTTATTCTTTTTTTACCATAGAAGTTTTAGTTTATTCTCCTGAATTACTAAGAATACATTTTTACTTATAATATTCTGATTTTCCATAAGAATGATATGCAGATGACAGGTGTTTCTGAAAAGATCAGGGATACAGTGATACTTGGTCCTTTTTCCTTCTGCGAGGAGAGGAATAGAATTTAAAAAAAAATTATTTATACTTCATCAGTTAGCACTCTATATATATATACCTTCATACACAACACCACCTGCTGACTGACACCTACCTGGTTCAGTTTATTTAACTGAAACATGTTCTTCATGGTTCTGTTTTGACGAAAGCTGGCGCTCACATCGACGTGCAGGCAGAAGATGGCCAAAATGAATACGTAGAGCAAACGAAAACCCAGGCTCTTGAACACAGCAGATAACTTTCTGTCTTGTTGGATTTCTCGCCGTTGAGCAGAAAATTCTGCAGAATTGATGTCAGGGGGAGGGCATATTTTTGTTTCCAAATTCTGAACATCTAATAATGGAAAAAAAAATCGACAAGTACAGTACAAGAAATTGTAGATGATCATAAAATATCTTGTACACCAACTGAATACAATACACACCTGTATTGTATTTCTGCATCTGTCTTTTGTTTATCATCTCTCTTAATTTTTTTTAATGCCGCTCACATCAAAGAGTCTACTAAAATCTGTTTTCCTAACCAGAAACAATTTAAAATACTAGCAGCACTTCTAATCGGTTAATCAGACTAATTGCTAGAAGCCACTTTCAGATCTGACTAGGCTATAAAAATTGGCAGAGAAATCCCCAGCCAATAGTTGAATAATTCTGTCAAGTCAAGTCAACTGCAGTTTACATTTGTATTTGTTTTAGGTATATTTTTAATCTTCAGTTTTCGAAAATGGATATCAGAAAGTTTTTAGCAAAGTGGAAATCAGAAATGCCAGAATAGGAAGCAGGGAAGGTGGCAGATAAAACAGCAGCAGTTAAATGTGATCAACCCAATCATTTTGATGATATTGGATTTCATGTTAATTCATCTATAATACTAATGGACAATCTTAAACACAATCTACTTGTAAAAAGTGACTCATCTCTTGACAGTTTTGATCTCAAAAAAATGCAAAAGGAGCACAGTGTTTCCAATGTATGTGGCTAAATCATTTTTCAACATGGCTTAGTTATTCTCCACACCTAAATGGAGCTATTTTGTAAATATTGTACAATTTTTCCACAGCCAGTTCATTATGGAACACAGGGAGCCTTCATCATGATACTTTTTACAAGGTAAAAAGGACTTTCATGAAATTGCAAGAAGTCATATTCTTACTGCTTGGCACAGAAATGCACAGGTGGATGCAACCAACTCTTTTGGCCATCAAGAAGAAACCAGAAATAAACATTGAGTGTCAACTTGACAGAGCTTTGAAACAGGACATTGAGCAGAACCAGAAAGTATTATATCCAATATTGTCAATCATTCTATTGTGTTGTACACATGACATTGCTTTATAAGGTCAAAGAAGCAAAGCTGGAAATGTTCAGAGTCTGTTTAATTTTCATATTGAATTAGGAGATGAGAGACTATGAAGCCATTTGCAAAATGTTACAGCTAATGCTTGCTATACATCAGTGGTCCATGTAGAAAACCAACTAATCAGTTTCTGGGAAGAAATAATTTTTCTGGCAAACAACTCTGGATTTTCAATAACTGTTGATGTAAGTGCTGACATATCTGGAAAGGGACAATTGTCACTTGATGTAAGTTTTATTGTTGCAACAACCACTGAAAATATTATCCAAGAGGAATTTCTTGGATTTGCAAGACTATATGAACTGGATAATACTATCATTGATTAGTGTACAAAGTTTGGCTTGAATCTATAAGAACTACATGGCCAAGGTGGATACAACAAGTGTTTTATGATGGCAGGAAAGAAAAATAGGTGTACAAGCTACAATACAACTTAAGTATCCAAAATCTGTGTTTGTCTACTGTGCAGCTCATAAACTCAATCTGGTTGTGAACAACCTGAATTGGGTACAATCAAAACTATCATAAAAAGTTTTCTGTGAGAGTCCAAAGAGATGTCTTTTCCCAAATGTTAAATAGTTATTAACTTGTTGATTTTATTCATCAAACTGTATTGTACTTTAGAATCTGTACAGATATAACTACTAATTTAAGCATCTTAGTATTTTAAAAAATAATATATCAGAAAAAAGACAAAAATAAAAAAAAAAAACTAAGTTCATTGACTAACAATGATGGACTGTCCTCAGCCATCTGAAAACTGATATTTGTTCAAGTAACAATACATAAAACAGCTGAAGGCACAGATTGTGTGGCATTTAAAACCAAATCTCAGATTGACATACAGAAAGGAATCTGAAATTTTAAAGATGTGATAAGTTTTGCAAAATGAATGGGTGCTCAGTTTAAAGGTGGGCGAGTGATCATACACTGTGCATGGATATGTGGGTGGATGGGCAATATTTGTGGCAGGTGCATGTACAGTTAGTAAGTATACCTGTAGGTGATGAGTACCTGGTTATATAGACAGGATTTCAGAGTGAAATGTTACCTAGACATATGTACAGGTACTCCCTGACATACGATTGGGTTCCGTTCCGACCAACTGGTCGTAAGTCGATATGGACGTAACCTGAAGACCTATACGTATTTGACCTTTTTGGGGGGGTATTTTATATGCATTACTAGTATGTACTATACTACTTAATACATTTTATCTTTTTTATGCATTATTATATGCAGTTACCAATATCTTTTACTTTTTTTCCTTTCTTTAATCTGCTTACTCGCTGCTTCTCCTGCTACTCGGACATTATGCAGATTGTATCTTTTGTTGAAGCAATTGAACCAACCATTGCTTGCTTGAAAGTTTTCCTTGTAGTCATCTCCTATTCGTTCCTTCAAAGTCTCGAAAATACTTCTAGCCTTAGCTTGAATTGTTAGTAGGCTTATGGGTACACATTTTTGTATCTGGTCTTCCATCCAGAGCATCAACAATTTCTCCATTTCGTGGATGAGTCCTTGTTGCTTCTTTGTTACTATCATCAACTGCATGGCGGCCGAACCTTTTACTGTGTCCAAGGCTCTTTCCTTGTTCTTAAGAATGGTGGAGATCGTTGAATGGGGACAACTGTAGATCACGTGTGATAGCATTTACTTTTTTCCCTCCTCCATGTTGGCTAATTATTTTCATAACTGATGCCGAGAGGAAACGTGATGCTGGTGCTGAGAGATACGCATTGCCATAGTGACTCTCGTACGGCATGCAGGAATATTTGAATTCTCTTTAACACATGGTTGTAACTAGTCAGTTATAACTGCGGATGGCCGTAAGTCGCATAGGTTGTAAGTCGGGGAGTATTTGTACTTACAATTAATAGAGAAAACAAATTAATTTAAAAAGCAACAATTCATTTTACCTTTATAAAACTAACAAATCATGAAATTTTTACCTCTCTTCATCTAAAAACTGAAGAAAACAAAACAAAGTAGAAATTTCTGTACAGTTAGTCTATTACAGTTTGTCTGCCCATTAACTGCTAGCAGCCAGATCCATAAACATCTAATTTAGGGTTCTCTCCCCTTGCACAGTTTGTGTACAGTGTACTAAGTTCCACACTGGCTCAGACATCTTCTGCTTGGACTCAGTGTAATAAAGCAGCTTTGATATAAACATACCAACATGTGTCTGGAAATTCTGAGGCTCCATAATTTCATCCACATCTTCTGGTAGACTGCTAATAACACAGGAGAAAACTAGGGCCAGCACAAACACCTAACCAAAATAGAAGTAATATACCTGTATTATGTACCACTGATCATTTATGTGTACATTTAAAATAATTAAGTTAGTTACTGGATTTTCACAGAATATATAAGCATTTTGTTTGGAAAGCAGCCTTAACAAAAAGGAACATTTACAAGACTGCCAATGAGAGTTATGTCCCTTGAAAGTGGTTCAAAGCTGGACATGTAATTATGCAAATCTTCCCCACAATGATAAACTGTGAAGCAAACAAAAATTAACCAGAGTTGATTATGCAAATCCTGGACACTAAAGCTGCATTAATATTTGTAATTACAGACAGTCTATATTTAATCCAAAAAAAAAGGCTTCCATAGAAATTTTCTTGATTTTTAGCTGACACAACAGAGTTCAGGTTCTGCTTTCACGTTACAGATGAAAAATCAGTAAACCCACAGGTGATTACAGGTGTGTGTGTGTGTGTGTGTGTGTGTGTGTTTTGAGGTGAAATATTTACCAAAAGTTGAACATGTTCATTCTGTTTCAAATCATCAAGTGTGCCCCACCTCACTCTCAGATCATTGGTTGCATGTTCATCAAAAAGCAGCTTCAGATGCATGACCCAATGGTAGAATGGTCATACTCTGTATTCTGGTTGCATTCCATACCAAGATAACCAAAAACACATTCACAAGACTTCAAAAGTGCTCAGC
The DNA here is from genome assembly GCA_018389105.1 of Nautilus pompilius. Lineage (NCBI taxonomy): Eukaryota > Metazoa > Mollusca > Cephalopoda > Nautilida > Nautilidae > Nautilus > Nautilus pompilius. The sequence continues at coordinate 614,075 of JACATO010000918.1, read as the reverse complement.
TTGGTAAATATTATGATCCAAATATGGCTTCAAGCTCTGTGCAACATTATCAAATACCCACTTTGTTTAATTTATGACAAATAAAATGGATCATTCATGACATGATTTTTACAATCTACATAAAGAGTTTTCCCAAGAAGTTCTGTTTGTATCATGACAATAGCCAGCTTGTGCTGGTAGGTACTGATTGATGAAATATTGTTTTTGTTGTGTGCATAATTTTTCCACCCAGCTACCCTACGTTTGATGCCATATATCTTTGGAAGTAATGAGTTGGGACTACAACCTTGTAAACCTTCCTTTGAGATCTCATTGTGCCTTCAGCAAAAATTTCATCAAAATCTGAGAATGTGAGGTGAGACACACTAAAAAATTTGTGGAATAACCCAAAAACTATTTCTTACTTTTAATGGCTGAACTAGAAACACGGATCCAGTGGTGTTGAAAAACAAAGAGATGAGCCACTGTAGAGACACATCCCTGCCCCAGGAGATGCTGTAAAACAATACAAATGTGCTACTTATGGCTATATTCAAGAATGCAATAGCATATCCAACAAATACAAACCACCATGGAAAGTGAAAGTGTTTGAACTTTTGTCTAAAAGATGTTTTCACAGGTGACTCTGTCTGCTCATTCTTCATCTTTCTTAATCTGAAGATGATGCTTATCAATGCTCCAGGAAGCAGTGTGATCAGACTGCCCACAAGGCCAACAAAGACCTCTCGATAAGTGATCTCAAACACGCCGATTCTGAGCCCTCTGGTGGTCATGGTCTGGCCGGAGTCATACCACATGGCACTGACCAACATAGAGAGGGAAAGTATAGAAACAAGGCAAGTGAGGCGCTGGACCCTGGTAAACCGACTAAACTGTGGCCGCTTGATCACCGATACCCAGAGATGGTTGTCAAAGAGGTTTGTGGTCAGGTGGTCTGCAAATACCTCAAACAGTCCAGGTGAGTTAGTCTCTTTGGTGCTGCCAATTTCTCTGCAGATCAGTCCGCCTTTCTTATCTAGTGCAAGCCACTTCTTACAGTTAAAAAAAAATCTAAAAAAAAAAAAAAAAAGAAAACATATTTCAGAAAAATATAACCTTGTGATTATAAAATTAATAAATTAATTAAAACATAGTTAAAACTTTCCAATTAAGAAACACTGATGATTGCTACCATAGTGCAGCACCAGGTGATCTGACCTCCACACAATTAAATGTTTTTGTTTTGTTTTCTACTCTATTAATGAGGTTTCAATTCTGAAAGATAAATTTAGTAAATAGAGCAAAAACAAAAATTTATGAAATGTAAACATGAACATATGAAGTCCAAACATAAAATGAGAGAGATGGTATTACAATCCAATTGATTTTGAATTTCAGAAATAAATGAAGATATGGGTTTAATTCTAGTAACATGAATCACATTCTGCTTAAATTCTAACAGTGTGTGCAGCTTACAAAAAATGCTTAAGTGTATTGTTCTTTTATGTTCACATGGTCCAATGGTCCAATCATTCTATGTTGCTAGAAGATACGATCTAGGTATAGACAGACATTATGTTCCATATTTAATAGAAAGAAAATGAAAGGAACTGAGGAAGCACCATCATTGGGTGGTTATTATACAGCATACAGTAAACACCACCATGGAATTGTATATGGCAGATACTCCACACATGATGGCACTGCCAAGTCATTTTACCTAGCAACAATTGCCATGACCTAGTATTGATGACAGTGATCTTGCTATTTCAGAGATGTCAATTGGTCTAGGTGGAAAGTGTTGCCAAGCAACCACAAATTGTAATAAATAAAAATGATGGCCAAATAGGAAAGGCGCCCTGCCTGAGGTATCCTGTGTTAGATATATATCTTATGCTTAAATGGGTTGTTTCATCTTTAGATGCAGCAGTAGATGATGGCATAACCCAGACTAAACTTCATGATGATAAATTATAATGTTGGATATTCAAGATGGCACAGGCTAAGAAATCGAGGAAGCTGTTTTTTCACAATTTTTTTGTTTTTTTTTTCTTTTAACAGTAAATTGTGTACAGTAAATCAAAATGTCAGAGAATCTAACAGTTTGTCTATTATTTTGTTTTCAGTTTCCTGCAGTGAAAAGAGGAGCTATGATTATGACACGGGGCACATGAAGGTAGAGCAAATGGTCCGCCAGGAAGTAGCCCAAGTTCAACAATCAGCAGTCAGAGACACAGAACATTCAAAGAATCTGTTCATAATCGGGGAGGAAAATACAGGTTCTTAACAGTTGTTTGGGAGCCAGGAAAATCTGTCCAAATTCCCTAAGGAAGAGGGTATGAAGAGAAGGGATCATTTAACTATGAGTGGCTTCAGTGATATCCATGGTTGGGGCTCTGTTGCATTAGATGGCACGTTTTGTTTACCCTGTGTTGCATTTAGCTGTGAAATAGGAAAAATTGGACAAAAATTGGACTGACTCTTACACAGCCTGCAGACACGTGGACCTCTACATCAGAAATTCAAGGAGCATGCATCTGAGTGAGATATCCGCAAAGAAGCTGTGATTATGGTCACTTAGAGCCTATGGAAAACAAGGCTGCCCCAGTGCAATACCAGCTAAACCAAGCAGCAGCAACAAAGAGAACTGAAGGAAACAGGGCCAAGCTAAATAGATTTGTGTTGCTTCATGAGCATAACAGTCTGGACATTAATGTGGAGCAACTGACTGATGTATTTGACTGCAAATATCCAAGCTGTTTAACTCTTGCGAATGTGTTAAATACTGACTAAATATCATGAACATTACTGTCAGAAAATATGGCAATATATATTTAATGATAAATGCAAATAAGTGATATAAAATTGATATTTATGTAGTTTATTTAATTTAATATTTTCATTCACTATGCATTTTTTCTTTCTCTTTCTTTCAGTATTTCAGTTCTGGAAGACTGTCAACCAGCAGGCTGCATCCACCTGTGAGAAAAAAATATTGTTATATTAAGAATTGAGATTAATGGTCTGTTTTTGTTCTATTTGGCTTGTAAATTGTGACTCTGGAATCTCAAAACAATTTTTAAAAATTTCCCTCTTACATTTGTCTGGTGGATATATTCTTGACAGTGATCTTTCTGAGAAACCATCGAGGGCTGTTCCCTTCATTGTTGTGCCAGATTTTAACAGAATACAGCTCCCCCAAATCACTGGCAGTCCGCATTACAAATGTAGACATAGAACCACTCAGGAAATTCTAAAACATGCCAAATAAATATGATCAGTGAAGTTAGTCATTTGGTGTCCTGGTTGCCAGGGTGTACAAAAGCACTTGGTATAGAAATATTTGCTACTGGTTTACCAGATATACAGTAAAATATCTAAATATGGTCACTTAGTGATGGAGTTTTGTTGTCATTGTTTACTTATATGATTATATAGTAATTGAGTTCATACCTACTGTACAACTTTAACTGTATCTATTTTCTTGACTTTGTCAACTGATGTTACCTTTGTAATGGAGCAATCTCGCCATGCCAGTCAGCATTATGGTAATCTAGCATGATGCCCACACATTGCAGTATTAACCTTTACTCCCACTGAGTGTTTTTCTCAGCTGGCACTTAATCCCTGTTGCACTTACACACTGGTACATCACTGAAATGTTTTTATATTGTATTGATGCCTTTATACTGTTCCTGCTTTCAACAGTAAATGATTCCCTGCTCTACCAGACCAAATGTGGATTGCATAAGCGAAGGAAATTGATTTGGTAAGGAAGCAGAGTAATGTCCACTGACAAATTAGGAATTTCATTTATTGTTTTTGTAAGAAAGTGGACACACAGGCACTGGTAACAAAGACAGGATTTCCATTTGTTTTTTATGTCTTGGCCACTCAAAACTACAGAAGACTGATGTTACCCGTTGAAGACAAAGACTGCAGTAGTGTTAATCTGAAGTCCTCTCTGTTTCTACAAGTGGCCTAATGGCTCTGCTGGACCTCAGTAAGCTGGGCCACGTCTTTAATACACAGAGGAAATACAGCATGTCAAAGCTGCAAGGTGTAAATAAGGGGATCGCTAGTTGACCACCATCACATAGCTAGAAATAAACATCTTTTTTAAAAAACAAGTTTCATGTCATTTTGAATATTAATTAGATTAGGAAAAAAGAACAGAAAACAAACTATGGACTATTTTATTAGTCTACCAAAAAAAAAAACCACCTAATTTGGCGCTAACCTTGCGAACTCCATCTTCTAATATACGTATGGATGTCTGACCAAGATGCCCTTTCAGAATAAAGTAAGGTGTGGATGACAGTTTCCTAGGTGATCGAAGCCCAGTGTACACTCTAAGAAGGTATAGGTGTTCATCATTGTTGCTGTTGTCAATCAGAGGGAGACACGCCCACTAGAAATCACGTGTGTACAATTCAAAAACAAAAAAAATCATCATAAAAATAACTTCACAAAAGATTCAAAATTTTCAAAATATAAGTAAATATAGGAAAACAACACAGCAGTAAAACCAAAATTAAGTATGTCAAAGTGTATATATATATATATATATATATATATAATCAAAAAACTGGAATCTTATTGAAATTACCAAAATATGGACTGGCAAAAATTGTAAACAACAAGAAGAAATAAACAGAAGGCAATGTCTTGCTATTTGTAATTAAAAGGTGCAAATATTCATTTTACTCGTAATCAATTTAAATGGTTTAGTTTTTTAATTTTAATTCTTGTTTGATAAGCTTAACTCTGTACATTAGAAAAGGACAATCTGGCTCACAGTGTAGGTGCATTTAAAAGGGACAAAAGCATTGTAATGTGATCCGCTGCTTTGGTAAGCATAATATTATTACACTTTTACTGGAGATCGTAGTACTGTTAGAAAATATATTATCGTAAGTGTGTTATTCTAAGAGAAGTGTGCTATCTGTGGAGAACTTGCCTATTGTTAGGGTTCAGGATCTCACTGGCCACCTATTACTAGTGTGTTACTGTTAAGACCTATTGTCATAAGTGTGCTGATACAAAAGAGGAGCTACTCTAAGGATTGCTGGTGTTAGGGTGCCATTATTACTGGAGAGCCGACCCTGACTGGTACTTACGTGAAATTTGTCTGATTTGTCGAGTCGTCGGAGAAGGATCACCAGCCCAATGTAGAGAAGCCAGATGATGAGAACTACTGACAGTACCCATGGATTACTTTTGAGTTTCTTCTCAAAATCTTTAAACAAAACCTCAAAATCAATCAAATTAGGCTCAATAAAGGTGATTTTAAAAGAAAATGCTCCAAAGATGGTGCTTTCAAAATGAACAGCATTGCCACTATAGTTCAACACCTGTAAAAGAATGTTTAGAGCCATTAACTGTTGCCAGCCCAGCAAAGTCCCCCTGATATCACCACCAGGGTACATTTATACCGAAGTTCACCAAAGTTAAGCATCTTTTCACATTGAACAGACTTCTCAAAATAACCTAAATCTACAATTACTGTTCACTAAAAAAAAAAAACAATCTAGTTCCTTTTAAATGTCTGTTTTCCTTTGATATTCTTTATATTCTCTTCTGATTTCAGCTTTGTCCATTTTTCAAATACTTTCAGTTAATTTATTACAATAAATCCAAATCATTTCTTTACCCTGATTTTCTTAATTTAAAAAGAAAAAGAAATTTAAAAAATTTGGAATCTTTACTGTTTATAATTTTCTAACAACAATAATGTGTAGTCTATTTGGCTTTAAAGTTACATTGACATGTTTAATAATTAGTTAAATTACTTTTAAAATTACAACAAAATAAGTAAATAACCAACTCATGAGAAAAGGGCCAATGATTGACCAATGTTCAAGTTAAATTGTATAATTTGACAGTAGTATTACTAAGCAATTACCTAGGTAATTAATACTTATATATTAACTCAACAATGTATGACCTTTATTTTCCCTGCTTCTCAGTAGAAATTTCAAATTCAAGTTTCTTCTCTAAAGTCTCATTCAAAGAAATGGTCCTCAAATTAGTCAGCTGGCCAACTGTTTCTAATTAAAGCAGATGTTAGCATAATAAAGCTAAGTTCTTTGGTTATTTTTTCATAGTGGTTTTTCTGAAGGTTTAACAAAAATCTAATTTCAGTACCAGGTTGTTTTTCCTGTACAAATATTTGGTTATCTCCCTGTGATGTGTGTGTGTGTGTGTGTGTCTGTGTGTGTGTCTGTGTGTGTCTGTGTGTGTGTGTGTCTGTGTGTGTCTGTGTCTGTGTGTCTGTGTCTGTCTGTGTCTGTGTGCGCGTGTCTGTGTGTGCGTCTGTGTGTCTGTGCGCGTCTGTGTGTGTCTGTGCGCGTCTGTGTGTGTCTGTGCGCGTCTGTGTGTGTCTGTGCGCGTCTGTGTGTGTCTGTGCGCGTCTGTGTGTGTCTGTGCGCGTCTGTGTGTGTCTGTGCGCGTCTGTGTGTGTCTGTGTGCGCGTGTCTGTGTGCGTCTGTGTGTCTGTGTGTGTCTGTCTGTGTCTGTGTCTGTGTCTGTGTCTGTCTGTGTGTCTGTGTGTGTCTGTGTCTGTCTGTGTGTCTGTGTCTGTCTGTGTGTCTGTGTGTCTGTGTGTGTGTGTGTCTGTGTGTGTCTGTGTGTGTCTGTGTGTCTGTGTGTGTGTGCGCGTGCATGCACATCATCTGACAACTCAAAGGCTTTTACCTTCATTTTCTTCTCTTTTTCCCAGACTTTGGCCTTCATATCCCAGATTAGTGGGTTTATCTGTAATGTTTTCACCAAGGGAGCCATGGTAGGGTTGCCAGTGGAAAACTTTCTTGATGGGTTTACAGTCTGTTCATCTAAAATTACAGTAGATGATACAGTTGAACGCACAACTTGAAGTACAAACAACAGATTTTAAATATAAAGAAAAATAAGAAGAGACAGCCAACATGTATTTTTTTGAAAGATATCTAATGAAGTTTTAATCTTCAGAACAACATTGTAAATAAAGAAATGAAATAGCTTCATGACAAATGTCTACTGTAAAGCTCCGTGTATTATATGCAGTTTTTAAAAGAAAATTTACCCTTTAAAAATTGGGTGAATATTATACAAGACATCAGACGTCGCAGACCGCTGGGGCGATTGCTGGTGACAGATGAGTGAGCGATAATACACACGTGTACATTAGAAAATCAAACGTGGAAATTTGACTAAATATTAATTAAAGATGGTTGTCCGTGTCTTGTTTTGTGTTTTGGGGAATGTGAGTACTGAACGTCACTGGGTTGAGTATCACTGATACTGGCAATCAAATGGGTGGAGACAGAACAGGGAGTTCGTACTGAGATTCTGTTTAAAATTTAACCACAAAAACAAAAAACCCATCAAACTCATCCCCGCTGTCTTCTTTTCTCCACTGCAAGAACTGTTTATCAGTCATGGTAGCAGCTGTATCATATTAGATATCAATGTCATCGCCCTCTGATGCTTATACTGCCTCGTCATCCCTCAGCTCAGACCATAAAATGTCATCTTCGGTTCTGTCCATGGCATTGGACAAGCAGCACCTGAGGAAGTCAGTCCTGATGGTCTTGCGGTCAACTTCTTCCCAGCCATCTCTGATCCAGGTGGCATTGGTGGACATGTTGGGTTGGAGCATGCAACCAGTTGGAGTGAAGGTTTGTTCACCCTCCATTATCCATGTATTCCACCTCTGCTGGACCCCATACTTAACTTGATGGTTGCAAACTATGTCCATGACCTGCAGCATGGACATCATACCCCTGGATATAATGGCGAGGTCTGTGCGAGTTGTCTTCAGGGCTGTCTTCACGGACTCCATGCGGTGGCATCTGAAGGCATCCAGTGACAGGAGCATGCGATGCAGCATAGGCTTCATCCATCCACCCTTTGGCATGGGCCTGGATGTGGACACCACTGGGGAACTGGTCCTTTGGCATGATCTTCCTCTTGAAGAAGATGTATGGTGGGAGTTCACTTCCGTCAGCCATACACCCCAACAAGACTATGAAGCGGGTATTCTCATTGCCAGTTGTCTTCATGGTGATGGTCTTCGACCCAATGGGGGCCACTGTGCTGTTGTAGGGATGGCTGAACATCATGGGCATCTGGTTGGCATTCCCTGTGTGACTCAGGGGGTAGTCATGTTGTTTTCTCAGTTTTATGACGAACTGTCGGTACCTCAACAGCTGATCTTCGTAATCATCAGGCAACTTCTGGGTGATGGTGGTTCTCTGGCATATGCTTAGTTGGTTGTGGGCCATGAAGCACGAGCACCATTTCTGAGATATCTTAAAATCAGGCATAGGCTGAGTTTTGTAGACAGAAAGTGCATGCATGTGTATCTCTGTGGTGGAAACCCCCACACCCTGCAAGCATCTTTCAGTGACGAAGTAAAGTACCCTCCTCCTCAAGCTTTGGAAAGGCCACACCCTGGCCATGACCAGCACATTTTGAACATGGCAAGGCTTGAATCTTCTCCTGAGGATGTCACCTGGATCTGATGTTGGCCTCGTTCATTTCAAACCTTTGGGCTGCAGCTCTGTTGCTGTGTTCAACTGCATAGCTGATAATTTGGAGTTTATCTGTGGCAGTGTAGCTCATACATCGTGTTGGTGGCATGGTTGTGTGTGACAGTATGTAGAAACAGGGACTGAATGAAGATTATTCCCATACGGAGTTCATATACATGTTACTGTAATACCTTGGTCACTACACCATGGTGTAGTAGGAAAGGTGGCGTAATAAATAAGGGTGGCATAGTAATTGAAATAGAATTTTTTCCGCAAAGACCTTTGAACACCATGGCATACTATGCAGGGTATTCATGAAAACCTGACTCATACATTCCGGTGACTTGGTTTACCATGCCACTACTGCAGCTGAGTGAATTTTTCAGATTTTCATGAAGCCATTGCATACATCCCATAAAATATCTCCACATTTAGTTTATTCCAGATGGCCATTTGTCTGTTGTATGACACTTGTTCTCCTTCAGGTTGGCCCAATTTGATGGTACCTGAAATATGAGCTAAATATGCCTGCGTATTATAATGGGAATTATACGTTTTGGGAGTTTTTACAGATCAACATCAGGGTACATAATATATGCGATAACATATCATACATGGCACTTTACAGTAAGTCTCAGTGAAATTAAACCACAAACTTATGTACATTTCACATGCATTCTGAGTGGTAATGGTTAACATGCTGGCTGGAGGAAGATGAAAGGAATGTCCTTATGACCCTTAAGGGTCTAATTGTCCTTTCCACTTGAAAATAAAGGAAGTAAAAGGAAAAGTAATAATTGTTTGCAGACTTAGTCAATGTTGGACCAAGTACACATTCTCCAGATAGGTTGTTGAGGACCAAGATCAGAGTTTGATCTCACCATCAGAGATAGAGTCAACATTGGTGTGAGGAATTGGCCTTCAGAGCAGGTCTGCAGTGAGAAGATGGATGGCTGACATCATCATGAAAGATGAACCTAGGTCACTTGTGTCAGAACAACGTCTTCTATTTATGGACAATCTAATTGAAATACTTTTAAAAAGTTAAAAACAAGAACATCATACCATTGCTACCACTACTGCTCATGACTGACATGGAGGTGGGATTCTTGTGGTGTCAGGTAGGATAACAACACACACAGACGGAAGGCTTACAGGTGCTACCTACAAGGACAGTATCCTTGTATCCAGTCATTTCATGTGCCCAATGTACAATTTCTGTACAGAGCAGCACAATCTTGAGAGTTTACCATGGCTGATTTGAGACATTTGGGGACCATAACCTGTCCATCAACATCTCCCCCCCTCACCCAGAAAACCCAAACATGGCAGGAAATTGGTCTTGCACAACAATAACATCTAGAATTTCCTAAGGCTACCACTAAGATGAGAACCCCTGATTCGGTCCTTAAGGGCATCCAACCACTTGGTGAATGTTGGTGGTCTACTTAATACTTCGCTATACACTTCAGCTTTGTTATACAGCAAATAAATTTTTTAAAACTAATATTTTCAATATAATTAATAGTGTAAACATTCAATTAAAACTAGTTGTTATTTTGGGACTATCCCCCATTCTGGGGGAGGGTTAGACTGATATCTCAGAGTAACATGACCAGTAAATCTTGTTTTTAAAAATGGCAAATATTCACTTTTAACAATTTATATGAGTTTTTTCATAAACGCATAATGTCAAAGACTAGTAAACATAGTATTATCTCTCTTTCCATTCTATGCAAATATACTACAGATCGCACCACTTTCAAAGCACCATCACTAACCTTCTATTTTCATTCCAATATAGAGAAATGCTGAGGCATGAACAAAATCCTTATCGATGAAAACTCGCAGGAATCCCTTGACTGCCAGGACTCTTACACCAGGATGTCTGACAACTTTCTGGGACAATTCAGATGAATAATAAAAGTCATAGTTGTCAGCAGAGGGAGCCACTTTCAGTTTTCCGAGCACTGTATATTTCTTAGCTTTCCCATTTAACTGTATGTCAACAACATACTGAAACAAGTTGCCAATTTTCACCCGGTATGTGAACACTGTGCTGTTGGAATTTATCTTCATCTGGGTTCGATTGGTGGCATTCAGTCCATCTTCCTTTAAGACCAACTTTACAGGTTCATCATTATCTATTTTAGTTATCTCATTTCCTTTATCATCGACCAAAAGTATTTTCATGACTACTGATGAAGGAGTGTTGTCATCTGCTGACTTATTTTCCTTGAATGGATCTGACTTGTAAGCAATTAACTGAAACAGAGAGAGAGAGCAAACAAAAGTGGGCAAAATTAAACCCCTTGCTCTTTGCCTGCCGTCTTTTTATCTGGCTATGTATAAAATCTCACCCAGGACTGAACTGTGTATAAACTTAAAATAAAGGCAACTCACTTTGTTAATATAAAAGACAAAAATTGTTGCTATTCATTATGGACAATGAAGACTGGATGTTTTAAATGTCTTACCAAAGAAAGTCATTGAGGCATGTGCCAGCGGTTTTAACTTGTTAAATGTCAAACTTAAATCAAGGCAGCCTTTATAGAAGGTCTGAAAATTTCAGCCCCCCACAATTAACATCTGCATAAAAATCGTTAGATTTTTACATATAATTTTGATCTACCTAGCTGAGAAACTAGGTTTTTAGTTTAATCCTATTCCAGTCCAGGAGAGACCCCTGGGGTTAGCTGTAATAGAAATAATTTGTTGTCGTAAAGGAGCTATAACCAGCATCGGATGCTTTGTTTGACCTTAGATCTAAGGGATAAAGAACATCTATATATTTAATTAGGAATTAATAGTGCTGTAACAACTAGCCCCAGTCTTTGCTTCCTACATTCATTCATACTAACTGTTACACATTAAAAATGGTTGTTAGCTCTGTAAATACAATGGTTCCAAAAGGTAATCAACAAGCAAAAGACAAAAATATTTCTAAAATAGTTTGTTATCCACCACAGTAACAACTTTTATCAAAAAATATGTAAATTACAAATAATTTTTAAAAGTAGAAGGGAAAACAAATAAGTCTAAATAAGCAAATAAGAAGGAATTCTAACATTAAAAAAAATGTAAACAAAATGAATTTTAAGTAGACAATAGGCATGTATTGCCTGGTGTCAATACATGACTAACAACGGCTTTGCTGCTTATAACCCTATCAACAAAAAAATGGGCAGTAAAGTCAATTGTCTTCTCAGAGATGTCTGTAGTTCACAGAGTGATCTTGGAGGGAGTTGGAGAGAGGTAAATGTCTTCATAGAACATGCCAGATTTTAGCTCAGAATTATGTGCTGACTGTGACATATGGGCAATAACTTTGTCATGAAGATATTGGCTGATTACATGTGCACATTTCATCCATTAAAATGAAGTTAAATCCAAATGCACCTGCATAAGGCCTAACATAGGGATTCAGAATCTCATTCCTATACCTCAATACAGCCAAAAAACACATGCTGGTCTGTATGCTCACCCAATAAAATTCCTGAACAGATAATTTCTCCAACACTGTTATGATCCATTTCCATGTTGTTTTTGGGATGGTTGTGTGTTCCATGTACATGTAGATGAATATGCATTGTGAATCACCTTGAAAGCTCAATACTGACTCATCAGTGAAAAGCATGGCTCCAGTCATGTGGTGTCCAAGTGACATGTTCATGGCCCCAGTTCAGCTGCTCCTGCTTATGATAGCAGATCAAAGGGATACACATCATGGGTTGCTTTGCATAGAGTCCTCTTTCATGCAGCCTTCTGTGTATAGTGGACCAACCTGCCTGTGGTTTCAAAGAGATCAGAAAAAAGTTAGGTCAGTGTGAAACTTCTGCTTCGCCGAGCAATTCATGACACATGGTGATCATCTCCTGGATTTGTGACTATGGTCATCCTTGACAAACAATATCTTCATCTACTTGAAACCACACTTCTGTTCACAGGTAGCCATTCTGCCACCTGGGAAGAGGCAGACTGATCATATGGGCTGATAGGAAGTGGACCGAGGGCCTGTTGGGTAGGGGTCCTTAAACTAGTCTAAGAAAAAAATTTTTTTAACAAATTTAAAAAAAAAAAAATATTTTTATTATACCAAATAAAGTTTAAAATGGAAATGTACTTTAAAAAAATTGTGTGGTTGGCATCTCCAAAATGCAAACAAAGACAAGAAGAGATTAAACAGTTGAAAACTTTGACTAACATTAGCACTTTTTTAAAATAATCAAAGGATACCGATTTAGATGCAGGTGCAGGTACTTCCAATACATCTGCTACATAGAATGAAGAAGAAACTGATATTATTGTTTTACGGTCACCATACACATCAGATCAACCAAAGTCACTCAACTCTCTACTGCTAAAATTCTTAAAATTCAATCCTCAATTGCCTCAGAAGAAAGTGCTGGTAGTAGTAGTAGTAGTACACTGATTGAACAAAATACTTACAATACTATTATACAAACACAGATCACACAAGAATCACCTGTAAAGCTTTCCTGCTCAAATGTCCCAGAACTAAGTGTCTTCTCATTCAACAAGTGATATTTTTGAAAAGCTTAAAAATATTACAAAAGAAATTTCTGGACTTTTCGTCTACATCAACCAACTAGAGATATACTTTACAATAGCAAATTGGTTTACAGTTGCAAATATATTCATGGTAATGATGTCAAATGCTCCTGGGTGACCTATGAAAGCAAGAAAGAGTTTGCATTTGCTCATTTTGTTTGATGTTTGCATCTGAGAGAAAATGTGGTAATCATTTGATAATAGAGTGCTCAGACTGGAGACACATCACCATAAGATTATCTGAGCATGAAAAATGGCTATGCCATCAGGACTCAACATGAGCTTATTTCATGCACTTCCAAGAGAGAACAGTTGAGCACAGATTGTGGCGTGATCAGCTGTTAGTCCGAAGACCCAAATGCTTCAAAGACATGCAGTCTTGAGTTGTATTTTTGACATTATTATGTTCTTTACTGGATTTCAAACTTTGCCTTTATTGAAGTAAATATTCAGAAGCAGCAGCACATGTGTTTGATGAAGACCATTATAAAAATCATGGAAATTTCCTAGAAGCAGTTAAATTGTGTCAGAATATAATCCAGCTCTGAAAGATTATCTAAAAGATATCATATAGAAGGCAAATAAGTGGGAACCATCAAAAAGGAGTAGAGGAAAGTTTTTACATTCCTAAGCAAAACAACAACAAAACTTTTCAATTGGCTATGAGAGCTAAGAATGCTGGAATTCATTCATTACAAATGGATTGTATACAAGATATCTCTGCTCATGACCATTGTGCTTTTGTTCTATATATGTTGTAGATGACCAGGAAAAAGACAGACTTCTGTGCCTTCTTGATGTAACAGACTCTAGTAGGAAAAGCTTGTATTCACTACTAAAGGAAACCTTACCTGATGTAAGACTTGATCTTAAACATTTCAATGGGGACTCATTTGATGGGCTACTAATATGAGCAGTGCACACAAATAGCTTGAAAGCACTAATGAGGTAAGTACGTCCAAGTCATGTCCATGTTCTGAACTTTATAATTGGTGATGCAAGTAGTGCCTA